>VZRR01002584.1:3481926-3613023 GCA_013398015.1 Oreocharis arfaki
GACCAAGAAGGAAGGTAAGGAAAGAAGGCAGAAGATAGATTCTTACACATCTGGATTTCAATTTTTTGGTATTGTTAGTTTGCTTTGTATAGGAAATGCTGGAGCATCAAGATTTCTCGAGCTGGAATTAAAATAGCTTGCAACCTCACCCTTCATGGCTTGAAAAACAATATTTTTAAGAAGCCTTAGATTGGGTAGCTCCATCAAGTTACCATCTGCCTTCCCCTGCTTAGACCTACTTCTTTCTCTCTATTAAAATTAGGAATTTTTTTAAGTGACACACAGAGAACTTTCATTTGATTGATGACTTCCTGTTGTCATTAAAGAGTGGCAGTATATTATCAGAAAGAATTTTTGAAAATGTAGTGTTATTCTGTCATAAACCACCAGCAGGAATCTATCACTCACAGAGTTGTAAGGTTTACTCTGAAGAGTTTGAATCTGCTAATTGACACACAGAATTAATATTAGAAAGAGGAAATCAGGCACTTCTTAAAATCTTCATGTCACTGATTGGTTGCATTGAGTTGGAAATATTGAAGTTTTGGGAGAGGGAAGACAATGTGACCTGCCTCCTTCAAAACCAGAGAACTTCACATGGAATTATAAGTGTTAAAAAGGCGTAAGAACCATTTATATTGAAAGAGACACCTTTCTAATAAAACTCTCCACATGTCATGTACATACACACAATATGTCTTTCATACCCAGAGGTAATATATGGAATTTGTTTCAGGCATAAAGAAGTTGAAAGTTCTTGTATAGGATAAATCTCAGTTTATGCTTACTGGCAAAACAGCATGACATCAAGATTTGGCATGGAGAAAGAATTTCAATGAACATCTGAGGTTTATTACATATTGATCAACAAGGATAGCACTCGTATTGAGGTGAGAAGTGTAAGCCTCCTGACTTTTCTGATTTACATTAGCAGAGGATGCAGCTCACAGAGTGCTCCTTTCAAGTGCATCATCTTGCTAAACAAAAGCTATTTAAAATCCCCGACAGGTAGCTCAGAGGTTTTTGCTTGAGAAGGGTCTCCCTGACACTCTACAAGCACACACATCCAAAGGTAAAATTTATGCGTGGCTGGAACGAAGCAAAGAGTTTACACGTAGAAAATAGAACCACAAATCTTTCTATACCTTCATATAATCCTTCACCAGCATCAACCCACAAATCGTACATTAAACCTAAAGCCAATCTTTCAGCTTTACAGGGGCACTGTGCGGGGTGCGTATAAGGATTATTTGGTTTAAGTGTTTGGGTACAAGGGGAAAACTCAAGAAGCAAGAACCCTGAAGAGACCAGAGAGGAAAAAATTAGTGCATGGAACTGCCCTTGCTGTGTTTCCTGATGATGTTGCCAACAGTGCCCTCCATGNGCTTAATGGTGAGAATAAGACAAGCAACTTTGAACCTGAAAACCCTTCAATCCTTTCACCACTTTTTAACTTGTACAGGTTAATTGATTTTTCCTCCCAACACAATGCTCATGCCAGATCTACATTTCCTCACTTCCAATCTCCTGCTACACTTAACAGTATTCTCTTTTTATTCTTTTTGCCTGTAAGAATTTCCTATATGAAATGTTTGAGGGAGGAAGAGAACCTGTCTTTCTAACTCTCCCTTCAGTTTCAGGACAGGTTGGTTTAGAGTACTTCAGTGTTTCTTAACATAAAACGTACTGAACAAGAAAGAAAATTTTATTATGTGACTTCAGGATTACTGGAAAACAATACTAAAAGGGAAGAAAATTACTTCTAAATGATCTTCACATAAACATACATATACAAATGCAGACATATATAAAATAATCTAGAATCAACCATTTATAACATCTTCACTTTAGGGAGAATACTATACTGTAAACTTTTATTATTACTATGCTACTATATTGTAATACTCTTACTGTTACATCAGAGGCAATAACTGCTGTCTTTCAGACCAAGAAGGAAGGTAAGGAAAGAAGGCAGAAGATAGATTCTTACATATCTGCATTTCAATTTTTTGGTATTGTTAGTTTGCTTTGTATAGGAAATGCTGGAGCATCAAGATTTCTTGAGCTGGAATTAAAATAGTTTGCAACCTCACCCTTTATGGCTTGAAAACAATATTTTTAAGAGGCTTTAGATTGGATAGCTCCATCAAGTTACCATCTGCCTTCCCTTGCTTAGCCCTACTTCTTTCTCTCTATTAAAATTAGGAATTTTTTTAAGTGACACACAGAGAACTTTCATTTGATTGATGACTTCCTGTTGTCATTAAAGAGTGGCAGTATATTATCAGAAAGAATTTTTGAAAATGTAGTGTTATTCTGTCATAAACCACCAGCAGGAATCTATCACTCACAGAGTTGTAAGGTTTACTCTGAAGAGTTTGAATCTGCTAATTGACACACAGAATTAATATTAGAAAGAGGAAATCAGGCACTTCTTAAAATCTTCGTGTCACTGATTGGTTGCATTCAGCTGGAAATATCGAAGTTTTGGGAAAGGGAAGACAATGTGACCTGCCTCCTTCAAAACCAGAGAACTTCACATGGAATTGTAAGTGTTAAAAAAGGGTAAGAACGATTTATATTGAAAGAGACACCTTTCTAATAGAACTCTCCGTATGTTGTGTACATATACACAGTACATATTTCATACCCAGAAGTAATATATGGAATTTGTTTCAGGCATAAAGAAGTTGAAAGTTCTTGTATAGGATAAATCTCAGTTTATGCTTACTGGCAAAACATCATGACATCAAGATTTGGCATGGAGAAAGAATTTCAATGAACATCTGAGGTTTATTACATATTGATCAACAAGGATAGCACTCGTATTGAGGTGAGAAGTGTAAGCCTCCTGACTTTTCTGATTTACATTAGCAGAGGATGCAGCTCACAGAGTGCTCCTTTCAAGTGCATCATCTTGCTAAACAAAAGCTATTTAAAATCCCCGACAGGTAGCTCAGAGGTTTTTGCTTGAGAAGGGTCTCCCTGACACTCTAAAAGCACACACATCCAAAGGTAAAATTTATGCGTGGCTGGAATGAAGCAAAGAGTTTACACGTAGAAAATAGAGCCACAAATATTTCTATACCTTCATATAATCCTTCACCAGCATCAACCCACAAATCGTACATTAAACCTAAAGCCAATCTTTCAGCTTTACAGGGGCACTGTGCGGGGTGCGTATAAGGATTATTTGGTTTAAGTGTTTGGGTACAAGGGGAAAACTCAAGAAGCAAGAACCCTGAAGAGACCAGAGAGGAAAAAATTAGTGCATGGAACTGCCCTTGCTGTGTTTCCTGATGATGTTGCCAACAGTGCCCTCCATTAAGAGAATCATGAAAACAAAGCCCTGAAGGGTTATTGGGAACCTGACCTCAAACCAGAGCAGTGGAATGAATCCAGGTCCCTGATACCACATACCTAATATGTGATACCCACCCATTTTCAAGGTTTAACTCAAACCAGGACTTATCTATCAATATTATACACCTCCACAGAGTTTATTGTTCTATTTCTAAGAGGTACGTGAGATTATCCATAGTATGGCACATGATGTGCTCCGTAAAACGTCCTTGTGTTTCTCTAATCTCTGCAGTCCCATTCTTGAATAGAATACCAGATCTGTGAGGTATAGGTCTTTAAATGCTATCATATATTTAATTTAATTTCCATTGAATGTTTTTATTTCTACTAAATAGGGTATGAATTCTTGATACTAACATTAATTATTTATCAGAGTGCCAACATAACTCTCCAATTCAGGAATTATGATAGCAAAAACCTTGAAGTAGAAGTGATAGATTGCTAGTGGGCAACACCACAGCAGGAATTACCCAGACCTTCAAATTTCTAGTTTTCAGAGAGCTCTGGACACAGACAATATAGCACATACCTATTTTCTATTTAATATTTATATCTCTATTTATAAGCAGAATATCAGCTGCATGAAACTAAATTTTCTCAAAGACGGACACAGAAGCCTCAAGCACTCTGTAGTTCAAATGCAGTAAATCCTATGGAGATCTTGCACAACCTAGAAAAACCTTCTCAGGTCCATCAACACAGGGAAACCCACTATCTCATTCATTTTATAAAAATGGAGTATTATGAAGCATCATTATTGTAATTATAATGATTACCTGTAAAAAAGGTAAGGTAAGATCAAGGTAAGAAAGATCTCTAACAATTATTTTCTCCCCATATATGTTATTTAAGTTCTTGATTATATAAGGAATCGTGAATGATGACTGAGAAAACAATACAAACACAATAATCCATCAGGGAAGAAAAAAAAATCCATTAAAATCTGTGAAAACTCTTTAAAACCTCACTTTGACAACTCCAGAATGAATTAAATGGTTTTGGCACAAGATTTTGACGAGTTATCTGACTCGAATTACAGTTTTACATACTATGATTCTTTTATCCAAAACTTTGAAACAGAACTTGCGATAGATTGTTCCAAATAAGTTTAAAAATTTTTAAAAAGAATAGAATTTTTTATCATCCAGAAACTGCAGTATTGCTAATTTCTAGAACGCAAATCTTTTGGTACAACCTACAAATGAAAAAAACATACAGTAAAGCTAATTTGACAGTTTTTTCCAAGTTATTTTCCCTTTTTCTCCCCAGATTTCTCTAAACACAAAACTTCAGAGAATTCTTGAATCTCTTCCCTTTGCTACACACACAATTATGCATTTAAATGCATAATTAAGTAAGTAATTGTCTTGCTCCAAGAAAATTAATATGTTTTCCACCAACTGTCTCAACGGATTGAGGAAACTATTGAGTGTCTTCTAATATGCAGGAAAGTCTGCAGATCTCAGTTATTTCAGATGAGAAGAATGGAATATCTTCTCAGCACCCTCTGACATGGCTGAATGCTCTGCCAGCTAAGTGTGAGTAGTAGAAGTTTCTCAAACAGAGAAGATATAAAAGCCATTTTGGGTCTGTAAAAGTCATTGTGGACCTATAACACCAAGTTCAGCTGAATTGGATTCCTTAGCATGTTTTATCGGTTTTACAAGCTTACATCTAAGAATTTTATGCCCCAATCAACATGGAACCATCCAACAGCTTTCAGTGTGGTCATCCCTCCAAACCTTACTCTTATTCCCAATTTTTTGATGAGGGCTGAAGCCAAAATGCAGCAGATAGCGTGCTCAGCCAAACCTTGAACCCAGGTTTCTCAAGCCATGAACTTCATCTAGTACTAAACAGATCTGAGAAAAAGTCAGACTTCTCCCACTTCAAAATCCTAAGGTGTTAAGCATGCCATTATTCCTAAGTCAGCATAAGCTTTCTTTTCTTAATTAAAAAAAGAATAAATAAATAAAAAAATGCACAAGACATATTAGCTCCTGTTCTGCAGAGTCCAGTTCCTGACATCAGCACTGAGGAATCCAGCACAAACATATCTGCCATGGTTACCTGCGAAAGCCTGACTCGACAACAGGAATGGGTATATAAAGTACACAAAAAAGGGGAAGAAGAAAGAACATGAGATTAAAAACAAAGCAAAACAAAATAGACACCCCAGCCCCCAAATCCTGCTGTAAATAATTATTCTAATTTACTTGTTTAGGTGTTGTAGGGTTTTTCATTGCTTGTTTTTTGTTGTGAGGATTTTTGTTTGTGGGAGGGGTTTGTATTGTTTTGGTTTGGGCAGTTTTGGTTTTTGTTTGGTTTTCCATTGGGTTGTTTGGGGTTTTTTTTGGTGTTGTTTTTTGGTTAGGGTTTGTTTTTTTTTTTTGAGGGAGGCTGTGTTTGGATTTTTTTTTGCAGATCTTTAGTTTAGGCTTCTGTACTGATAAATAAAAAAAAATAATTGCCCAGTCAGTTTGATAGACCAGGGTCTGAATCAGTTTTGCAGAGCAGGTGAATTGTCTTTTGCTTCCATGAGTAGGGAGCTGAATTTTTTCCACCTTACAATTTAAAATTCAAGCCCAGTAAAATCATGTATATGATTTTTTAAGTCCCTATCTCAAGCCAAAGCTCTCTATAAACCATGTTCTCTGAACTCTGACCAGAATTAAGGTAGAGCTTGTTAAAAATACAGGACACAAATCAGCATCAACCCAACCCTGACAAATCCTGTAGTTACAGCACAGCTCTCAGAAAAATGAATATTCTAGAAGTAAATACATTACATAATAAAAATGCACATACCAAATGGTGAAAGATTAATTTAAACCCCTTAATAAATTCATTCTTCCCCAATTTATGTCAATGATTTGCATATAATAAAATTGTCCTTGAGCAAATATCTGATAAAGTAATAAACCTGTCAACTGCATAAATTGACTGCTTGCTAAGGCTATCTGGCAGTTGGTTCATACAGAGGCAGATGCTCTGCTATGACACAGTAGCTGCAGGAAACATTCGTCTGTTATGTGATAAGAGGGGGAAACAGAGTAAAGATTAGCTTGGATTTTACTCAAGCTCAATATTCATCACAGAAGAAAGGAATACGCTCTGTAACCAAATCTGCATATGTTAAGTCCCTCGAATTAGACTTTTTCAACTCATCTAAAAAGGATAAAGGTTTTTTTCTAAGTATGAGAGGAGATTATTAAATGAATATTTGCAACTGAGCATTTTTTTTTCAGAATGCTTCATGTTGATCACATTATTTAATGAATAACCAACAAATAACAAAGAACAGAAAAGGAATCTACACAGAAAATACATTAGACTATAGAAATCTGAATCTAAAATGTTAGTCAGGATAGGGCATTAAACACTCATGTTTTCGGAACACCTGTTTTAAGGATGATTAAATTGACACATTTACCCCAAAATTCATGTTAAAACCGTTGTTTTAAGGTGTTTAGTAGTCCTTTCTCTCAGCCAATAGCACATGTATATGAAGGATTTCTTGCTCAGAGGCGAGCCTTGAAAACAACACAGCCCCTTCTAGTATTACATGAGACATACTTCTTAAGGAAAAAATGGAAAAATACTGAGGAAACACAGGTGTCAATTGCAGACTACTCTTCTGCCTCTTTCCTTCCCATCCTCTGTGACTACACAGAAACTTGGAAGTCTGTTCATACGAAGATTATGAAGTATGAGCATTTACTGGGTTAAATTATCCAGGAAAAAATGGTATTAATTTTGAGATGTAGTTTCTAGCGATGATCGCCCTGAAATAAGCTCCCTATAAATCATGTGGAGTGAAGCTAATTTAAAGGAATGAAAGCAAAAATGCAGTGTTTCCTACATTTGATCAAAAAGGTAGAGAGATAAAATTGTGTGTGTTCCTGCCTTCTTCTCCTTTCTTTAAGAAACAGAGCAAAACAAACCACAAACACACACACAAAATCCCACTCTAACTCTGTTTTTAAGATAGTGCTGAAATTCAGACAAAATTCTGTGAAGCAGATGGATTTCTTGCAGTTAGAGAGCACATGAAGAGAATGGCAGACCTTCGCTTTTCAAACTCCTGGGAAGTGAGACTTTTCAAGGAGTTTGAAGTGATAATTGCCATGCACCATGCCAACTATTTATATGGCTGTGTCCAGTTGGAAAAGCCAATTTTCAGCATGTCTGCTCCTGATATACTTTGAGAAAATATGCCTCACAAGCAGAAAAATCAAAGCTGTACGAGAATCTGCTCCTGGTAGAAGTGAGAAGCGGGTGCTTACACATAAGGAGCTGTCAGAGTCAACTGAAAAAAGTCACCTTATCAGCAGCAAAATGACAGAGTCAAAACTGATCCTGTCCCAGGTCTATTACAAGCCTCAGATTCTCCCACTCAAAGCTTAAGGCAGAATTTCTATATAAATATAAACCTATATATTTAAAAAATAGGCGAGCACAAAAGCTACATCAACAAACTGCACTTTTCAAGAAATAATTATTGCAGAAGAAAGCTGCTAGTTATATATATTGACCTCATGTTTATAACAAGATGTATAATATTTCCTATCATCTGCACTGTATAATATTTGTATTATTGAAAGTTAAACCCAAAGCAATCAGGTTTGTATGTGGTACTGTAATTTATCACTTCCAGAAATAATGAAAAAATTGCTCTTGGTTCTCCAAAGCTTCTCAACTTTGTTGTGTGTCATTGGAGAGTTTAAACAGCCATGTTTCAGCAATATCTCTGAGAAATAACAAGATTGTTGATATTGTCTCTTTTCTTCTAGTCATTTTGCCCTGAACGGGCAATGTATTTACAACAGCTTTGCTAAAATTCTTACCCAAGCGACAGAAATCAAGGAACTTGGGGGAAGGACCAAGTACCCCTGGAAGCTCCAGCACCCCAGGGCGCACATCAGTATTCTGTCCTCACAGGGCACCAGCTCAGACATTGCCAGGGAGCAGGAAACACAAAGGCTCAAGCAGAGCCCTGCAGAGGACACTGCCAGCACGTTTAAAAAACTTCAAGAAAACATCTTTCTCGTTCTTTGCATCAGGCCCTGCGATCACTCCTCATCAGCACTGGAATAGTGAACTTCTAGTCAATATTGTACACACTGAATATATATATATTTTTAAAGACTTAAAAGCATACAGTATGGGCCTTAAGCTAAGGGTATTTCAGCATGTCTTTCTTATGGTGGTTATGCATCTTTGAGGATCTGGTCTTTATATTATGCTTATGCTAGTTATAGAGACTGCATACCCCACAGGAGATTGGTTACTGCTCCTCAATTCCTTGCCAGACCCAAGAGGCAAATTACAAGTCTGCCTCAATCTGCAGCAGCTGTCTGCAGTGCCTCTGGAGTCAGGCAGAAAATAGAGACTGCAGAGTCTATTTCAGTTTCCCTGCTTAACCCTTCTGTTTCCCACTATCCCCCAAGGGATCCTCATGTCTCAAAAGTCAGCAAAGTAACTGGGGTTTTCTGTTTGTTACATTTTTTTATTATTAATTTTCTTCCCACTGCAGAATCCATATATAGTCAGCACATTCTCTGCCCATGGTTCCCACTCTCCTCAGGCACAGTTTCAGGTTGCGATTTTATTCTCTGTGCTGTCAGGGGAAGTGGGGTGACACCTGAAATTCCTAAAGTGTTTTTGAACAAATTGGCACTGCAGTGAGCATAACTTACTTAGCAGCAACAATGATTTAGTTAAATAAAAGGGAACTGGGGCATTTCAAAAATCTTGCTAATGAAGGTGCACCCAGACATAATTTATCTAACAAAAACAATATATGATCTAGCTGAAGACTCCAGGGCATTTTCTAAGCAGAATGACAGAGAGTAGTTTCTTATCCCCATCTAGTACAAGAAAGCAAAAAATTTATTCAATTTACGGAATTACATAGCTATGAGAAAAATTAGATCCCAGTCCATTTCCTGAGGTGCCTAAAACCCAACACTGAAAATCCTCCTAATATGATTAAGCAGCTCCTCTGTGAGCAAGACTTCATTCGTGAGTGATTCCCTGGGTGTTGCAGTAGCTGCAAGTGAGCAGCTCATACCAAGATTGGCTGTGGAGTAAATATGGGAGGAGAGACTCAAAAGAGATGTGAGGAAAATCAGAGGGATAGGTGGGAGTGGGGGATGCTTAAGTTACACCGTTGTGCCTAGGCTATATTCGTCTTTGTAATACAGTACTTGGGAAAAAAATAAAGGAAAGACTTGGACATAGCTCTTGTTTAATAGAAATGTCATGCTTTCAGAGGTCTGTCATGATGCTTAAGCTGACAAAATTCCCTCTACCTTCTGGTACTGAGAAATATCTCTTCCTCAAAACTTAGGAGTCACACATATGTTTGCAATAATGCAATAGACAGCCACAAGTGATTAACTGTAAGTGATAAAAAGTCATATTCATCTGTCTGAAAAAACCTACAAAGCAAGCACAGGACCATTATGAGTCTCCTTTCACAGATCACCTTGTTTAAGTGGTGTCATTCCACCTCTGACAATAAGTCAAAATTCAGCCTCAGATTATGAAGTAGGATCTTCTTCATAAAATGCAAAGAATTCTGAATTAGTTTTCTTTCAGAGTCTTTGCCTTTCCTCACTTATTATTCTCTCATCTGGCATGTGGTCACCCACACTCATCAACAGAGAAATCCTTGCATGTAATATCTCCCTGGGCTCCTAGAACACACTGGGGCAGGGTGAAGGGCCTGGGGAAGCACTTCCAGGTGTCTTCCACCTCTCTGATATTTGGCAGGGGATTTTCTTACTGCTGGGTTTTAACATTCTCAAGCCCTCTGTCATGGACAGTACAAGTTCATAGGTAAGTAATTACAGGATGTAGAACTAAAATTCCTTTTCTTTCATGAGAGATTTCAGGCTAAGGAATCATTTACTTAATCTTCAGTGAATTTAAAGGGAAGAGCTGTTTTTCACAGGTTATTCTATGGGTTTGAGACTCCAAAGGGTCAAGTCCTGATCTTTGAATCCCTGGTCTAGCAGGTCACAATGTCTCCTGACTACGTTGAAACTACTTCTACAAATCGGATTAAGTGAAGTGTTCATGGCAGGTGAAAATCCTGACAACATGCTGAAAATTCTGGAGAGCCACCATTATAGGAATATTTATACACCCAATAACATTATGTGACCTTTTATTCGAAACCATTCAGATTTTTGGCAGTGAAAGCATAATAAAGTGGGGGTGCTCATAGGGCCTGTATAATTAGAAGCATAAAGCACGAGTCAGACTTTTAGCAATGATGGTTTCTTTTGCTAAAAATATGAATTACAATTCCAGCTTCATGCTCAGTGAAAATTTTGCACGGACTACAGAGGCCCAGTTCATACATTCACAAAAGGAAATGAAAGGCAGAACGAATCTTTCCTTCTCGTCCACAGACCCTGAACCACAGCCACTATATTTGAGGAATGCAAGAAGAAAAGGTTTACAAACTGCATAAATTCCAGCTCCTTAAAAGGCAAATCTTACTGGACTGGGCCAGTCAAAAGGTTTCAGTATCACAAGGTTTGTAACCCCGAAGTGAGAACAAGAATGCACGTTGCTAAACGCTCACTGATCCCTACTGTCTCTTTCATGTGCTTAGGAACAATGTACTCCAACCTCTGGCATTTCAGCAATGCCTCTCCACAGGATCTTCGGAGGAACAAGCAGAAGTCACACGTACTGCCACTGAGATAACAGCACTTGGTTTACTTCCATGTTTCAATTGTTCTCTGAATCCCTTATCATATCAAGCAGGCCTCAGAAGAAAGAACAGCTTAATCAGACAGTCTAAATGGTGCTTCAGTTTTGTGTTATGCTGTCCTAAGAGCTGGCCCTGTACAAGCCCTTACTCACCCCCATACACAGCCCCCTGGGTTAGACCTTTCCTTTAAGAGGCCTTAGCTGAGGTAGGTTTGAACGAATGTTCCAGCAGCTGCTGGCTGCTTAATGCGTTCAGAAGAATTTATCATATGAGAGTTGAGGTAAAAAAGAAACCTCACCCAGAACCATGACAACAAAAAAACCCAAACCCATCCACGACCAGAAAATTCTCAACCTTTGAACTTTTTGTATCCTGGTAGACTGCTGAAAAAGGCCTCTCTGTCCCTTGTTGCTGCCCTCCCTCAGGCAGACTCCACTGGCAGCTGCGACTGACAGGGCACTGGCTTGGGATGCTCTAACCCAACTCAGCTGTTGCTGTGCTATGATGGAAACACACAGTGAGTTAGCAAGACTTCAGAGCTGGACAGTAATAAAGCACATGGAAGAGAGCCTCAGGTGGGTGGAAAATGATGCTGCGATGCTTCACACCACTCAGGTCCCACTCTCACACATTAGTGGCCTTTAATCAGTTCATCGAAATGGCTTAATGTAAAAGTGGGGTTTGTCAGTAGAAAAGAGCAGCTTTGGAAACAACAAGCACTTTTTCCTAATCAATATTCTAGGTCTTCTATCAGCTCTCACAGTGAATCAGTATTACATTTCTTTGGTTCTATAACCCCTCAGGTAACCTGAGATACAATTCTTAAAAATGTTGAAGTAAGGGTGGAATTGTGCCTACCCACTGCAGTCCAGCATCCCACAGATCTACAGCATGCATTTCTGACTATAGATAGATTCATTTTTAATAGCATGGGTAACCACTGTTCTAATGTTTGTTCTACTGTCTCTATATAGACATAATGATGTCAGTGGTAAATAATGGTAAAATTAATATTGCGTCAATACATTTCCTCATCCGCTATTTTTAAGGATGGATGAATTAATAGTCGGGGTGGTTCTGTAGAGGAAATGGGATATCTGGGGAATATATTCTCCCATAACCTCTTTGACTCGGAATTTAATGCACAGATGTAAACACACCTGGTTTCTGCTGGGAATAAAACCATGACCATCTCACAAGGAAGGCGCGGGGCCAGGGCCAATAAAGGTCTGCACTGCCTGCAACTCAGGCATTGCAAAGCCTGTGCTTAAGGAAGTTGGCTCCAAAGTGAAATCCAAAACCATAAGAGCTTTCTAGGCTTTCTACACATTTGGTAAAGCACCCAAATCTCCCAATGCTGGTGCTGGATAGAGCTATCCAGTACGAAATGCTGAGCACAGACATACCTCTGGATTCTAGACCATGATATCAGGACTATTTCCCATTTTTCTCCAAGAATCGTCTAATGTAAAATACAGAAATCAGTCCTGCTGTCAGGGCTTGTCAGCAAGGACTTGCTGCTTTCACTTGGGTACTTTAAACTCAAAGACATCCCTGCTGGTTGTTCCCCTTTTAAATATTGCATTGCTTGTTACACAGTGACCTAGATTCAACAAGATAGAAGCAGAATTGTTTTGGATGCCAAAAGTGCTTTAAAAGAATGCCCTACTTGGACCCAAATAGCTGTTAACTCTACGTCAGGGCTGTCCCCTGGGAGATAACAGTGTGAATTTAAATGTCTCCAGCCTGAGGGCAACAGTGAACTGTACTGTTCAGCTTCTTGGGCAACCCGTTTTAGCTACCAGAAGATGCTTAAAAGAAGGCTAAGGCTTTTTCTTCAATTTAAAGAAAGACACTACAACTGCTGGGTGAGATATATATTTCTGTCAGGGGCTCTGCTGAGTTCAGAACCTCCTGTTAAATCAGACCTTTCACTAGAGAGAGGGTGGAGCTCAGGCAGGAGGCAGATTTGGTCTGAGGCAGATTTGGGCATATGAACGTGGACATCTGCTAATTTTCATATGAAATGAGGCACGCAGGACAGCAGGCACAGGGGAGAGCTGTCGTCTGGAGTGATGCTTGGGCTTTCAGCTCTGGTCTTGGGCACCTGAAGCCTGAATAAAAGCCATGGTTTAAACACAATGGAAGAGAGTGGAGTGGGGCGTGGTTTGGTTGTCATTTCCCCCCCTCCTTTTTAATATGCAGTTCTTGCCATATTAATAATCATTAATACTGGAACAAAATTTCCTCCTCCGCAGCTGTTTGCAGGCAGAGCCCGTTGTCAGTGTCTTAGTCAGGAGCTCATCTCTTAGAATTCTGTTGCTTCATCTCTCTGAATGCATTGATTAGGGATTTTATTGTTTGAGAAAAAATTCAGCTGTCAATCTTCCGAATCAGCTGCTCTGTTTTATGTTCATCATCCGTTCTTATTTAACAGCATGTGTGATCTTAATATGTACAAATGTGAGGCCCTTCACATTTTAAAGATTAGGTGTAGGCCTATGCAAACAAAGAAAAAACCCACAATATATCTACCTACTTCTCAGTCCATCGATAGCTGAGATAGAATATTGGCTAGCTAAGGACACAGAACAGATGCAGGACCAACATCATTGATCTGATGTATTTGATTATAGGATTGTGACCCAAAATTTGCTCATTTTTCTGATAACGTGATAGGATTGCTTTGTTTGTCTGTTTCACTGAAATACATGGTTTTACAAAGTAAATTGGAATGAGAACATTAACGATGGATCCCTAAGAATTTTTATGTATAGAATCAGAAAGAGCTGTAATATGAAATGATGAATTGAAAGATCTTAATGTCAAATACATACTCTAAATTATTTCATATTTTGGTCTCTATATTACAAGAAGGTAAATAATGAACACCTTGATAACCACAGCTTTCCCAGGTAGCAAAATTCTAAAAACCTAAATTACAGTACTCCCCTTCAAGAACATATGTTTTGATCCATTTTTCCATGACAATGGATGTAATTCTGCTCTTACAGATCTATTTAGATCTTAATACCGGACTGGAATATTTGGTAAAAAAAAAAAAAAAAAAAAACTTCAAGCAGCTATAAAATGTATTGTTCTTAACGCTTTATCAGAAGTAATGCATGACTTCGGTATCTTTCAAACTAATACCACCAACAATGTAAATACAAGTTTTTGCAAAACACCCAGAAACACCAAGAGCTTATAGTTTATGATTAAAAATATTCAGGAAACTCAAAGATCAGGAGCAGGGATAACAGAATTGTCCTGATTGGGTGTAGATGGGATGTGCCAGTTTAACACCAGGCACTTATCACTATAACATACAGAGAAAACTTCATGGAATTGCACACTTTGGATTCAGTATTGTAAATATTTTCATTCCAATTGTTATATCTTGTGATGGCCTTTGACTAAAGGCACCTCTGTATTAGGAACCTAAGACAGAGCTGAAAATGCCTGTTCTAAGATTCAGCTCCTCCACCCCTTAAATTCCTGCATTCATGGAAATAGTCCTGAGACACTGAATGCTCATGGATGTGAAAGGGTGAAGCCCTCTCACAATCTCTCCAGCCCACACCATTCTGCATTTCCTCACCTTTATAGTGGTACCAATGTCTAACATAGTGTGGTTTGGGGGCAGAGCTCACACACAGTGCCTGGCTCTTAAGAGTTTTATTTACCAGCTGACATCAGTGAGACACAGTGCCTAAGGAACCCCCACAGTGCAAGATTTACCCAAGTCGTTTTTTAGGGGTATCGATGGAGGTACTTTGTGCATAGACATACCTAGATTATTACCTCCATGGTGTCTGATAAAAGGACATAGCAAATAATCTGCAATGGGATACATCCTATGTTTTTAAACTCAGCAGCCGGTGGTTGCCATAGTTACTAAACATACTGAAAACATTGTTTGTTATTTGCAATATGTTGCCCTTTAAGAGAAACAGAGCAATATATGTAGCACAGCTACACAGAAGACCCACAGAATGTTTGCAGTCGGAATTGATAGCTTGTGTTGGCAACTTGCCCTGCCAACTTGTCTTTCCAGATGAGGGGATGGTGTTTCCTGCTGTGGAAGCGGTGCTCAAACACTTCAGGAGAAAGAGGCAAGCGGGCCCACAGTGTCAAATGGGATCATGATATCAACTAAGTAGGGAGTGTTCAAAAAAAAATTATCGTGGCAGGACTAAATTAGTAAAGCAGCATTACATAAGTAAGCTCATCAAGTCGGTATAAAGCACACCAAACTTCCCTGTTCTTACTCATTGAAGGACTGTGCATCTCTCTGTATTGGAGATACCCATGCATTAGCTGGTACTCAACCACCAAATTGTCTTGGCATCCTGATTAAACAGATGAACAATTCTACTCTCCGCTCCTACAAACTTCAACTGAAAGCAGCTCCAGCAGTGTGGTGAGTGTGGAAGACACATTCACAGCTGAAGACTGAACACAGATTGCAGCAGCATTTTAGGCTTGCAACTGTCATAGTGTGAAAGTTTCATTTTATAGTATCTAGAAATGGATTTGTCAGGGTTCTTATTCTTTCAAAATCAAGTGGTTCACATCCCTCCATCAGTCAGAGCCGACACGATTCTTGACTAGCTCCATCGCATTTTTCCTTGTTAATGATCATGCAAGCTGGTGTGGTCAGCCTTTGAAATATTTTTGCCTGATGATACAAGCCATGATTGGACTGTCTCAGTCAAGCTGCTGGAAACCGGAGGAATTCACAGGCAGATAGAAGGCAGACAGAATGTCAGTTCATTCACAAACCACGGTTAGAAATCAGTGCCCCAATAGATAAAAAACCTAAATACCACAAATCCAGTTTTAGTCAAACCTCCTGTGCAATACTGTTCATTCCTATTCACCTCTTTACTGATTCAATGGTTACAGCATGAGCTTACTCATTACCAGGTACAGGATGATCCCTGTAGAAGAGATGTAATGAGTAGCCCAGCTATGATAAATGATTCAGAGCCTGATCCTGGACAGAAATCAAAGAACATCTAAAAAGGCAAAAAGAATAGAGAATTTCAAGTGGTTTCATCCCTCTTAAACTTGCTTTTTGACAAAGTCATCATTCAGAATAGAATCATCCCTGACAGTCCTTTCAATACTTAAAGGGCGCTTCTAAGATAGATGGGGACAGATGTATTTTTATAAGAAACATTGTGATTATGAGGGGTTAGGATTTTGAAATGAAAGAGGGTAGATTCAGAGTAGATATATATGGAAGAAGGTTTTTTCACTGGGGGCAATGAAGCACTGGCACAGGTGTCCCAGAGAGGGGGTGGATGCCCCATCCTGGGCACGATCAAGGCCAGGTTGGACAGGGTTCTGAGCAACCTGATCGTGAGGAGAATGTCCCTGCTAAATACAGGTGAGTTACAGCAAATGGCCCCTTCCAACCTGAACCATTCCGTGATTCAAGGCACTTCCTGGAAGTATATTTTATTTGAAATGGAATTTATAACTACTCAGATATACTGTTCACTTTTGGCCTTGTGGAAGCCTGTGAAAAAAGCACCTTGGGCAAAGCTGACATATTTTAGAGTCCCAGCAAAGACAGCCTGCTCCAGGGCCCTAAGCCAAGAAAATACACACAAACCAGGCTTATACTTTCAAGATGTGTCCAGGGCAATATTTCTTGTTAAAGGCCTTGGTGCATCAGGCGCAGTGCTTATTATGTGGTGTCAGACCAATTCATTAAGACTAAAAATTAGAGGAGCATTCTGCTGAAACTATCTTTGATGGGGGGAAAAAACAGAGAAAAACCTCTGTGTTTTTCTTCCCAAAATTATTTCCGGGTAGAGCTTTCTAAATGTCTGAATGGGGACTATACAAGGTTGTTATCTGTCCTAAAAGGAAAAGAACATGACTTAGTGAATTATTATCAAAAGTACACCCTGTGTTCCATTTTCACTCGTGTACTTCTCTGCCCATTATGTTTCTAGTCTGGTGCTAGAATGAGTTCTCTGGGCCCAGGAGAGTCCCTTGTAACCTAAGGGTTGTGTAGGTGCTGCGGGGTCCAGGACTTCTGATGGAGGTCACTTGCTCCTGCTGCTACACAAGGACACCAAAATGAGCACAACCTGGTTTTAAGCACCATTACTGTCACTCTAATGCTGGCCAGGGCATTTCTAATTTCAGAGAGGGCATTTTGGCTCTGTGACCAATGAAATACAGAAATACAGAGAAGACTCAGGATAAGTTTGACACATTACAATAGAAAAAAACACAAAACCCCTTTTTTGCTAGATAGCAGTAAATTCACCTATTTTTACCCAATTTTTGTATCATAATTTTAACTAGTGTTTTACCAGCCCTACTCACAAATAAATACTTGTCTTTTGAAGGAGGAAAAATAAAGAGCACAAATATGTCATTATGTCTGTAATTTTTGACTACGAAATCTACATAAACCAAACACAGACCAGACCAACTCAGTCCTAGCACTGATGAAATTAAATTATTATTTGTGTAAAAGACTAGAGTTTCAGAGCTGAAATCCAGAGTCATGAAAGCATAATTGCAGTCCCCTGTCATTTGAAGCTATACTATTTTTTCGAACATTCCAATTTGTAGAATTGTTTCAATGAAACCCAAATGCAACGTCTCAAAGAGCTGAGGCTAAAGAACCACTCTGTTACTCTGGAATAAAGACATTAACTCTGGAGTCTAGGCCAAACTGCAATATAGATGCTATCCCCTCTCCCCATAAAAATATCCCAGAATTTTCAGGTGGAAAATCTTACTTTCAGGGTGATGTTGCTGAGGATAGATCCTCCCTGATGACATCAGTTTTCTGATACATAAATGAAAGGAGTGCCTACCAGGGGATTCAGACAGATTTTGCATAAAGCCCACTGTAGTTCAGATTATCTACCCTAAACTTTAGAAGTCAAAAGGAACCTTTTGGTTAGGTGTGAGAGATTAAACAGCGACCAAAGAAACCTCTGAAGCATAACAACATATTTCTTTCGGGTGTTTTTTTCTGTATCCAAGTGAAAAAGAAGTGAAACAAGCATGAATAAACAAATAAACTAATAATGCAAACAGTCTCCTGAAGCGAAACTACTCTCTGAAGTTTATATTACCTGAGATTTCCAAACATAAACTATATGGGATTTATTTGGCAACCAACCGCGAGGCAAGGGAACAGGGAAGAAATAGTGTTTTAAATCTTCAAAC
This sequence comes from Oreocharis arfaki, assembly GCA_013398015.1. Lineage (NCBI taxonomy): Eukaryota > Metazoa > Chordata > Aves > Passeriformes > Paramythiidae > Oreocharis > Oreocharis arfaki. Next base: position 3,500,225 of record VZRR01002584.1, read on the forward strand.
AATAAGATCAAGTATTCAAGTTAAAAACATATTCTTGCACTGGATTTGAAGTGTAAATAACCAGAATCAGTAGCAGCTACTGACATAATTTTGTGAAAAGTTCTAATCAAGGGTTTGGTCTAGTGCAATGCTTTCACATTAACCACACACATTTTTGAAATTATCAGCTCTTCATAATTTTTTTATTATTATTTGACTAGTCAGCCACAAACATGTCACAATCTGTCTTCATTTCTGACAGTGCTGAGCTAATTAACTCTAGACAGAATTTCTCTAATTTAACCCAGTGCCTGACAAGGTTCTGTGCATGGAACACGAAAGGAAGAGGGTTGAAGTGGGAATAGAGTCAATTTTGGTCACTGGCTCCTGAGGACAGGGAATAATAGAAGCTGAAAGATCAATTAAATTATTTCTTGAATGACTGTTTAAAAATATTTCACCTCTGGAGAAGAGCAGCTTCAAAAATTGGTGTGGGATATGGAGCTTTTTGTTGCTTGATTATTGGTTAGAACCCCAAGCAGGTCAATAGTGAATTGCAGTCACGTGCAGTCAGCTCTGTAAAAATGTGAAATGAGCAGGTGATCTGGGCAGCTCCTACCACACACATCCAGCTCAAAAAACACATGAGATGTAAGGCAGGTACTGCCATCCTTCTGGTAACAGGACTGAGGAATGGTGGAAACTGAACAGAAACTGCTCCAACAGAGCACATTAAATCACAATTTGGGAATAATGCCATCTAGATTTAGAAGTTTTATTCTCTAATTCTGCCAGTATGGCACTTTTTCAAAAACTAGTTAGGGTGCAATTCTCCAAAGAAATTATGAAGGCATCAAAACCTCTAAGAGGTCCAGTTAATGATGCTTATATTTTGCATGTCTGATGTAGCAGTAAATCTCTTGCTTCCCTAACACATTTTCAGTTATTTGTCTCACAAACCAAGATGCTTTGAAGGCAAGAACTCCTGCACAGAGAATCTCTTTATCTGCCAGCAGTTTCATGTGGCAGTACGTTACTATGAGAAAACAAGTTTCTTTTTCGTGCAACAGTCCAATGTCAGTCATTGAAATAGGGTTATGTCCCTTGGCATTTATTAATTACACTGGAAATTCCCTTGACTGTTTGAACACACCACGATCGCTGTTTCTTATGACATTCAGATAATTGAGGCTGCACTGCATTTTATACTGGAAAAATTGGATTTTTTTTTTTTAACTACCTAACAACTGCTTCTCTCTTCCAAAATAGTTACCTTAGGCCATTTTATAATGTTTCAGGAAAGAATTAATCTAAGATTTTGATGAATAGTCTACCAGGCAAAGAACAACGAAACTAGAGAGAACTAGAGAAAACTCTTAGGAAAAATGTCTTCTCTAGGATGCCAGTGCAGCGCTGCAAAGTTATTTGAGGTAGCTGAGGAATCTCCAAGTTTGGAAGCCTTCCAGACTCAGGTAGGCAAAGATATAACTGACCTCATCTAGTGTTGGAGACTGTCTTGCCTTGAGGGGGAGGCTGGACCACATGAGCACTCCAAAGGTCTTTCACGGGTGATATTTCTGTCATCTTTCCTTCTCTGAGCTATTGCTGTGGTTGTCTGGACTGGATTAGTGCACAGAGGCTGCAATTCAAGGACTCATCTAAGAGAAGCCAAGGAGACATGGCCATTAACAGAATGGATTAAAACATTTGTTTAGGTAATATCATGAGACAGGGCCCCTGTGCATAGACAGGAATGGCTTTGCTATCATCTATGGATAAAAAAAACCTCTAAAAAAGCAAAAACCAAAAACCAGAAGCATGAAAGTGGGATGTTAATATAATATAAATATTAAAATAGAAGGTTACAACCTAAAATAGAGTGAAAAGATCATTAAAGGTTTTAATGACCTGAAAAAAACCCATTTAGTAAGGGGCTGAGGAATGAAGACAGACAGTGGACATGGCACAGGATACCAGCTCTGAATACAAGTACACTACAAATATTTGGAGGAGAGACAGAGACATAAATGCATGAGAAGACATAGAAGCAAACTCCATCAACAACATTTATCCTCACTAGAGGCAAAAATAAAATCCAGAAAAGTTGATAAAGAATGTTTGAACTCCAATTATAGGCAGCATCAGCAAGTTCATGGAGGAGAATTTTTTCTACTGCTATGGCAACATTGGTAGCAGTGTCCTACCTAAGTTTAAGATTAATTCAAATGTTTGCACAAGTCTGCTGCATAAACAAACAGAAACAACAAAACCCACCTCAAACTGACAGACAAAAAACCCAAAACAAACAAAGCCTCGGAGAGTTGTAAGCAGCAAGCGAACTGAAGCTGTTATTTACTTCTTGACTGCACATTAAATAAAGCACAAAAGAAAAGACAAAAAGGGAAATGCTGTTTCATTTATGATTAAAATAACCCATCTTCCCTTTCTATCAGAAAGGCTCTACAGGGATGATTCTGGAGTGCCACTTTTCTACCCATGGGTGGCTGCCTCCCATTTGGGAGGCAGCTTCAGGTGTAAATATTTAGCTCTCTTCCCACTCTGTTGCTCTCAGCTGTAGAGGTAATACCCAATTTTTACCTAACAGGAGCTAAGCTGCTGGGCTACTCAGAAGGTTTCTGCTTGCTTGTCCTGGCCATACTCCACTGCTACATTTCATCCTCCATACACTCTTGCCCCTTCCAGTGCAGGGAAAGAAACTTAACTCTGGTTTCTGTCAACCAAGTCCAGATTTACAGCTACACATTTGTAGCTGGGAAGCAAAGCCTTGGTTCTCTTGCTTCTTCCCGTGCTGGAAGCTGTACAGTGCATTGTTTCCAAGGTCTTGTCTTTACGTGCCAGTCACAGAGCAGCCCTGTTCAATCTTTTGAGGGTGATATGCAGGGAATAAAATATAAAGAACAGAGAATTCTCTCAGGATAAAGATTCAATATGACTGCTGTTCTCAGTCTTGCAAAGTAGACTACAGCCAGGTGGCTTCAAATTTTTATGTTTTAGACAGTAGAAAGCTGTTCACTGTACATGGTTAGATATTACCAAGTTACCAGGTGTGGCTCAGAGAACACAGCAATGATGTTCTTGTGTTGGACTCTTTTCTTCATCATTGTCCCAAGTTCCTTGGATGCATGCCCACTGAGTTTTGTTCCTCTGTTCTATAGGAATAATGCTGCAGATCTAAAAAAAAAAAAAAAAAAAAAAAAAAAAAAAAAAAAACCTACCGAAAAGCTGCTAAAATAATTACTGGTCCACTGAAACTACCCAAGGATCATTTTTGGATGGAAAAACATAGACATTCCAAGTCCCAAGCCTGCTCTGACCCTTGCTTGATTGAAAGCAACATCTGTTTTCCAGGTTTCCAGCTGTGCTTGGCTAGCCAGAAGTAGCCAATTGCAGACATGTGAGACATTTCCTCAGCACGTTATGTTGACATCACTGACATGCACCTTATTAGAACAATGAACAGCAAAACTTCTCAACACCTTTTAAGCCTCAAGTAGTTCCATCCCAGGAAATTCAAACTTCTTTTTTCTTTCTTTCTTTTTGTCCCACTCCCTTTGGGGATGTTCAGAGCTCCTAAAAAACAATCCTTCGCTACTCCCTCTCTGAGAGCTGTAGATGCAGAGGGTGATATTCAATAAAGCTGGCATAATTTAACTCGTACACACCAAAAGAACAAAGGAAGCCCCACATCAATGGGCTTAGTGGGAACAACGCAAAAAATCAAACCACCACAACCAGATATTGTTTTAACTTTCCTTTTGTGAACTGAGGCAGGATAACGGGAAGACAAGAGTTACAGAAGAGAGAATGTTCATTCTGTAGCTGCAGAGAAACTACACCAAAAAGGGGGGGAAGGGGAGGGGGCGGGTAGGGGTAGTATTTCAGACCTGCACTCCTGTCAAATTTGAAATTAGATCAGGAAAATAAAGATTGAAATATCAATACAATACAGACAGTTCTGAGGTCCTTAACAACAAGTAATTTTAAGATCAATATACTACTTTGTTTAACAGACTGCTGAAACAGAGGTGTCTGAATAGAACAAATGTGTAAGCAGCAACCTTTTCAGGAGAAGCCATTTGATAGCCCCACCTGGGATGTGAGATACCATCAGGCAAGTCACAGAATGAGTGGTGACAGTAACTTAATTCAGCACTCAAAGAAAAATAAACCTATGAATACCTTAACATTAATGCCAGATGAGACCCAAGTCACCTTACTCTTGTGTTTCCATAGCTGCAGCCCTTGAGAAGGCAGCAGGAGGCAGCAGCCCAGATCCTGGGGTACTCGATACAGGTAGCCTCCTCCTCCTCCTCCTCAATACTCAGATTCATGTCCTAGAAAACAGTTCTGATTTGCCTTACTCTGGAGGCAGTAGTGTCACTTCAGCTCATTCTGCCCCAAATTCACTGTCAGACACAAAGCCCAATTTAGTTCTCCACCAGGAATTGCTCTGCTCTTTCCCCTGGAACACCAATTTCTGCCACTATTTATCCTCTACTTTTGGTGGTAAATCTGGTGGCCATTTTCCCTGCTTTAGCTCTGTCTACCTGAACAATCTGGCTCCCCTGGCTGACATTATCCTGAACACCCAACTCCTTACAGTGCATGCAAACTGAAAGGCAACACAGTTAATTGCATGAGTGACTTCCACACACGGCCACACCAAGAAAGGATGGGCTTTGTGCCTAAATTGCACACCTATGGCAAACACATAGACAGAATTTGAAGAGTTTCTCTTTTAATGACAGTGCAGCTAAGGAGGAAAATTGCCAATATAAGCAGCTGATTCCTGCTCATTTAGACATTATGATTCTACTTTGTTTAATTGTGGTGAATGACTAATGTGGATACTTCTTCTTTCAAGCCTTCATTGTTACTCAAGCACAAGATAATATGTAAAATAGAACTGGGTACAAATCATTCTTGTCACTATGCTCTATTCAGTTAGAAAACCCTGCAGTTAAAAACCAGGCAAAGGAAGCCTGAGTCTGAGTAGAGTTTCTTCTAAAAGTTCGAGCCTGGAATGAAATCAGGATTCTAAGCACTTTTGACACACGCAGCCTCACTAGATTCCATTTTAATTACTGTAGTAACAAGGCAAAAAAGATCAAATGTTTTTGTAATTCTCAAAAGTAAACACATTCAGCTATGTAGCATTTCCAAGTTTTGGATATCTATAATGTTCAAGCTACAGGAAATACGTCAGGTTTCAAAACCATTAAAAAAACCCAAAAAACAACAACAACAAAAAAAACCCCAACAAAACACCCTCCCAAAAAAAACCCCAAACAAACCACCAAACCCCAGCCAATAAACCACAAAAAAACACTGTTGTCCCAATCTGTCTTTGCTTGTATTATACACATCACCTTTGATTATTGAACTTAAAAGAACATTTGAAATTGACCTTCCATTTGATCAATAATTCTGCTTGCTTGCTTGCTTTTCCCATCTGCATCAGAAGTGAAAATAAACTAGCCATTTATATGTTTGTTTAGACTTTTGAATGAGTTTCATTTTCTGCTTGTATTACAGTGTTTGACTTGCATGCACCACATGGGAATGCTTGTTTAAAAATTCATTTCAATTGGAAATTTTATATTCTGGAAGTTATATGGGGAAAGCTGTCTTGGTCTTCAATTAAACAAAACTACAAGTCTAGCATGATACTATCCATTTCAACTCCACTTTCTGAACTTTGTCTTATTGTTTATAAAGCATGATGCTCAGTTAATGAGCAGGAGAACCAGCTCAATTTGTCTTCATTACTGAGCACATCAGCAGTGGACCCAATGGACATCACCCAGTGCATTGGGAGTTGGAACAACCATCTGACATTTGTGTGCTCGTCGGCATCCAGAAAACTCCGAACTATTCTCAGGTGGAGCTGGATCATGTCATAAAACTTTCCCTTTTTGCCATGATGTTCAAAAACCAACAAACCAGCCTGGGGGATAAGGCACAGGATATGAGTAAGGATATCTGTGACCCAGTCAGAGATTCCTTAATTGACCCTTAGGGCAAATCATTAATGTCCTTTAATTATATATCTGCACATGCGAGAAATAATGTTGTGCAGTGTTCAAATATGTTATTGAGGTGTGCTCTAGTTAGAAATTTATATTTTATTCTGAAAGATAAGTTTGTTTAATAATATTTTCTTTCTGAGAGTAGAGTAATGCACTAAAAGGTACTTTAGCCTTGTAGCAGTGCCACAAAGACATCATGTTACTTCAAAAAACAAATTAGCAATTCGTATTACAAAGGTAATACCCTGTACTTAGGAACAGTAAGTGAGCACTGCTGACAGGAAAAAAAAGAGGAACAGTCCAAGGGAAAGATAGAAATTGCAACAGGCAGTGATCTTAACATGTTAGCCCTCCAACCACTGCCAAGTTATTTATGAGCATCAATTTATTTACAGGCAGCTCTGGGAGAGGCAGCCCAAGATAAAGCTGTTAAGTTTTGAGAATGGTACATGGGTGACAAAGCCTAGGAGAATGCAGGCAGAGGAAGATTACATTATCAGAATCTGAAATATGACCAAATCTTACTCGTGTTTACTATGAAATACTGAGGTTATGGATTTGGGCAGGATATTCAACTGCATCAAGACTTAAAGTTGAGCAAATACCATGGGATGTTTTTCACAAGCATTCCCACAAGGTTTTCCCAGTAATATATTCTCTGAAAGTCTGTTATTTCTGTTGCAGTTATTAAAAAAAAAAAAAAGAAAACAAAGCAAAGGACTGAAGCAAGTGTCACAAGCACAGGTGCAAACAGAACCCACATGTCAAGGTTGTGATCTGGGCTCTCTGTAGATGCTCTGATGTCACATGGACACACCTGTGCTCGTAGCAGAATAGTCACTCCACAGCTCACAAACAAGAAACCGAATCTCCAGGGTTAAAAGCACGAGTGGAAGTTATTGTGTGCTGCCCCTGACTGTAACAGGCCTCTGTATCCTGGTGAACAGGTACAGAAAAGGCCTCCAAAACACATTGATCAGATGCAGCCTCATTTGAGTAGGAACCAGAAACAGCACCACACAGTTCTGCTGAACAATAATTATTCTCCAAACTATACAAATTATGACTATAAAATATTCAGATAAAACCACGCTCAGTCAGTGTAAGGAATTTACACTGACTATTTAGGAGACTGTCAAAATACTCGCAATCTGAACACAGTCCAGGTTAAAGGAGCAAGGATAAAAATCACTGAGCTATCTGCTGAATAAGAACATGGGTGAGAGCTTGCATCTATTTCGTGAGGTGAGAAACAAACACCATTTGCCAGTAAAATCTTGGCAGAATTTTTTTGATTAATCAATCACTTTCCCTCAAAATGGTTCATATATCCTGCCTCACATCAAACATTTTGCTGTTGTTCTGACACCTTTGCACGCTGGGTCATAGAACAGGTATTTTTGCAGACTGCACATCAATTTCCATTCTTAATGCATTATCTGAACAAATTACTTGCATCTAAGAGTTGAAAGCACTCAAAACAGGTGTCAAAGTTGTAGTGGAAATGCTATAACACATTTGAACGAATCAGAGGGCTATGTGATCTAATTTCTCTAATCCAAACACTGAAAATTTATTAAAACAATTTAACAAGTGACTATAATTTTTAGACAGCTAAGCAGGAGTTCTGCCTAAAAATAAAACCACAAGGTAGAATTTATTAGGAAAATTCTTACCAAAGACAGGTCTTTCCATAAAGTCCATTTAAAAATCGCAGCCTAAGCACAGAATTTTCATCACTTGTATGAATTGCAGTTCATTTGGACCAGTGTAAAGTCAATGAAATTAAAACTGTGAGAACAGAAATGATCCCACAGTAGCCCATTAACACTGATATTTTACTGGAAAATTTAAACCAGGGAACATTTCCCCAAAAAAAGCAAGCTGGCACTGCACAGTTAAGACTTTGAAAACTGCCCGAGGGATGAACCCTTTGGTTCCAAATTTCCCAATTTCAAATATGCTTAAAGGGAATTCTATCTTCCACTAATCTATTCAGTACAAATTGTGTGGCAATTTGCAGAGTCTACAGCCCTCTGGAGACAAGTGGGCTCTCTTGAGCCACCAATTCTCTCCAATTATTGAGCCATCACTCTAAAGGATGACACCTCCAATCCATAATCACTTCTTTCCTGATACATGCCTGTGCAAATTCCAATATTCTGAAACATCCAAGTCAAAGAGGTGAAAAGGAATTGAATGTGTAGGTATCCACATCTTTTGGTACTCTACAAAATAAGGCAAAACTTGTTCACCATAACCATGTAAATACGGGGGGTTTGTAATCAGAAGTACTTGTAAATTCATAAATCTTTTTGCCATATGAAAAAATTGTTCAAGAAATACATTAATGATTTATTTTTGTATGATAAGCGAGAAATAACAACTTCCTGTGGCAAGGCAAAGCCATAGCCTATACTCACACATTTTTTTTTAACCAGAATTAGTTCCCTAAAAGACAAAGGTTTCGAAGTGGAAGGTTGTTTTCTGAAATTGGCCCATCCGGAGGATGGAAAAGAGGTTAAGAGAAAACCTCAAAGACTTCTTAATCTTTGAGTACATATTCTTCTCAAATAAAAATATTGGTTAAGAGTCCCTGCTGCCTTCCAATTATTATTTACAAAGAACATGAACCAAATACATCAGAACTCAAACTCAGTAGATAAGGGAAGAGAATAAAGTGAGTTTGATGCAACCTTGCAAACACCCTGCACTGGACTAAAGTTCCATGAACTGCTTTATTTAAAAGGTAGCTCCTTGACATTTTCCAAAAAGATCTTACATTGGAAAAACACTACATTTATGTTCCTCAATAAGACACATTTTTCTGGTATTTTCCATGTCAGGATTTACACATACACATCTGGTTCTACTGTCAATTACTGCTGGTGGGGGTTTGGCCATCCATGGGATTATTCTTAACATGCCTTGCTATTACAGTTGCACAGACTGGACAAAATTTCATAGTTCTGCTCACTGGGCTGGTAAAAACAGAAATATTTTTCAAGCAATAGAGTTAAAGCATAAACTGAGCATCATACTCCATGGCAGTACCAGTCCTCTGGAGCTCAGAACCCTGTCCAAGAGCATTTCCATTTATATAAAAAATACAGTGTGACTGTAAGAAATACTGAGCAGTCATACAGACATTAAGTGGGAAGGTAGTTGTAAAAGTTGCTGAGATGGAAATGAAAATTTGTCCCTTCTATCAAAGGAAAGGAAAAATAAATCTTTTTGGAGCATACAAATTAAAGGAAGATGTTTGCATAACAACATTGCTTCATTCTCACTGCCAAGGGAGAAGCTGGAACCACTTTAATTCTGTGATTTTGTTCAAGTGCCAAATTATTTGGATATAGCTAGCCTAGAAATGAATAAATAAGCTCTAGGATCAACTTTCCAAATTATTCTATAACCTCTGATAGAAAAAAAAAGGAAGGAAAACAAGTTTCTATTTTCTTGGAATAGGATTTCTTAAATATTTTATTTCAGAGAAAAATCCCCGTTATCCAATTTTAACCACCCAAACTGGTGAGCTGATGTGCTATGTCAGCTTACCTTGAAAGGAATGCTGTCCACAGAAATGGACAGGCTCAGAACACTTAAACTCCTCAGGAGGCAGGAGACCTAACCCTTGTGAATCCCTACAAGCCAAACAGCTGAACTCACTAACAGCTTTCTATCCTGTTCAGCACTGGGCTGAAGCTTGGAACATTGGTTTGACTATCAGGTAACTAACTATAAGAAGAGAGAACAAAAAATAAAAATTAAAATACTGACACTTTGATCAAACTACTGAATAAACACTACAGAAAATGTTTGCACTTACTATGAGAATTTAACTGTTCCTACAGCTAAGAGAGTATTTCCTTTAAGACTGGCCTATTCACATTTTACATTGAACCTTTTTATCAGTTCAGGTTTTCCTCAGGTGCATATATACATATAAATAACAACTGCCCCTTTTACAAAGGCTGTCATCTGATTGAACAACATTGTTACTGGCGCTGTTCCCGTTCCAGAGGATCCATTTAATCCCCCAGTGCACAGCATACATTAATGGAATTTCTTTTTCCCCCTACCCCTTTCTACCTTTATGGAATTCCCACAGGAGACATTCCAGCCCTATTGTGCTGCTGCACTCCAGCTGCAAAAGGGCCGGGACTGGGGCCAGCCTACGTGAATACTTGAAGGGTCACAGGGTCAGAAGGAATTGGCTGCTTCTGCTCTTTCACTCTCCTCTGAGAAACTGCTCCGCACCTCATCACTTGGAAATACACCTCCCACGACTGCTCTTGCCTAATGCAACCAAAACACACCAGGACAGAGCGTGAGGTTCTGGAAGGCTGAGGTCACATTCCAATCAAACAGATGTTGAAAAGGAAAGAAAGTACCTTTAGCAAGATCTTGGAAGACTAAAAGCATTTCTGTTCCTGTTGCTCAGATAGATGTGCTCTATTAGGCACAGAAGAAAAGCCACGGCAGAAATGCTCTCTGACTGTGCTCAAACATTAAGTAATTCCTGTGTGTAAATGTTTTCCTGTTTGTTTACTTTAATTGTTTGGAAATAATGACCCCAGAAACTGTGTTCCTTGGCTTGATCATACCTGAAGCACAACAATAGTGAAAGTAATGGATGTTTACTCAAATTCTGTTTCTTCCTCCATTCCAATCCTCTGCCTTCATTATGTATTTCCTTAGAGGTAACCCACTAATATTTAAGCTGGTGGTTTCTCCCTTGGGAAGTAGAACAGGATCCCCATGTTTATTCCTGTCATTTCATAAAAACAGTACCAACTGAGCTCAGCAGTAATCTGAGCAGTTTATATCCAGCAATCAGGTGCATATGGGTCTATTTATTCTTCTCTTCAGTGAAGGATAAATGAATCTGTGCTAGATTAAGGAATATGGCACCTTTCATCCTGAAACTCTTGGGAGAATATTTATATTATTTCCACTGGCTCATTCTGTTGGGCTTTTGCCTAGGGCGTTTAAATGGGCGTGTTTTAATCATACTGCCATATCCAAAAGATGTTTTTCCCTATGGATTGGATCATGTATGATCCACTCTCCAATGAGTTCACTGGTTTTCAATTCTAGAAAGTTCTCTATATATAAACATATCAGAAACTTTCTTCCAGCTTGTTTAGATGCTTCACCAGTACTTAAGAGTCACCGTCTGGGCTCGCTCTCACAATCACTGCAGAAACATCTGCCTTGGGTTCAGCCTGTACCATCTCTCAGATAGCTGTCCTCAGTTTCCAGCTAGAAGTTACCAACGCCCAGATGTGCCAGTGCCAATTCTCACAGATTTCAGCACAAATCACCCTTTTGACTTTAGCTGGAGCTGAAGCCGATTTGCTCCTCTGCCGATTTTGCGGTGTGGTAGAGAGAGGAGCTCTTGTGGCATGAGCTGCACTAGCTCAGACACTGGCACAGTAACTTCCAGTTGTGAAGCAGTGACAAAGTTCATTGTAAAGCAGCACCTTCAGACTGCCATAGCTGTTTTCACCCACATGTGATCACACTGTTGGTGACAGGATAATGTCTCTAGTGAGACCATTAGACTGGTTCTAGTATGGTCGTGTCAAATTTTAATGCCTGGAGGACAGATCAAGAAAGGAATCTGAGGTAGTTTCTACCAGTTTGAAGGTGTTGCTTTGAAAATGTATTACAGAAATAGCATGCAAATCCAGATCCATGTACATCACCTGAAAATATAGTCCGTTTAAATAAATTATGAAAAACAAGACCTTCTTTCTACACGACTATGGTCAAAGTATATTAACAACTGCTTGTTGACAGTAGATGTTTTAAGTTTACTTAAATCAGGTCTCTATACAGGACTTTCAGAGAGGTGTAATTACATTTTCCCTCCTAGATTTTAAAGGTATCTTCTGAAGATGCATATTTTTTCCTGCAGAAAGCTTAGTTTAAATATTCTCTATCATTTTGAAATTATTCAGTGGAAAAATAACAGAGTGGAAAATATATAATTTTGAGCAGTTTAATTTTTTGTCACTTCAAAAGAGGGTTATGTAAGCTGCTATATTAAAAAATATAATTAGAAAAGCAGACACATCCTATACTTCTCCCTGTATTTCAGGCAAGCTGGCAACTGCTCAGGAGTGATCAGAGACTGGCCTATTTCTCAAGGACCTCAAGAGACTATAAGACTTTAAATCATAATCTTAAGAAAATGCCTGAAGCAATTTTTTAAATTATCTTCTACTACAGGGGGGCTGGGGGTGGGAAGAAAGAAAAAAGAAAGCTTTCTGCTCTCCAAACTGGCAGAGAGACTATAAACAATGGTTTGAGGAAAGCTTGAGACACCCTACACTGGCATGGACTCAGGCAAGTCTGAATATCTGCCAGAATAAACAGACTTTATCTGGAAGAGAATAGAAAATTTGAAACAATGTTTTTCATGAGCAAAAGTAAAGCAGTTCAACTGGTCAATAGTCCCAACCAGTCCTGGTCATTATGAACAGGATGGAAAAGAAGTGTGGAGTTTTCCAAATTCCACATAACTGTGGGAACACTGCAGAAAGCCAAGACGAGCCTGGAGGGTGGAGCTCAGAGTGCTGTCCATACCACAGGGAAAATGTCCTTCTCACAGGGGCAGAGGCTGAGGCAGGGCAGGATGGAAACACTGACTCCAGGATTAGGGACTGGCCCTACATTTAAACATCACCTTTAAGGATCTGCCCACTCTAATTGAGCCCCTGCACTCAATAAGATGTATGAGGCCCAAACTTTCTCAATAACTCTACAGCAAAAAGGATTTTCTCTCTACCATGCAGTTTCTCGCCAAAAAGCATCTATTAACATGTTTTGCAGAACCTACATCACTGGAGTGTTTGGGAACCAAGTATTTTATGAAATCTGTGTCTTAATTTCTCTGTGTTAATGCTTTCTCTAAATAAAACAAAACAAACAAACAAAAAAAAAGACTTGAAACTGTTTATCCTCACAATAGCTTTGTGAGGTTTAATACTTCGAAGACCCTTCTAAGTCCTCATATGAAGATCTCACATGAAGTCTTTAAATGTTGTTCTTTTGAGACATTTTACCTTTAATTTCTTTTTGGTTTGTTGTTACTAATTCTTTTAGCACAGGAGTTCTCAGCATGAGACACCCACATAATCTGTGGAATGTTAAAACAATTTACTTTACAGCTAGAAAGATCTGGTTTGGCCTTTCATGTAAATGTCTTACACTAAGTAGTTTTAATTAGATCAGGATTGATAAACATGAATATTCATCACTAGTTTTGTTAATGTTAGAGTCATGACATATATACTTTTCCTGTGGGGTATAAATGTAGAGATTCTCTCCTTATCTGGCTCTCACTATGTGTGGCAGTCGAGCATTTTAGAGTAGACAAACACAATTTTGATATCTCAACTTCAGCATAGATGTGCATGCTAGAAAGAAACAAGCAAACAGAAGGGGAGGAGTAAATGCCTCGGTAGTGTTACGTTTCAATGAGATTTAGGGATGATCATAGTATTCAGATTGTCCACTGAGTTAAAAGTCCAAAAAACCCCAAGGCACAGGTATCCTCACGTTATTTCAAAATTACTTAGTCTGTTCATATCACAGCCTCCACTCAAGAAACTTCAGATTCCTGTGGTGATAAGAAGCGTGAGAAGCGTGATAGTGAAGGGAGAATGTAACTATTTTATAGTAAACACTTTAATGTCTCTATGCAAGGCGGCAGAGAAGGATGAATATTCCCCTCATTAACCCAACTCACAAACATCTTGTTTTACAACTTCAGTCCAAATTAGAGCCATCAAAGGTCCCAAGATAGCCTACTAAATAATTAGTTATATTCCTATATCGCTGCCCAATTATATGTTTTTTTAATTTCTGAATATTTTTCATGCTGCATTAATCAGTTTGAGACTATTATTTTCCAGGGCAGACTTATATAATTTGATAAGATGACAGAAATAAAATATTCAACATATTTCCCTTCTTTTTAAATTTTTGATATTTAAAGTTATTCAGAAACAGTAATAATGAAAGAAACTTGCAGAGGGGTTTATTTTAGGCCTTGCGTTGTTAACACAGAGAAAGTTTATTATCTTTGTTTCTGGCTGTTATTGTCCAAGCTGATAAACCAAGTGAGTGATGTTTTTCCTTAGCAAGCCCTTATTTATTTTATGTTCGCATTTCATGGATTAGTACCAATGTAGGTTAGGCAGTAACAATCAGAATTTAAGATAATAAATCTTTAGCCAAGCAGTTTAAGATGAAGGTCTGAGGAGGTTAAAAATCTGGCAAAAAAACACAAACAAAACTCTTTGCAAAGATTCTGCCTTCCCCACCCTCACTTCACAGAGCATCACCAGGTCTCACTGAGGTTAATGGTTTCAATACTACTTTCCATAACACCCACATCTGCTTCTTGCTATTCCTGTGACATTAAACACTACATTTTCCTATACATCTGTGCATACAGTCCAGTCAAACCAGGCTGTTCAGTCCTCCTGCAAAGGGAAACGATGTGTCTCTCACAGAATACTGTGCAGCCTCATTCAAATACCTGAGCAAACTGCTCATGACCAACATCACCCCTGTAGATCCTAACAAGCATTTGAAGAACAATCTCAAGTTTATTTTATGTCCCCAGTTCTGATAGTTCTGACCATAAGCAAAATAACAGCCCATCGAGCTGATACAAGTGAGGAATATTTTCCTGGGCCAGTCTCACACATATAACTCCACTGCTCAGTCACAGAAAAATATTTGCTTTCATTCTGCCATCAAGAAAGGACTGAATGTATTCTTTAGCCAAAATATGAATACGGGCCTGAATATTTTACGTAACCTCAAATCCCTTGTTATGAACACAATGCTTTGTGTTTTGGAACACTAAAGCGTGGCAATACTAGAAAAGTGATTAGAGAGGTGCTCGTTATAACCAACTCCAATTTCCTCGTCAGAATTCTTTACAAATGTGGCTCAGAAGAAAGAAAAGTACATGAAGAGAGAATTCTATGTGAATTAAAATTACTGAGCTAAAGCATCAATAAGTGGCCAGCTCAGGATTTGGCTAACCCTAATATGCCACAGTAAATCATATAACCCCCTGTTCTTTAATCTCTGCTTCCAGACAATTAGACAAAGTACCCCTGGGAGACTGTTGCCCAACACAAGATGTTGACATGAACTTGCTATTTATAACTCAGGTAGGCAATATACCCTGAGATTCTTTTTTGCTGACACACGAAGCATGACTGGAGTGGGTTTAAGGAAATAACTCCTGCCCTCCTCACTTAATTCATCTAGATTCTGTATGCAGCACAGATTATAGAGAAGCACAGGAAAGCATAGACAAACATGTTTTTAAAAGTATGATTTAGCTTCTTTTCAAATATAAGAAAAAAAGAGAAATGGGGGGAGGGAAGCAGCAGCCATGGTACAGTGATTTTTCAACCAAAACAACATTAAAAATGATACACGTAAGAGAGCATGTAATACTTTTCATTACTTTATTTGCTATCAGTTAGGAGATCAGAAAGCCGAACACCAGTAATTGCCATTTGAAATTTATGACCCTGCAGTCATAAGAAGTTCTGGTCAAATGAATAGTTATCCACAGAGTAAATGGTAACTCCAAAGGCTGGATTGGCTCACTTAGGATGGACACTGCCAGAAATGCTTGCGCTTGAGCAGCTGTGGCTTAATCAATAACTAAATTATCTGCTTTGATGTGAAAATACAGTTCATGTCACCTTCTACCTGATGAGCTCTTGTGACTGAACCCCAAAGTCACTCAAACAACTACTGAGGAAATGGGGTACCTTGGGAGAAATTCAGTTATGCCCTTCCTCAGAGAAGGTGCACAGACCACTGGTGCTGGCAGTACACACAGCTTAAAGGGAGGCATTTGCTCCTGTCTGATTTCTAGACTGTAGCAGAATCACCTCAGAATAAAACCCTGATGATTAACACAATTAGAATAGAATTTCTATTATACCCTCCAAAATTTAAACCTTGGAAGTTAATAAACACTATTAAAAACAGATCACCTTTCCCCTCAGTGAGACCTGTATTCAGTAGTACCATGCTGAGAACAAGATTTGAGTTCAGTTCAAGGTTCACAGTCCTTTCAAAAATACAAACTTTTAGTAAATGGTTTGACATCCCCTCCAGTGTAAAGACTGTGACAGTGACAGTCATTGCCTTGCACACCTATTTTGTATCCCAAGTGTTTGTCTGAAGGCATAAATTCACAGAAATTCTTGTCCTTGAAAATCTGCTTATTAAACTTAGAGGGCAAGAAAAAAATGGAAAGCAACTGATAGTGAAAAATTTTTTAAGATTTTTCCAATCTTGCCATGTTGCAAGAAAGGAAACACAGGTGAACAGTTTTACTGAGAGGATGTATGTGCTAATTTGTCAATGAAAATGAAGGGATATCCTTCATGGATTGATCAGTGTTTTGCTCAGAATGACAGAAATGTATACTCCATTGTCATACATAATCAATATCATTTGTGAAAAAAGAGTCATAACACACCAGACACAAACAGACCCATATTAAAGTCAAATCATTTGAGAAATAAAGTACTTACATAATAAACTGAAGGTACCCTAGGTCTTACTCATGAAGCGTGACAACCACATTTTAATTAAGTTGAAAATAATCAGTATTGATTTTATTTTTTTTTTTCTGGCTTTCCATCTTTTTATAACAGAAGTGAACTCCAGAAAGATGAAGACTTGAAGGACAGGATCATGATGTCATTTTGGCAGTATTCTTACAAATATTTTATCCTTTTCATTTTGAAGTACAATCTATAAAATTGCTTAGAATGAAGAAGAGAAAAAAAAAAGATTGCTCTTCATCAGGCTAAGCATGGTTCTTTTTAGTGCTCTAAAAGCTTTCATTGCATCTCTTCTCTGATCTTAGTTAGCATTAAAAACTGCACAATAGAGAATAACAAAGAGGGTCAGCTCACCCACTCAAAGGAGACATATTGTAAAGAGCAGTAGCAATGCACATGTGCCTGAAACCCTGAGAATTTCTATTACACCCTCCAAAAGACTGAGCAAGCACTGATGTGTGCAAGGTGAGGGGCCACTGAGGTAATCACACAGTAAACCAAAGTTAAGGCTTATAATGCAGATGCTATAAATCTGATTATTTAATTTCAGGTGAACTTATGATTGTTTTTTAATTTATAGTTATTGAATTTCCAAGATCAGTGTTACACAAATACTTTCCATTTGTAGATCTCAAAAGAGGGCAAAAGCAAGACTATATTAATCTTGAAAAAATGAATTCAGGTAATTTACTCCTAGGCCTTGAATTATCATTAGTTCTAAAGTTGTCATTTGGGCTCCACCTGTTGATTTTAACGTAACAGGTTCCTTTTGCCAGGAAAACCACTTTTGTCCTCACTTTTGAGTACTGCTTAGAGGAAAGCCACATGTTTAACATTCAGTTCCTTCTTTTTAAATAATAGTGTACATTTTTTTAAGTTGAAATTCTTCTCCCTGTTCTATCAAGATTCTATTTCCAGTGTCTGCCACCAGACCAGCTCCTCTCCCAGATATTTGAGAAGTGGAATAGATATTTGTCTGTGGGATATGTTGGTATTGGCAGATATTCTTATTTTTCCATTGCATTTGCAAATATTTTGCTGGAATTGAGTTCTGCCAATCCCCCTCTCAGTAATTCTTATCAGCATCACTTATGGCACTTTCTCTAAGCAGCAAATCTACAATTCAATTATTCTTGTTATTGCCTAGGTAGTCTTTCTCCACTACCTTTTGAGCAGATGGTCTGCTCAAAACGCCCCACACCTCGGAACAGCTGTACGTGGGTGTGGCAAAACGAACCCAGCTGCCCTCCTTCAGAGGAAATCTGTGCTGCCAGGTTTCTCTCTTCAGTCTCAGAGAGCAGGTAGTCAAATATTGATACCTGGTACAAAGTAGAAAAAAGGATTTTGTGAGTGTTCCTTCATTCACAGCAGGAGCCCTGCACTAGGGAAAGCATGCCCAGCTCAAATCATCACTGCTAGAGGCTAGAGTGAATTTATTTTAAAGGTTATTCCTACAGCCTACTGATACTGTATATTTTATCCCATTTTGCCTGACAATTCTTAGCAGATTGACAAAATTTAAGGGTATGAGAAAAAAACCCTCAGAAGTCAGATCAGCTTGAAGCAGAAAAGTAATTCCAGAACTCACGCCAAAATTCTATTAGTAACTGTATATTTTGCTGGAGTAGATTGCAGGGTTAATTAATGATGCTGTATAGCTAATAATTAACCTCTCTCAGATTTGGCATTGCATTACTGAACAAAGAGATTACTTTAGGGACCAATAATAGAGGTCACAGGAGTATTCTAAGGACATACTTCTAGGAATTATTGTAGGCTTTCCGTGCTCTGATGCGAAGAGTCCTATCACCTACACCAGCTGTAATAGCCTTTTGCTCATGGCTCCCCCTCTCATCCCCTTTCACATCTAGTGGGTATCTTCAAATGGACAGGAAATAATTTGCTCTGTGTCTTTTTGGCCTTGAATCCTTTTCCACTGAAGCCATAGGCAAAAACTCCCACTAAAGAGAATAACGAGTGAGTTTTACGTCTCTATTATTAGACTGTCACATTTAACATCACCTTTCCTGTCTCTCATCTGCCACTGATTATCTGGGCCAACCAGTGCTCTTTTTCATGAGGCAAGGTGATGCTTGCATGAGTCCAACTTTGGTTACACAGATGCAAGCCTCACAGATACTTTGTGTATATAGATCTTTGCTACATAAAAGCTGAACTGGGAACTTTTGTTACATTTCATCACTGTTTCACTATCCTTCTGGAGCATTAATGTTCTAGCTAAGAATCAGGCAATAATCCTGAAGAAATCATCCCATTATAAGTTAATGGCTGGATTTTCAGTTAATGGACCACACTGAAGACAAGGGCAGTTAACAGTATAACAAACTGTAGTAATATAACCAATTTCAAGGGGATTATTGCTACCATAAACTGTATTAAATGGTTTATAAAAGGAATGGCTTGGGCTTTTTTTTTTTTTTTTTGAGTTATGTGAAGAAGAGCAAATGAGAGACTGCTTTGTTAGCTAAGTTGTTTCCAACCAAATTTCAAAGCATTTTGGACAATGGGAATGCTGCTAATAATGTCACATAATGAATATCCTAAATGCACCAGAGGTTGTTCTTCGCTCTAATAGGTGGGGGAAATCATGAACTCGATTTTGTGATGAGATTTCGATGAAGCTGGTCTATAAATCAGTGTGGAAAAGAAGCACTAGATTCAGTCTATGCTCAGTTCCACTGCCAGAGCCCGTTGCTTCACCATTTGAAAATCTCATAATCTGTCAGCCAATTACCTTACAAGGCCAAGAGAGGATGAAAATAAATATACTGAGAGCCCTGTTTTGCATTGAGTTCTACACGTAAACCAGATAGAGTAACTGCCAGGGAAGAGTCAAGTTATACGTACATATATACTTTTGCCCTTTGACCATACATTGGAAATAGATTTTAGTGGTGTTTTTTTCAGATATGATGAATTTTTTCTTCAAGTATAAATTTATGCTCTGAAGAACTAAAACAAGATATAAGCCATTTATTGAGATAACAGTGCTAGGCATTTCACTAGTTCTACTTCTAATTTCAATGACCAGATGGATTCTCAACTCCCATCCCATCCAAACATATGAACAGCAAACTTTACATGAAAGAGGATGGAGGGTGGAGGGGAGGGAAGGGAAGAGATCTCTAAGGGATGGTTGAGCAAAATAAAACAACAAAATGATAAAAGCGGAGGAAAAATAGCATAGCCCACTGTCTGTACTTCCCAGCCCAATGCTGGGTCCTTGCTCGAATGTGGCAGTAGCACACACGTGAAGAGCGCTTCAATCTTGCACCCTTGTATCAGGACAGGTGTCACGGAATTTTTCACGAAAAATAACAAGCAACAAAATAACAGAATGTTACCATTTTTTCTTTGACCTCTGCCCCTCCTCAACCCCAGAAGCAATCAGGAATGATGCACAGTCTGTACCAGTTCCCAAGGGTTTCCTGAAGTGCACTTTCTCCCTACAATGGCTGGATTTTGCCATGAGTCTGCCTCTCTTCACTGCTCTAGCCCACCATAGATCATCTTCATTTAGATTACTGTAATTTAAATATTATGAATTGCATATAATGATTTAAATCATTATGACATAAGAGGTTTAAATCTCTTTCCAATAAATAAGTCAGAGGCAGCGTCCAACACACAAAAATACTCGCTCATTAAGAGGGTGAAATGATAATGTCTCAAGTTATTTACATAACAACTTGCACATAAAAAGCCTAGAAAAACTAAAGGTCCTGTGTCCGTAGACACTTTAAATGAAGTGCAGTTAATCATGTTCTTTTATATTATCAGCAACCCAAATATTTTCTCGGAGTGTCTATTTGAGTAGCTGCATTAGGGAATAGAAGCAAATGTCAGGCTGTTGCAAAAGGGCAGCGGCTGCAGCGGGGTGTATAAACATGAGCACGGCCTGCCAGATGCACAATGTCTTCTGGCTCTTCTCAGAGCTGATATGGCCTCCCCTGGAATATTGGCTGCCAAGAGAGATGTGGCCCAACAGCAAAGGGTCCAGAGCACAGAAATGGGAGTTTTCACTCACTCAAAAGATGCAACCAGTAAGGAAAAACAATCAGACGTATTTAACCTTTAACTTTACTTAGGCTAAATATTTCAAGTCCTACTCAAAATTTCTATCACTGTATTCCACTTAGTACCAAAAGTATTCAGTGGAATTTCAACTTAATAACAGGTTGGAATACTAAGCCAATTATACCAGACTCTCTGAGGCATAGGTGGAATTATCAGTATCGTTGCAAAGGAGAATAAATAGCCTAAATTTTTTGGAGGCTCATCAAAAGTTGTGGTACAAAATACTTTTGGTATGAAGGAAAAGCTTTTTGGAAGGTAGTGATTAGAATGGAAACTCTGGAAGCCTCAGGACCCTCTACAATTTTCACTGTGATTTGTCACATGACCTTCGGCAATTTTGAGGCAATGTTTAATAAATCAGCCTCAAAAAATTCCGCAAACTAATCCATAAGAGATACAATTTAAGATAAAATTTACATAAGCCAACACTGTCCATTAGAAATAAATTCTTGTTTCAAGTAGCAGCATCTTCTTACAGAGCTAATAACTGATCTCTCAGGTATTGCTTCATCAACCAGCTTTCTCCACACCTGCTTTACTCGACATAAGCCTGTTATCAAAGAACCGCCAATTTATGAATTTGCCACTGCCACAGCAGGAGAGAAACATTTTTTTCCTTCTTTTCAGAGCATAAATAAAGATATATATGGAGGAAGGAATATGTGCCTAGAGTTCTACCTTTTCATGTTCAGTAATAGATCAGTATAAATAAGGAGGAAAAACAAAACAAATGGCCACAGTATCGCATCTCACAAGTACTTGATTTCTTTATCAGATGGTAGTCTCATATTTATAGTGAAGATAAATGTTATTAAAGGATCAGTTTCAAAATTAGGATGACAATTCTCTACATAAACTGTAGAAGTTAAACATCATCGGTATTACAGATATTTAGTCCTCTATTGTTTTCCTCACACACTTGTGTATATTTAAATGGTCTTTGTGCTAGTGTTATCTCATTTTAAAAGTCTTCAGAATAGGTTTCTTCCATCCTATTCCTCAAGCAGCTGGCCCACGTCCTTAGTAGGCTTCACATATTAATCTTCTGGTATCCATCTCAGATTTCCTTTTATCTCCATTTTCTATCCCTTTGACATTGTTTAAGCTTTATACCTTCCAGATAGTTGTATAAAATTCATGTTCTCTCATATCTACGCTATAAGTAACAGTTTTGAAATGATTAGTTTAATCTGTTCTAGATTCTTTATCATCTTAATTAAGAGTTACAGTCTTCAGTTTATTAAAACCTAGCTTCCATGGTGTCTCACTTTATGCTGGGCTAGGCAGGACATGAGGCAATCACTCCTCTTTCCTAGGATTTGAGAAGGATGAAGAGTGGTATTCACCACCAGCATTCCTCCTCTCAAAAATAAGGGGAGCCACAAGGCTACTGTGCTCTTGCATGTTCAGCACACTCAGCTGCAGGCTCTGGCACACTGCAAGATGAAATAGAAGGAATTGCTGCTCACATTGCTGATGATATTTCCTCCTGACAAAAGGTCTAGCACATATCACACACATTCACTAGCAGCCCTCGTTTCAGCCTTCGTTAGTAGTCAGCTTCCTTCTTCCCATAGAATATCTGTGCAAAAGATAATTTCCTCTCAAACACAGGTCATCCTCCTCTTTCTCACAAATCCCATTTTGCTCTTTTGTGCTCATGTTCATAATTTCACTGTATGAGTTTGCTCTGTCCAAAGGGCTATTTGCAATTTCTTCAATTGGAAGTGTCATTACTATGCTGGTTACTTTCTTTTTAATCACAAAAATGGGTTTAACCCCATTACCAGCAGTACCCCTTTGAAATACCTCATCCCCAATGGAGGTGCCTTTCAATTACGGACTGTGAATAGGCACATCAAATTCCCTCTTTTTGTACCAGGATAGATCACTCACAGTCAGAAAGCTCCTTTGACTTTCCAAGTATTGATTAGGGGAAATTTGGGCTGGTTTGGTGCTGCATTACATCCTGTGTATCTAACAGGCTCACTGGAATGCGTCCATATTTCTCTGCAATCTGATTACAACAGACAACTGACTTTTGAGTCTCCCTACTATGGTTTCAAGGCAACAAGCAGGGAGGACCATATGGCACCATTGCTACAGGACTAAGAGATTTAAGTCTTCTAAAGAACCAGCTGACCTCTGACTTGCAAATGGTAATTTTCTGATTTTTAAAATCTCAGCAGCCTATACTGCATAAAAACCGTCAGTTAGCTTAACAACCTGTACACATACAGCATAATGTCTTCCAATAACACTGCCTGCCAGGAGTCACCATCTGCACTTCCTCTGCTGGGAACAGCCAAACTGTTACACACAGTTGGGCTAACACAGGGATAACAGGCAAGATTCCTCAGCACAAATGTCGGGGGGCACAGGAAGGCTTCACCTTCACAGGAATGAGAGGCTGGACAGCAGCAGCACAGAAAGGGACCTGGAGGTCCTGTTCCATGGCAAGTAGAATGGGACTCAGCAGTGCCCTGGCAGCCAGGAGGGACATCCCTGTCCTGGGGGGCATCAGGTACCCGGGCCAGAGAGGTGATTGTCCTGCTCTCCTCTGGGCTGGAGTGGCCTCACTTCCAGTGCTGAGGCAGTTTGGGGCACCACAATGTAAGGAAGGTATAAAGCTGCTAGAGGGGCTGTGAGGGTGCTGAAAGGCCTCGGAGAGAATCCGTATGAGGAGTGGTTGAGACTGCTCGGTTTGTTCAGCCTGGAGAAGAGGACACTGAGAGGAAACCATGGCAGTCTGCAGCTTCCTCACGAAGTGAAGTGGAGGGGCTGTCTGTGATCTCTGCCCTCTGGTGCCCATTGACAGGACCCAAGAGAACAGCATGAGGCTGAATCAGGGTTAGGTTGCATATTAGGAAAAGGTGTCTCAGCCAGAGGGAGTTTGGGCACTGAACAGGCTCCCCAGGGAAGCAGTCACAGCACCAAGCCTGACAGAGCTCAAGAAGCGTGTGGACACTGCTCCAGAGACCTGGTGTGACTCTTGAGACTGTCCTGCGCTGGGCCAGGAGTTGGACTTCAATAATCCTTGTGAGTTCCTTCCAACTCGGGATATTCTGATCCTATGATTTCGTAGGTGAATAAAAAGATTCCCATTTTTATGCTGTTTCCATCAGCTTCCTACAGAGCCAGAGCAAGGAAACCAAGTTATGGAACAGAGTAAGGTCTTCAGGAGTGAAAAGCTCTTCAAGACTGTGACAGCTGGTACTATCTTCATATGACATGTTCTGGAGGAGTGAAAAACAAGACTACCCTGTCCACCAGCTGTTAAAAACTCAGGCCTGATGGAGTCACTTTAGACAATGGGGCAAGCATATGGAAATTTAAGTCTTGCTTTGACTAATACAGGAGCAGCTCCTTAGCTGGTATAAACTGATTGGGTAGTGACAAAATACACAGCTGAGGATCTGCCCACATTCTGTTTTCTTTGCTTCTGTAAATGAAAATGTCAATGCTCCCTATGCATATGTTCCTCTACAGCAGCTATGCAACAGTAGCTAATAACAAACATTGCTCACCCAAAGCTGTCATTGGTCCTGCTCTGCCATGACTGTATCTCCAAATGCCTGCCAAGCTGACTGTCCTGCAGGCAGTTCCCCAAGCTGTACAGCTCTGGCAGCTGAGGAGGCCTCAGCTATGTCCCACTGAACATTAAGCACTCAAAATGCTCTGCTTCAGTGATTTGGACAGCTTCAATTCCTCCCCACAATCTCTGGTGCAAAGAGATATCTCCTCTACCTTCTGCTGTCTCCAGGGAAGGATCCTGTGGCACAGTTCTTAGTTCAAGCTTTCTTCCTTGGATAAGCTATTGCTTTGTGCTGCCTCCCTGCTGCCCACTGAGTGAGTCACACGATTCCCACACAGCTCTGCCTGGGTCTCAGGCCCTCAGCATTGTGAGGATTTTCTAACAGCACCAGCTGACAAAGCTGGGTTCAGACTGAACTCTCGAAGAAACAGAGCTGAAAAAAGAATAATCCCTTGCTTCCTGAGCCTCACTATGGCTATCCTAAAGAACCATGGCAATCCAAAGGAGACAAGAAGAAGGCAAGAATGATGGCTGAACTCACATGTACATGTGCTATTCACTGGTGTGCACGACTGCTTAGATATAGGAACATGTAGGAACTTGCGTCCTGCATTTCCACTGCTTTCTCTGGAGGTACTTTTCTGCAGAAGATAGTTGCCTCTGTGTGTGTGAAAACATCATCTCTGTGTCTGTGATTACATGTGCACAAAGTTTCTCTGATGCTGTTAGTGAGGAAGGTCTCGGGAAGGAGAAAAAACATAAAGGGCTGGCTCCAAGGACGTTAGACTCATTTGAGAAATGATGCTGGGATACAGGGGTGCCGTGTAGCAGTACTGCAAAGAAATATTTTAATGCCTTTCCTTTACCTGCAGCGCTGTATCTGCTCAGTGGATCAGTGCACTGGAACGCTGATCACTTACAGTGGTTACCTGTGCACCTTGTCACAGTACTCAGCTAAATTAAGCTTCACTACGGCATTCAGGGGGTTTTGCAGCCCTGGGTTTCATCCAATTTTACAGTTGGGTTGAATGAGGCACAAGTAGGTCAAGCAACTTTTCTAAAGTCGCAGACTAAATATATTATTTGCTTATAAAATCAGAAACCCAGGACACTATTACTTTCAGTTCTCTTGCTTGAAAATCTAAAACTTACTCAAACTATTTCACAAAAGAATGAGATTATGCAAAAGAAAGAAAGAAATTACAAAAAATTCTCTGTGATTCGGGAACAAAT
This sequence comes from Oreocharis arfaki, assembly GCA_013398015.1. Taxonomy (NCBI): domain Eukaryota; kingdom Metazoa; phylum Chordata; class Aves; order Passeriformes; family Paramythiidae; genus Oreocharis; species Oreocharis arfaki. Next base: position 3,525,742 of record VZRR01002584.1, read on the forward strand.
GTTTCCATATAATAAATAGCTATGCTAGAAAACACTTCTGTTACCATGCTTACTTGTTGCCTTTCCTGTTTCGTACCATCATGAGTAACATACACATAAGAGACATATGCTACAGAAGCTAGCAGCAGTTCAAAACTTAGATTTTAAGCTTTAGGTTTGGTCAGTTATGGAGCCACTCAGCATTTCTCAAGAAAAGGTACCCTGATCCATCTGTGGGGCTCCTGGTCCAGAGAATATTAATAACAGAGACTTCAGCTTGAACCTAGTCATTCTAGAAAATTAGAATTAATTAGGACTTCTTCAGTCCTGCAAGTTACAGCATAATACACCAACACATGGAGAAAGAGAAAAAAAAAATCTACAATTACTACTGGTTTCACAATTTTTGACAAAAAATGTTCTGAATTTCAACATTTTATGCAAAAGTTTAACTTTTAAAACAGCTATTGGCAAAGTAAAGGCAGCAGTTACTAAATAAAGAGCCAAGAGTTCCAAAAGTCAACAGGTCCAGAAAAGCTTCCTATGAACAAACCACAATCAAGTCTGAGCACAACAGTCGGCAAACTCAAGTGCAAAGTCCAGTTTCTTCCGAAAATTATACCTAAAAGAGCAAACTTATCCCTAAAACAGAAATTGCTATCTAGCTGCCATCAATTCTTTGCTTCTTAAGTGCAGTCAGCTTCAAAGCTCTTAGTCTGCATCTGATCCTTTAGGAATCCTGTAGAGATTTTAAGGATTTCTAGAGGACCTAATCTCCCTCAGGATGCACAGAACAACACATTCTACTAATATTGTAAATAGTTTGAATCATCAAGTTTACCTTTTGAAGCTCCAGGCACCCTCAGGTACCTCAGCAATCACCACTTCTGCACTGCTACAGGTGCAACACATCCAGCAGGACTTTTCCAGATCCTGTAGATGCCACCTTGTAAGTCTGAGAGAACAAGGCTCCTCCTAAACCAGACCACACTGCTCCTGCTCTTTCCAGTCTTGCTTCTCTAAGGAAAATCCACCTCCCCTGTTCCTGTCTTTTATCTTCTACAGCTGGGCCAATTTTCTACTAGCTAATTGTAACTTGCATTAACTCCTTCATTACTGGAAAGAGTTCACGCACACTGATAATACTTAGGAAAGTAAAGGCAGAAACTGGATCAACGCCCTAGAAAGTATTGCAAGTTTCAGATCTGATTGTGGCTGCTGCTTTATGGATCAGTCTCTGTATAAACCAGAAAAGACTGGTCCTGTAGCTTTGCTTTTGACTTTTATACTTAACTTATACAGTTCACGTAATTTCGAGGACTGAAGAAGAGACTGTAAGGTGTAAGAAATTTCATTTATCAAGATAGTTTTGCCAGCAGGGCAACAAACTGAGGACTGATACTAAAGAAGTCAGATCCAGCAGTCACTTAGTGCAGACAGATTTTCACACTCTGATCATTTGCATAATGATCCCTAGAGCGGCATTCTGCTCCTCAGCAGTGCAAGGAGCCACTCATTCCCCCAGCAATATTCAGTGGGAATCTTTCAGAACCCTAAACGTCCAACTTCACAGAGCATGCAACCCTAAGTTACAACATATCCAAATCCAGATTTCTCTATCATAATAAGGATACAGTTTATTTATCGGCCTCATGTGAATCTGCTTCTACAAACCAATGAACACCTCCTATTACCCAGCCAACAGGTTGCAACACATGCTAACACACTATTTGCACCTGGAAGAGTGAAATTCGTAATCCCAAAAGGACACATATATTATTTACATGCATGTGTTTGGGATGAGATCTTTGTGAAAGAAGAATTAGAAAGATTATGATGTTCTGAGATAAATTTAAAATTCTAGGAGGTCAACGTGAGCATTCAAACTGTAAGAGACTATCCCAAACATTCAGGCTTGGTGAATCAGAGTGGAATTTATTTACATGAAATTAATTATTCTAGAACAAGGCAGGAATAGGAAAAGCAAAGCACACTGGAAAACATCAGAGGGAACTCACAGAGGATTCAAGGGGATAATGAAGAAGACCAAGGAGGAGAGCAGTTCCCATATTGCTTAATTCCATAATCTAGTTTAATCCTGCTGAATGATACTTACTCCAAGCAAACTCTAATCAAATCAGGACTCCATCACCTAGTTACTAGGCTATAAACGTTAAGATGAACCACTCTTACAATAATTTCCAGCCCTCACAAATAGTTACTGCTGGCTGACATCTTCAGCTACCATTTGCCTTGTTCCCCAGCTCATTCACACAAGCTCCCCCATCTGTACTTCACAGACTGGTTCCAACCTTTGAAGTGACTCTTTGTGGAAGTATTTTAAAGGAGAAAGTTCTGAAGGGTACCACAGATATGGAGATGAGATGGGAAGAATTGCTATGCATCAGAAAAGGTTCATTTCCTGACGTTTTCCAAGGAATGGGATTCCTAAAGGCAGGGACAGTATGACGTCTGTATGAATGCTTAGATCCTCATTTTACTAAAAAATAAAGAAGAAAATAAAATGTTACATGCAAACATGGCATGTCAGAAAGAATGCCACCCATGAAGACAGGCAATTCACGGAGTATTTACAAAGCTCTCACCTTCTGTGGCATCTCTGTTAACTTTTATGCTATTTAAAGTGAATTTTTGATTCCACACATTAAATATAACAGAGTGTTAGAGAGCGTAAGAGAGTGGAGCTGATGTTCCTACCCTATGAAAGTTTTGTCTTGCTGTTTAAGCTCTTGCCCAGCCCCACCCTACATGGAACTGTGATGCCTTTCTGGTCACAGGGTGCCTTTTCCTTTTCATGGCTTGCCAGGGTTCCCTTGGGTGACTGCACTGAGCTTGATGACTGCAGCTGAGGTTTGCTGATTCCACGTTTGCTGATTCCACATTTGCCAATTCCAGTGTTACTCTGTAGCTTCCTAACTGGCACACGCTGCCTCAGTCACTGTCCAAAAGCTCTAATTAGCAGCCACAACATCCACAGGAAAGAGAGAGGAAGTATCTTCTGTTGCTTGTTTAGATATCTCCTTTCATCAGAAATCCTCCTATCCTCAGAAAAGCTTGTGGTGCCTGACCTTGATACATATGGAAAACTCTGCCTGGGAATTCTGCCAGACATTTTTTTTTATATCTATATTTTCTTGGCCATCTTCTTGTTGTATTTTTTTCCCCTTCTGGTTCCTCGGCTTTTTCATAACTTCAGGGCTCATTATCTTTACCCAAAGACATTGGCATTACATATCTTTCCAGTCACGGAAATTTAAACACTGGTCCTAAGAATATTCTGTGAAAAGCAGAGAGAAAATTTCAGAACCATCTAACTGAGGAACTTAAACTTCGCTTACTTTCAATCAGGCATCTATGGCATAGCTGTAGGCTCACAGAGACTGTGACAACACTATTCTTTACACTTAAAGTTATAAAAGTACACATGCCCACATATTAAAACATTAAGTACAAGTTTGACTCTTAAGGTGTATTTTTTCAATATTTTAACAAAAATTCCTGCAGAATGTAAAAGGAAAGAAATGCTCTCCCTGATCCTTAATTATTTTCACTTGAGAATTATGTTTAACCTTAGGAACCTTACATGGTTTTAAAATACGTTCCTTGTATTTACAAACTTACAGAATAATTACTGCTTCTATCCTCATTTAAACATTGGGATTACCTCTATCTTAGATTGGTTGGTCCTGGCTTAACCTTAATTTTATGAGTTCTACTAATAACCTGTGGTACTTGTAGTTCTCTGTATTAGTGACCAAAGAGACACATGAAGTACAAGGCAAAAAAGAATCACAAATTAACGAACCAGGACCTTGAAATGTGAGGAACTGGGAAATATCTGTCATCATGCTAAAATTTTTGTGTTGATGTGCTGAAGGTACCGTTTTATGCATCTCTAAGTCTGCCAAAAGGCAGACAGCATCCAAAGGAAGGCTGGAGGGAAAAAAGAGAGGGGGGCAGGCAGACAGAACCTTAACCAGATTTGAAAGTCTGGCAGGAAAAAGTTTTTGTCATTTCTGTTCTGCAATTTAGTTTGTCTAGGCAATTATATTAACAAATGCAAAGCACCTACTGAAGATCTTGTGGATAAGCCAAAAAATGTTGAATTACTTTTTGAAGAAAAAGGTGGTGACAAAATACTTTGCATCAAGTTCTAGCCCAAAAAACTTCCCAATCTCATCTACAGAGAAGTAAATGCTGTCCAAGATGACCCTGAATCCATCTGAGGACAGGACATGGACAATCCCACATTAGGTGCTCAGAGGTCAGCAGGAGAAACTGTAACTTTCCGAGCTTTACACGTGGTTGTTGAATTTTGAGCAAGGTGGAGTGAAGATTTACTCTTGAAAAAGGAGGAAGTCTGCCTGAAGCTAAAGAAAATTAATATTGCTGACCTTGGCCCTGACTCTGCTCCTGTCTGAGTTAACAGAAATACTCCTGTTAATTCCACTGAGATCTAGATCAAGCCTCCTGTTGAAGTAAAATTAAAAGCCTTAGTTTAGAGAACTTTCAGGCAATGCAGGAGGTTGTGCTGAGGCACAATGTGATGCTCTAATACTGAAGATTCGTTGTCTCATGTAGATTGGGTGTTTCTTCATTGATAAGAAAACTTGCATGTGCATCCCAAAAAGACACCAAATTTTAAGATTAGCTAGAAACTTCATCCAATGTCTCTGAAAAACCTCCTTTTTGTTCTAGTGAAGTCTGAAAGTGTAGACCCTATTGCCATATTTCTGATGAACCACTGATTCTGATTTATTTGAACCACAGAAGGTTTACTTGAGCCACTCTACATAGAAGAACACTCAGAACTGTGGTCATCTAGTATCACTATTTAAAGTGAATTAAATTTTTCAAACTAGCATTTGCAGCATTTACCTTACAGATTTTCATATTAATAAAAAATAACACAATCCCTGCATGTTTAAAAACCTTGCTTATGGACTTCATATTATTATATATACTATTTAATGTTTACCCATTTTGCCTGCTAAAACCTGGGTGTTTTTTGCCGCCTTCAAGACTTTAATGCTGTAAAGGACCTTCTCCTTAGAGTGCTTTTGTAGGAGGGACAAGCAGCAATCAACCCTTTTTTAATCTCAAGAATGATAGGTCTAAGGTTGCCTGTGATCTGAGTGGAGGAAATGACCTATTGTGTGCAAAAATAAATCATCTCCCTTAGAAAGGCAGAATCAGTGCCAAACACTGAAAGTTCCTGAGAGAATGGATTCTACAGCTTGTGTATCTTGATTATCCAGTAACTCAGGGCAAAAAGCATAGCTATGGTCGGGGAGTTTAGACAAAATAACCAAATTTCTTATTCAATTTTCAGCAGATTTGACTTCCTGTCTTCAGAGTATGTGGCTTATAAACTTAAGTAGATCTCCTCAGTGGTTCACATTAACATAATTCTCTGCATGGTGGGGATATCACTTTAGGGATGTCACATTTCCAAGAAAGCAACTCTTTATTTCACCACAGTATTTAAAGATGTATTTCCATGGATAATTTTTTCCAAAGGAGTAGTATTGATGCCATTATTGGGAAATATGAAATGATGGGAAGCTATTAAGACACTCACCACAAGAAGAGTCACTGTAACTTGCATAAGGAGGAACTCAGTACCAGTGTCTTTGGTTTTCCCCCATAACACCAAAAATTACAAATTTTTCCACAGCTGGATGGATGCAGTGACCTAAGTTTGTGTCTCTCTCCACATCAAAGCCTTGACAACAGGTGAAGGACAGGGACCAGAGTTATGAAACTTTGTTTTTTCCAAAAGAAAAAATGAAAAAAGAAAAAAGAAAGCTTTATGTTACATATATGAAAATATTTCATTACGCTAAAATAAGAAATTCTATATCTGATTAACATTATTAGAATCTTATGACTGAAAAATGAGCGCGCAACAGCTGAGAACACATCATCACTAAAAGCTAGTTCTTGGAAGCTAGTAAATGCAGTGTTAAAGCCAAAAGTTCAGTGTTAATTCTGCCCCAACCACTTTGTACCTTAAAATATGTCACATGGCTTGAGTTATTTTACATTTCGTTATTTATTTACATTACAAGGAAAATTCTAACTAGCATTTCTCACAGTCTGACACACATACATGTGAAAGGAACATGTTCTATTTTTGGTTTAAAGTTTCAATCTCACTGAGATCTAATAAGGAAGTCCAGTTTGGAGGAATTTGGTTTAATAACGTTAGTCCTGTATACATTTGATATTAGCTGGTGGAAACTTAGCACTGGCTCAACCTGACAGGATTAAAACATTTTGGGCTGTTTCGAATACCTTCACTCTGAATAACCCTTCAAAAGAAAAGTGCTCAGTGGTTCAAGCAGAATAATAATGAAGATGGGGGAAGTGAAGTGACTGGAACCTGGTTTTCTGTGTCCTTGTGTCTTTTGCCTCAATAAGCCCACCACTGTGGGAACTCCAGCATCCTCCACATCCCACAGCACTCCTGGGGAGCAGGAGAAGCTCCTGTAGGCTAAAGCTCTGCTAGCAGCTGAGTGCTGTGTCTGCTGCTGGGCCATGCATTTTCTGCCATGCAGAGCACAGAATATCTGAGCTCCCCTGAGCGTTTCCTCAGCAGGCACTGGCTTGAACTGTCCTCCTGTTCCCCAGGAACAGACGCTCATGAAATTGGAAGGTATAATCCTCCTCCTCCATGTCTTTTGCACTGGCTGAACGTGACTAACAGGTCAGAAATCAATGCAGAAGACTTGTGAGCTCAATAGTTCACACTTATAAATTTAGGATTCATTCTGTTTGGAAAATCATCCTATAAACAATCTAATTGAAAAAAAAAAAAAGATGGAAGATAGGATGTCTGGATTATGTATGGATTGTCAGGGTATTTTAAATGGCTGGTGTCATACACTGCACATTTATCAGCCAATTACATTTTCAAAACCATTTTAGCAGTCTGTGTAAGTAAAGGATTTCACCTACCAGAGAAGTAAAAAGCACATTGGTGTTTCCTAAATCATCTGCTATTTTTCTAGCCCACATGATAAACAAACAACAAGAAGTTTGAAACACTCATGGCTTCGTTCAGCTTGTAATTTTTAAGTGGAGTCTGAAGGTCACGACTTAAACAGAGGGAGCTATATTTTCTATTTTGGTCTGGTTTTAATTTGGGTAATCTTTCCATTAAATATAGCTATTTATGACATTTGTTAAAAGCCTATGCTGCTAATTTAGCTTTAGAAAAAATCTAATGGAGTTGTATTGGAACTTTTCCATAAAATTAATGTTCCAGACTTAATGGATGTCTAAGGTATCGTTATTAACGGGAATATTCCATAAACTAAAATCAGAGTCTTTGAATTGGTGATCTGATACAGTTAGATCGGAACTTATTGAAAGCTGGAACGATGCCAAAGTACCCAGGAATTCAATTTAAACACCTTATGGAGGTTAATGCTTTTATGGTATTTACTTTAATTAGTGTTTTATTAAATGCTCAATTTCACTCACATACTTGGGCAGGAGCAGTGGCCAGCCTGTGGGTAGAGCAAGTATGACAGAGGTAAGCTCACTTTCCTCTCTCTACATCTGTCAGAAATACCAGTCTTTTCCATGATTTCTAGGAATATATTGCTTTTGGCTGTATTACCACATTGCTGAAAAAGTCACATAAATTCATACTGAGTATCACAGGCTGTACCACGGCCAAGCAAGAATACATCACAAACCATAGGGTTCTTCACAAAGTTTTGCTCTACAGATTCACCCCATCAGTCCACACTCCTTGATAATGTAAATATGGACTACAAATATCCAAAATTCATGGGATGCATGCACGCTTTACCTTCCATTCCATGCTGAATTCAGAAGTACCCATTTTATCTGGTTAATTACGCCATGTGTTTTTATCCTGCAGGGAAGGAATGGATTGCTGCTGAAGCTAACTCCTACCACAAAAGAGGTTATTCTTTTGCTTTGGGGCTGGTCCTAGCCCAAGAAAATCTGATTTTGTCTCTGTTGACTGTAATAGGCTTAGAAACAATTTCTCACTCCTTGTTTTGTCAACAGCAAGAGTACTGAAGTAAAAAAAAAAATTAAAATTGTACAGAATTTATTTGTATTGTCATTTACAAAGCAGTCAGGAAGAAAAATAAATTGTTATGGTTTGAGAAATTCTGTAGCCATGGTGCAAGTGGGGTGACTCTATTTACCATATTCTTCGGACTCATGTCTGATCCATACGCAAAAAAATGAACTCCTTAAATATTTTACCTTAAAACTCATATATCAGCTTCACAAGACCATCACATTTAGTCTTTTAATGTGAAAAAGATCAAAAATATTTCTGTTATTTCTTCACTTCTGGAGCGGAATTTAATCTGTCAAGATACATCTGCTTGTACCTAGTGACGACAATGATTCCAATAAGAACCAAAGTCAAATTTTCTACACAGACAACTTAATAGCTGATATTTTCTCATGCCGTGGTACCCTGTGGCTCAAAAAAACCATGTATGAAAAGCAAATTCTGAGCTTTCGAATGTCACCTAACACAGAGAGGTGCCATTATATTCTGTTGTCCTCTGCAGTGCCCCTGAACTCAGCCAGAGCTTTTAGCAAAGCTCTGCAAACAGGGAGGCAGATGTGTTTGCCTGATTCTCTTTTCAGGTTCGCCTCCTCATGTCCAGGAGAGTACACAGACCAGACCATGTGCACACACATGCACACACTAATAAATACAGGGGAGACAAGAGGAACATCATTCAAATATTTGTTCTCATCACTGACACACCAAACACAGGCACGTGCAAGTTGTGGACCTCACCACTGGAAGGCACATTTCAGTTGTGGATCTCACCACTGGAATGCACATTTCAGTTGTGGACCTCACCATTGGAAAGCACATTTCAGTTGTGGACCTCACCATTGGAAGGCACATTTCAGTTGTGGACCTCACCACTGGAATGCACATTTCAGTTGTGGATCTCACCACTGGAATGCACATTTCAGTTGTGGACCTCACCATTGGAAGGCACATTTCAGTTGTGGATCTCACCATTGGAAGGCACGTTTCAGTTGTGGATCTCACCATTGGAAGGCACATTTCACGTGCACGTGGATGCTTTTCATGAGGGAAGCTGTTGAGCGACCTCCCAGCATTCCTGCTCTTCCCTAGCAACAGCAGATGATGAAAGAAATGAAAAAGTATAAACCCCCTGATATTTACAATGCAATTCTGAAACAGGAATACGCACATAGGCAATAAAGCTCAGTAGTTAATGAAGTCAAGATAAAGTTCACACTCCACCTCATCCCCTAGAAAATTATTCACGTGCTAGACTCCACATACACTCTGGAATTAATTCCTGTCTTCATAAATAACATTTCTAGCCTCAATCAAAACACCCCCTGTGCAGTAGTCCTTACATCCAAAGTATTGAGGCCAAACCTTTCAGAGAGGAACTGGAATGGCTGCTTCATTCCAGTTTTGAAGTGACTATTTACTGAGACAATTTTGTATAAATATTTAGATGCCTATCTGACTTTATATCCAAGAGATACCCACATACTCTAGCAATGAAATGGAAGAAAGATTAGAAGGATACAAAACTTAGGAAGGATACATACACAAATTAAAAGAAAGAGTAAAGAAGGAAGATTTTAAAAATAAAGAAGGCATCAAGAAAACCGAACAGCACTTTTTACCTAAAAAACTAATACATGGTATAATGGATAAATAATGAGATCAGAGGAGTAGAATAGATTATTAGGACTAGAAAATAATTTTTAAAAAGATAAAATAATTTCTATGGAGGAACTTTTACACAAAGCGGGATTTTTTTATCTGAGAGGCTGTAAAATTATTTCAATATTACAAAAATACCCCCATCCAAAACCCAACCAACCAACCAACCAACCAAAGAAACCCCAACACCAACACTGAAATTAACCTCACCTGCAATTTTAGTCCACAAAACAACCTTCCAGAAACAGGGATTTTTTCAGATTATTTTAATTTTCCAAGACCTGAGCACAGTGAGTCAGAAAAAAATTCTAAGTCACTGGGAGCAGCTTCAGGCTCAGGCCATTTAAGCAGGAATGTAATGATTTACATAATTTTGGAAGGAAAATGGCTAAGAAAAAATGTTAAGAGTGGAGGAAACTAATCTGGATCAGATTTTTGGCTGCTGAAAATTAGCTTCTGGAAGCACATTGAAGTCTTATTTCTTCATTGGCTCTCTGCAGACCTCAGAAGGTGAATGTATTATCCTATTGATAATACATTTGAGCTTAGAAATGATCCAACAGTTACCAGGAAATGGGTATTTGGCTGGGATGGGGACAGGAAAATGAATCAGGCATGCATTCACTGAATACTTTGGGGATGTGCCTGTGCCTCTGCTCCAGGGTGCCCCGCTGCCTCTCCCCACAGAGCTCCAGCTGTCCTTGGTAAGGCAGCTGTGGAGCAGCAACGCTGTCACAGCCCTGCTTCAGCTTGTGCTGCATGTGGCCACGACCTCTTCGCAGCCCATGATGAGTTCCATGATGCTGAAATATTGCAGGAGCCATAAAGGATGGGAGCAGAAGCAAGAATGGCTATGAGAAAAACCAGAAAATTCTAGGGTAAAAATCAGGCTCATGCACCACTGCTGGCTCCTTCAATAAAGGTACGACACCCCCACAGCACAAGGAACCTTTCCTTTAGTCATTCCTACCGGTAAATTTTTGATGCCTGAACAGCTCTCAGCTCAAGGATTTGACTAGAAGAATGCCAGATACAATATTGCTCTGAGGTCCATCTGGCTGCAAGGGGCAGCAGACCTACAACCCAGTTTCAGTTGCAGGGACCAAACCCACATCAATTGGTCATCAAGTGACCCAAGGTTTTAAGCTATTTTCTCTGTTCAGTATTTAAAAGTACTGTAACATTTGCATTTCAATCCTCGTGTTCACCAGCCCAGTGCCTCTACAAGATAGAAAGATGCCTTTAAGCCATGCACAGGATCTTGTGGCTATAAATAAACAGTAATCTGACAGCTCTGTGCCAGGGTACAGAAATACTGCATTTAAGGAACAGGATACTACACATAGCTGGCAACTGCCACATCAGGGCCTTTAATAACAATGAGAACTGTCCTTGCTTGAAATACCTCAACTTTTATGGGACAGAGCAGAAGCTAAGTGCTTAGGCAAGGCTGTAATGTTTTCTTCTAGACGATGGCTGAAAGCCAACACTCTTATGGCAGAGAGTAGTAGTTTAGTGTGGTGTATTTCTGCCTATTGACCCAAAGACTGGCTGCTCCAGCCATAACTTGAACAGGCTGATAACGTCCTTCCTCCTCTGTGAAAATGGGGGAGTGTGTAAAATTCTAATCAGGCTGATAAGAAGTAGATTAATATCCTTGCCAGGTTTCTTCAACCAGGATGAGCAGACCAGTCCAGATGATACTGGTCCAGGCCAGGGGCTCACTAGAAGGGCTTGAAGCGAGCATGGAAAGGCCTGGATGCGAGCAGGTGTCCCAGATGGCAGTGATGTTGCTTGAGGCACGGCTGAGGAGCACCAAGGCAGTAGAGAAAATGGTAATAAGGCATCTCCTACTTGTACGGCCCCACCCTTCCGGGAGGGGCACAGGGATGTTATTGAGAGGCCAAGCAAGTGCAGCACATATCAGCACAGCACATGAAAGGCACACAGTGAGGCAGAAAAGAAACTTGAGGATGAGTGCTAATGGGATGCCTGCTATTCTGTGGCACTGTAAGGCTGGCAGCCCCCACACTCCACCTCTTGGCTTCTTGGGTAGAAGATGTTTAAAATATTCATCCGCCTAAAGCACACAAAAATTCATGCCCTGCTGATGGCCTTCTTGTAGGTTTTGTTATTAGCAATGGTGATTTGGCCCTGGGCAGGATATATTAAAGCAACCCTTGTAAGCTGGATGCCAGGAAACAACAGAGACTGAAAAATCTTCCTCCAGTTAGACAAAATATATCTAATCCTGTAATGGCTGGCATGAGGTGTTTGGCAGACGTCCCAGATTGAAGGACAGAGCTGATCAATATTAAACATTTGCAAGCAAGTGAAGCAAGCCAGCAAGAAAAAAATATAGGAGGTAGGCCTTATCTTGAGGGAAGAGAGAGTGCTCAGGCTAAGGGAAGCAGAGTTTCTATATGGCCTATCTCAGTTAAATGCAATTTTTTTTTTCATTTGGATGGTAAAACTGTTGAACATGATTGACTATAAGCACAGATTTCTACCTAACTGGCTTAGGCCTCTCTGGAATACAGCCTTTGCCAAAGCTCTTCAAATTCCACAGCTGAAATATGACATTCTTTTTAAGAAAAGAGCTCTACAGATATTCTTTTAGTAAGGTTACCACATAGACTTTCTTATATATCCTTTGCGCAGAAGAGAAGAAAAAAAGAAGAAGAAGGTGGAAAACTGCACGTGAGAAATTTAAAACTTGATAAAGGAAGGAAAGTAAAATGAGTCAATTAAAGAAAAATACATCAAGATAGCTTATACCAAATATGTGTAGCTTTTCAAATGCTACTCCAAGAACTGCATTCAGAATAGGATCATTTCTTAATTCATTCACACAAGGACACAATATGGTCCATGCCATTCTAAATCCCCAGGACTGTTTATTATGTCTGTCACAATTAAGTTCATCTGTACTTTGAATTAATTCTCTATTCCTTAGGTTTTGAGCCTTTCATTCAAGCAAGCCCATTCAGAAACGTTCTGTAGGTCTTAAGTTAGAATTGCTTTGGCATGGAACTCTTTCAGACCTCGCTGCTACATACGAGAGTTAAAAAGAGAGTGAATATAAAAAAGTATTATATCAGGTGCTATAAAGTTGGATTGTAAATCTCTTAACATTCCACCTGACTTTCTACACTTCATTTTTATATGCCCTCAATTTAAACGAGAATCTGAGGTTTTCTTACATTCTTCTAATCCCACTCTTTCTAGTGTTTTGGATGCCAGACTCACATATTTCAGATGTGTACCTTGCACGCAAAAGAAAGAATATTCAAATAACACTTTAGAATGTCAGCCAAGCATATTTCCCTTCAAACTCATCAGCTCATACTGTTTCTTTTGTGCTCTTCCTGACTGAAATGTACTCCACTGCTTTGGAGCTTCTCAAAGAGTGACTGCAAAACCTGGAGTCTCTCTTACCTTGTGAGGGCAGGAATGAGAGGCAAACCTGCAGTCACGGCCCCTGAATAAAACAGGGGATTTCAACCCTTCAGCAGGAATGAGACCGGTATTTCAAGAGAATTTTTTCTTGACCAATATGAAAAAACAGCAGATGGAGGAGATTCAGGAGTCTTGATGTGAGTAGCGAGACACCTCTCCACATTTGCTTTTACCAGCGGGAGATGACAATTAACTCTTCAGCACATCAGAAACGGCAGTGGTTTTGTGATGCTCATCTGCAGCTGCTGTTGCAAGGAACAGTCTTACAATTTCCTCTCCATTAACATTTTTCTCACTTTTTGCTTAATTCCTTTGACTCCCCTTCTCACACTTGCCCACTAAAGGGGACCAAATTAGAAGGCATGACCCGGACAACGGACAACTTTGTACATACCTGTTCTCTGTAAACATAACCCTGTTTCTATTCACTTCACTTGAGCTGAATTCTCTTCCAGGGGCTAATGACACTCTGTCCCTAATCATATAACTCCTGTGCTGAGGTAAGGTTTAGCAGAAGCCTTAAAAACCCTCTGCCATCTACTATGAAGGTCACTTTATAAGAGAGCAAGTTTCTGTGGTAACTAGTAGCAAGTAAAAGACCCTTCATGAGCTTTCCTGTGTGTTTCCTATCTCTACTTAATTCTATCATAACAGGAAAAAAGTTGAAAACCAATCAAGAAACCTTAAATCACATAGGAATGAAGGGAGACAAGTGAATGTAAATTAATAGATGCTGTGCAATTCCAAAGAAAATTTAAAGAAACTAGGTGGAATCCTAATAAATTTTATTGCTTTATGTCTTGGTGAATGATAGCTCTGGGAACAAAATTCCAGCAAGACTTGTCAGTTAGTCAAAATGGATGTTTATAATTATGAAACAAAGCGAGTTTTAATTCAATTGTCTCAAAATAGAAAACAGACCATAAACACAAACTTGCATGGGAGATACTGGAGATGAAAAACAAATTATGATTGTTTACAAAGACTCCAAAGAGAGCAGAATATTTTAACATATGCTCATTTTCAAGACTTAAGAGGCAAGAGATTTTTGTTGACATTACCTGTAGAAACAATAGAGGGGATGTTGGACACTTTAGTCAAAGGCTCCTCTAATCCCCACATTCTTGTTTCACCTGAGCAGACAAAATTCATAGCCTGATATAATTGCACTGCTGTGCAACGGCAATTGATGGAATACCTGTCTAGATACCACATGGAATTTCAGAAATTAATCCAAAACAATTAACTCTACCTAGAGACACCCTAAATAGCAGAAATATAATCCTGCTACTCCAAGAGCCCAATTTTCTTCTGTTCCAGTGCTAAGACAGTTCCCAGTTTGCTCCGTGAGGTTCCATGGCGTTCTATTCAGCTATGGAGAACTATCACGATTCACAGATAAATTGTACATAAACTGTAAAACAAAACATCTGCTCTGCCCCTTCCACAATCCCTCATTGTGTGGCATATCTAATACTGACTGCAGACAGTACCTGAAAGGCCTATTTATTCTACACCATTCCCATGACTTGCCTGGGTCCTTAAGGCTTCTGAATATCTAAGAATAATTCTCTAGAGAATCTCTAGCTTCCAGTTGTGACTGTTGTCATCAGTACTGAAGGTTTGTCTCACTGCTGAGGCCCGCTTCGGAAGCTGAACTTTCAGGTCCCAGCAAACAGCTTGAGCAGGACAAGGTACACACAGTCTCCTGAGCTCTTCCTTATTAGTCTTACTGTGGAAGTCAACAAGAATCTTAAAACTTGCTATGAACACAGGCAAAAGCAACAAAAGAGCTTGATGAAGGTGTGCCTACAGGATTTCCTAGCTCTTTTCATATCTGTTCTCTCAAAGTAAGGGGGACTGCATGTTTAAGAAGCACAAGATCATGGTAAGTACAGTTGGTCGGATTCGGGAGCAAGAACCTGGAGAACGACTGTGGAAAATTCATGCACTTAGCAGCTCCAAGTGACCTGATACGATACCTTTGAACATAAGATGGGTAAAGCCAGAGTCAGTTGAGATCACCAGTCAGATCTCAGCTTCCTGGGATATTAATTACAATCAAGGGGCCAAAAGCAGCTTGATTTCTCTTGTAGGGCTGGTAAGAGACTAGCAACCTGTTCTTCTCGGAGAGCTCTGGTTTTGTTGAATCTGTCTCTTCAGTACTAAACAGTTCTCTTGGAAACAGTTTTAACCAGCTGTGCAGTTACACAGTAGCTTAGGAAGCAAAGAATTTTACGCAGGAAACAGAAATTCGTGAATTTCTTCAGGAACTCGTAGTAATTAACAACATCACCAAAACTGCAGAAATTATGTGGCAGAAGACTTAAGCTGCTTAGGAAAGTTCTGCATTAGAAATTTTAGTTTCACTGTTCTTAAATGTGAAAACTCCTGAAAAACTCTGCCAGAACCTCGAACTTTGTGATGAACAGCAGGATGATCCACGCTTCATTTATCCTCTTGTCTTCATCCTCATTAGTACTCAGTGTAGGAAAAATTAACTGCAATGGTAATGTCATATGCAAAATAAAAAGTTTTGCAAACAGCAAGAGAATTATACTCGTTGGAAAAGTTCTTTGAAGTAATGAAATCAGCAGAGATTACTATTTTAATCTCACAAAAAAGAAATGGAAAATGGATTTATGCTTCTTCCTGCCACATATGGAAAATATCAAGGTGTTTTCTCCCCAGTAACACTCTCTCGAGACCCTAATCATTCTTGCAGAAAACATTGTTTTTCATGTGCCTGGTAGACTTTCCTTTTCCTAGGAACCTCTCTTCCACCTGCATTCCTGATATTGCACAGATTCCAGCTCCTGGAGCTGAAAGACAAAATTCCTTCCGTTCCTGAGGGACCATGGGCTGCAGCCCCATTAGCCACTATCATTGGAAACATCTGCAGATCCCTTGGAGAACTTCAGAGCTTGGCAGCAGCACTCGAGGGTCTCCACACGCTTCTGGGATGCACTTTGTTCAATCATGAAGCCATACACTTTGTAGTGCCTCTGCACAGCCTTAAATGTACTGCTTCAGCTCACAGAATACCTGGTTAGGTTATTGCAGAAAAAGGTGAAACCTGTTCCCAGCCGATTACCAGGATGTTGGCCACTGGACCATTCTTGCCTTTTTACTTTCCATTAAGGAAGTTGTATAGTTTCTCAGAAATCAAGTTGTTTGCATTAGGTGAAACACATGTAACATTCCCACAGCCATGTTATCAGGAAAATCTCATCTATATATTGCCCTTGAGAACTTGCAACCAGTTATTTCCAAGACATATTATTTGACTCAGTCGCTGATAACTAATTACTTAATTGGCATCACAGGAAAATGTGCAGCATGCATCAGCAATGCACCAAATATACTCTAGTTCCTGGGATATTTCGTTAGTAAGTTCCTTTTTTCTTCTTGACACAGCTGATCACGATAGATGGATTGATGGTATATTTTGGACCTATCAATAACAGAACTGCTCAGAAATTCTGCCAGATTTTACCTACTAGTGTCCGACCATATCAATCATTCTCCTCATTGCTTGAGCTTTAATATGTTAATAAATGGAAGAAGTTGCTGGTTTACTCTGAATCCCTCTTCCATTGTAGATCCGCTTTTTGTTCCACCTTCTTTCCCAGCAAAAAGTGAATATAGGTTTTTCTTGTTAGCCATTTTAAACTGAACTACATGACTCAGGTGGTGCCTTTGGAGGCAATAGTTCTTAAAAGAGAGAAAGAGCTAAAAGAGACAGGAAAATGCAAGAGCAAAGGAGGAAGGACTCTGCTTTGCAAATGAGTGCAGCATCGTGTGAAGGCAAAGTTACCAGCTTGGACGTGTTCTTAGATACACAGATACCTAAATAGAATAAAAACTTAATTTTTCAAATACCAAATATAACTTGGGCATAATTTATCTTGCAGCATATGACTTGAGACACTGAAGGATGAGCTAATAGGTTCTGAATTTCTGATAAAAATCTTAGCTTATTAACCAAGAACAGAAACTGAAAAGGACCATATTTAACACATCTGTAAATCAGGGTGACACATGCAGTCATTGAATCCATTCCAGTTCATCGAGTGCCAGCTTGGTTCCAGCTATTCTGTGTACTAATTGCTTATTTACTCTCTGATCTAATGCAATGTCTTTCCCTAAAGCTGTGGAATGGTCAAACCACACCAACTTATCCAGGCTTTGAACAAAGCCCAAAATAATTATTGATCAAAACATTCTTGTAATACTTAATAATCTTCAATAATTAAACAACAGAGCCACATTATTTTCCAGTGTAATACTTTGATGGATAAATCAAATTAAAAACCCATGGTGAAAGAGTAGCACTTAGGTTGAATGTTACTGCGTGATCACACCATTTATTTTAAGAAAGGTCTTTCCTATTAGTCACACTTTGTCCTGCGAACTCAGAAGCACCTGCTCTCCTACTCAGGTGTGTCAAGCTATCCAAAGCAGTAAGATAATAACTATTTTTAGGCATTCTTAAAATGATTGAAAATTAATGGAAGTTACTATACACCTGATATTTTGAAAATATCATAAATACTTGTTCCAGAATAAAGAGACTTGTTGTTTATCTGACTTTAAACTAGTTTTTGCAGAGGATGAGAAACTGCTTTCGTTACATCTTCTAGATTTTTATCTGAATATTTCTAATTGTTGTGGTCTGTGGTTAAGCAGACACAATATGCTATATTTTGGGTCAAAATAAGGAAGCATTACTCAGGCCAAGTCAACCTTTAATGAGTCAGATCCTTAATATAGCTCACAAAAACAAATAGAATTAAATTGATTTACACTGCTCAAGAATCTGACCAGAGGCTGAAATGGCAACTCTGAATCAGCACAGGTAAATGTACAGGGGTATCAAATACCCACCCAAGGAGAAAGGGATGGCGATTTCCATCTGCCTAAACAGGTCTCTAACAAAGCTGTTTTTGCAGTATTAGTTTCATGTTTCCTTCTCTCTGCAGGTTGTGCACTGATTAGATGTTTCTTTCCAAATATTGAATGAACTGCTAGAATTTGGTCAGAGGGGCTTGATGTATTTGCTGGTCCAGCGAAATGGGTTGAATATGATCAACACAAAACTCTCTTTTGCTTTACATTTTCATTGCTCGAAGGTCCTTCAACTAGAAAGGTGGCTTGTCATCTATTTAGCTTTGATTTCTTTTCTTTAGGGTTGGACTGACATTTTTTTCTGCCTGACTAGAAAAGGATGCATTGAGGCATATTTCTGAAACCAGAGGATATGTACATTGCAGTAAAGCACTTAAGTACATAGCCAGCAAGAACATTCCAGGTGCAGAGTAAAGAGCACAGTGGGAAGCAGCTATAAGCAGACCTTATAGGATCATTTCTTTTCCTACACCATTCGGTGTCAAAAATTGTTCTCCTGGCAGTTTGTCAGAGGGCATGTTAGGATGATGTGTTCTCAAAAGAACTCAGAAATATACAAGGTCTGCTTCACAACAATATTATTTGGCAGATGTAATTTAAAATATTTGCATTTGTGAGAGGCTTGGTCTAAGGACAAGAAAGAAATGCTATCAATCAACTTAGTGCCTGGCAGACAATATTTCTCTGTTTCTTCTTTTTTTTTTTTCAAACATATGTAATAAACAATAATCCAAACCACAGAAATTAACTTTGATTTTCTCAAGTGTATCCTGCATTATGCACATTGCATTCATGAGTCCAGACGTGTCCCCAGAGCCAGAAGGCTCTGCCAGGAGCATTCTTGGTTTTTCAGTTCTGCCTTTTCTATGAGTAGGACATAGTAGGGGATCCAATTCACATGCAAGGAAAATGGGATTCTACAGTACCTGAGACTAAGCCAAGAGTCAACTCTCCTTGCAGCAAACTGTGCTTGTTTTATTTGCCAGATGCAGGAAACTCATTGTTTGAAGTCTCCAGAGATAAAGAAAAGTGCTCAGTTGGCCATTGTGGTTTAGCCCTACTTGACAAGTGCCGCCTGGTCACTCAGTCCCCACCCTCTTCCCCACAGCAGGATGGGGGAAAGAATCAGAAGAGAAAAAGCATTGATGTCTTTGCAACATCATAATGCATAAAACCTAAGTAGATAAGGTGTTTACAGAGGTTATGGCATCCATTTTAGGAAAGTAAAAGTAATGGCCAATTCAGGAAACACTATTTTGGACAAATGCTGTTGAGCAAATGGAATTACAGCATCTTAGCAGCTAAGGACAATTACCAAGTGTTATGTTTTATTCATGTAATTTACTGATGCCTTTGACCAGTCTGACATTATGAAGATTGAGTCAGTCAGAATTTATAGACAACAAGCAGAGTCAATGACAACTTGCCTCGTTAAGAAGAAATGTTGGATCACTAAAGAAATATGTTTAGTCATTTGCTTGTCAAATCCTGGTTTTAAAAAATGCTCTGAGCTGATTTCTCCTCCTGAGTGAATGGGCTTGACATTTATTGTCACTGTCTTCCACCTCTGGCTGGAACTAGTGGCATGATGGAAATACCAGTCCAGGTACTGGACTTTGGTATGGGGATAATCTTAAGGATGTGCAACCACATGCAAGCACACAGACTCAGCTCTGAGCTGAAGAATCACACCCTAATAGAGTAATTCACTGAAATTCAATGTTCGAAATTAAATACCCTAAGGAGCTTCCTTTATACCCATTATTATAGAGGGGCTTTAAGGTCAAGAAAGCAATCACGGATTCAGATATTTTAGATATAAAGAGGTCAGAGCAATGCCATCATGCCTTGAATATGTTTGGGGATGTTGCACAGAACCCATTTTAAGTCAATACACAGATGTCAGAATAATTTTTTGCTATAGAACAAATGCCTTATTCATAAGAACTGTGAAAACCAGGATCATGTCCTCTCATTCATTTCATACCTTCCTAACCCCCTAAAATGTGAGGGGTCTGGTGCCAGGAGGGAATTTTATGACATCACAAATTATTAGATAATATCAGTTCAGTGCATGGCTTATGTAGGAAAGCATTACAGATGGCATGTGAAAAGAGATGGTTGCCAACACAAGTATCTCCAGATCTTGAGATAAGATTAATCTATAAACAAGAGATAATAGGTCAAATATACTGGCTAAAAATAAAGCAAGCTTCTGCAGAGTAATAACGACCATATCATAGCTGTCTGTGTCACGTCCTATATCGGAACACCTCATCTGATAAATTTATCTTCACACTTCAGCTCCAGCTACATTTGGAGATAAAGAAAACAAATGATACCTGACAATCGTACAACAGCACATCTCGTCTATCCACGTGGGAGGCTCTTTGTAGAATCAGGCTTCTTTTTCCTTCACAGCTGTAATCAGTGACATCTAAGGGCATACACAGCATATAACTAATATAGATTAGATTTGTTTCTGCATATATGCACATATATTGTGTGTACTCACACGTTATGAGCTATAATAGTCAAGCACATATCTGCACAGGGTATTTTAATGGCTAAGAAACCCTGTTATAGTCAACAGTCAGTTTAGCTATGTGGATAATTTTAATAGACACGTTACTTTAGAACAAGCCTTTACCATCTGTTCTGCCCTCTAATTACAAATGCAACAGGAATATAATTCACAATTGCATAATTAAAAAGGCATAAGGAATTTAATGTATGTCTCTGATCCCCCTTAATGTAGCTTGCATCTGTTATGTTTTCCTTTTGCTTTGTAGAACCCTAGAATAAGCCCAAGGAAAACTTTTTTCTCTTAAATTCTCACAATTTGCATTTGTTCCATAAAAGGCATTATTCATATAAGTAAGATTGCTGAACATATCTGGAATGCATCTGAACACAAGTGCCTGCCTGTCCCCTGTAAGCTATTCTTATATATACACTTATAGAAAATGATAAACAATCCCTCTAGGTGTCTGGCCCCATGGACAAAGCACTGTCAGACATCACAAATCAAGAGCAATTGCATTTTTAAATCTGGGCCAGCTTCCATGTATTCTAATAAAAATGTCCTTAACTGCTTCAAGAGAATTAATTGATTCAAGAGAATGAAAGTGAAAACTAGTGAGGAAGTGCAAAATAAGGAGATACAATCCAGGCATCGCAACTCAAAATAAACATGCAAAGTGTACTTTATACAACACATGCAACAGAAAAAGTCGAAAAAAATCAAGCACACAATATAGGGAATTCTGTAGATGAGGTTGCTACTGCAACTCACACACATCATAAATCCATAAATCCTTCTTATGCTCTGTTGAAAACATAAATATTAATTTAATAAGGAAGATATGTAACAAAGAAATTAGAGGACAGAGAACAGGGCAAATATGGAGTCATTAAGCCACAACCTGTATAGATCCCCGAAATTGCAGCTTTAATCTCAGAAGAACATTCGTAAATTTTGAGATCAAATTAGTTTATAAGTTCTAGTAATATTGGTTGTTTTTTCCCTTCAATATCAGTCTTGAATATTCTACTGGGACAGAGTATCAAGCTGTTTTCTTTTACTTTTTCATTTTTTTAACGTGGTTTTCATTCCTTCACACAGCAGCAAAGCCCATCCAACAGAGACTGTTTTCAATTGCTTGTGCACCATCTTGTATACTTTGGGGAAAAAAACATCATTGTTTTCTTTGTAGAAATTAAAAATTATTTGTATTAAAGGGTATTAATCCAGATCTATTCCTTTGAAGAATATTTCTCAAATAAAATGGTGATCTGCCTTAAGCTTCTGCATTTATCCTATGGAGTTCCAGTTTTCTTCCTTAATGTTTTACTAAGAATTTTACCATGAGAAACAAGTTACATAAACATTTCATATCAATATTGAATTTCTAACAGTATGGAGGATCTTCCTTAGCTATACTTCTGCAGTGAAATTGGTTTGGACCATGTGCTACTTTACAGGACATTGAAACAGACGTTTCTGATAAAATTTTAAAAGCAGCTGCACTACACAGTGTACAGATCTGCTTTCAAAATTTGGCTGTTTACCTAGATGCCTAAAGGTAAAGCCAAAAAAGTATTGAGAGCAACGCCCATAATTTTCCTACTGATAGTAGTTTGTGAGAGGCAATACCACAGAGGTAAAGAACAGAATATTTCTACATGTCTCTGGTGAAATCACTTTCCTTGTACACATTATGTACTAAAATGTTTCAATGTAGTCAGAGCAAAAGAAAAAGAAAAAAAAAGAAGCACACCTAGGTTAAACAAAAGCTTAGACATTACAGGAAAGCCAAAATACCAGCAGGTGTTCCTCCTCACTTTGTGCTCTAGCCCAGGAAAATAAACTACCACACTACATGGAGAAAGTGTGAGTCACTGAACATTGTAAATTTTCCTAATGTATCACAGCTACAGAAACACCTGTGCTAAACACAGTAACATTGTGCTAATCCTCTGTGGATATTTCAACAGCCCTCCAGTGTTTTCTTTCCTTACCAGCATGCTGGGGTGGTCAGTGTTTTTCTTTCTCTTCCTCTCCACACGCCTCCAACGCTTCCAGGTTTGATCTCAGCCGGGGTGCTTGGCCACTGCCCGGCTCCTGCAGGTCTTGGGGCCAGCAGCTTCCCCACTCATGGTGGCCAGCTTCAAACATCCTTCGTGGGGAGCACAAGGCCGACACAAGCACTTTGCTACTTCTGCTTCAGCCCGGCCAGGCACGGGGGTACCCTGCTGGAATTATTTTCTGTTGTCTTTTTCTTTCAACACGTAAGAAAAGATGCTACAACTTGACCGGGTGACGGTCCTGTGCTTTAAAATGGCTGCATGATCAAAACAGTCTCACGCCATCCGTTGTGCTGATAAAGGCCAAAAGCAGGTGGAGGATGATCCCATCCAACACTGCTCAAAAGAGCCAAGTGAATCAGAGGGAAAAACCAGTTTAAAACCACAGGGGACAGTGCCTCACTACCTCTGCTGGAGAGCAGCCACCCTGTAGAGTCCTGCTCCACCCACCCACACCATGTCCATCTGCCATGGGGTCCCCCAAGTGTGTCCTCTGCCTCTGGGCTCCTCTGAGGGCTGCCCCAGGGGGGAGTGAGGAGGACTCAGGGAAACCTGAAAACCTGCTGCAGCATCTGGCCCCACAGATTTCCCTTCACCCACAGGGCTGAGTTCCAGGGAGGGTGACTGTGAACCTCATCTGCATCACCATCGCTTCCAGAGAAAGCTGAGGGGGAAAAGCCTGTCTCGTACAAGCCCAGGAGGCAGGAGACAGCCCTTTGGTGCCCCACAGCCTCCCCAGCCCATCTACCATCAGCTCTCGTCTATTTGAAAACAAGCACAGGCTCGGATTGCCACGAAAGGTCATTCAAACCTTTTAGTCAGGATTTAAGCAAGTTTCTAGCACTAGGGATTAGGCCAGGCTTTGGAGGGCCAAGGCACAGCTTTGGCCCGTTTGGCCCGATGGGTGCTCCACAGGCTGCACCTGGCCCACACGGACACCACGGCTCACCCCAGGGCAACAAACAGAAGGAGGCTGAGAATCCTCACATCTCAGTGCGTCTGAGGGGGCTCGGTGGGGAGGCAGGAGTTAAAAGGACATCCAAGTCAAGGACTGTGATGCTGCTGTTTGTAAAGAGATTACAGTCAGCTAAGGTGCAGTTTACTGCGCTGCTGACAGGCTGAGGGCTGAGAAGGAGCCAGGAAGCCAAAAGAAGCTTTTCCATAGCTCACAAACATCACGATTTACATGGCAGCTATCTTCTAAATTCAGGCTTTTCATCAGAGATCACAATGGTTTGCATTGATCAAAAAAACCCCAAAAAACCAAACCGAAAGCCCCCGAGAAGTTCAGCATTTGCAGAAGTAGTAACTCCTCATTTTTATTCAGGTTTAATTAAAGACCATGACCACTACTGTCTTGTCTCCCTGCCTGGAGCTCCAGGGATTCATTCCCTGCCTTGCAAGCCCAGCCCTGTACACAGTCCACACACAACAAGGAGGGGAATTCTGAGCTGCAAGTCCACAGCTCAAATATATCATGAAAACTAACTTAGGAATTATTGAGTTTAAAAAAAGCGCCACAATCTAGTATCCATGTCCTTAATAATTTTTTCAATTAATTTTTTCATGAAGTGGGACACTTGGAAAACATTAACACAATTAATGATGCTAAGAAAAAAATTCCAGTTGAAAAGAATATTCTGCATTGAAAAATATTTCCTTTTGGCAAAATGGATAAATTTTGGTTTATAATATCTGCTATGTAGATAATAAATGGTAATTTTTATTCAGTGAACTGAGAGGGAGAGGTCAAGAGCTACCAAATGTAAGATTAAATGAATAGGTCACAAATGCAGCTTTTATGATTGTCAAGTGTGCCCATTCCACTCTTTCACTAATAAGTTGTCTATAAGACAGGAGAGTACAACCAGAAAGTACATCTTTCCTTACCAATTAAGTATATTTCGCCTTCACACAGAAAACTTTATTTTGTGGTGAAAATTGTCCTATTGCTTTCTGTAAACTATACTTTCCATAGACCCCAGCTGACAGGTCTTGACTATATAAAGCAAAGGACACTAAAGCAGGGCAGCACATGATTCTATGGCAACATTTTCAGAGTTGTCTGCATGATATCTGAGTTGTCTGTATGATTACCTGTGTTGCATTCCAGGGGCTGAAGCTACTCTGAGCTCCCCACAGACACTTTGGGGGTGGATTGAGGGTTGTAACACTGGTCTTGTCACCTAACTGGGCTGGAAGCATCTCACCCTCCACCAGAGCTGACAACTGAAAATCTCTACAAGTGCACTCAACTCATTCTTGCAGTTTATAGACAGAAGATGGCTCCTTCTGTCATGTTCTGACAGACAGAAAAAGCAGCTACAACGCCGAGAGTGGGCTCTGATTAAATAAGTAATTCTTTTATCTTCCATTGTAACTCTTACCAAGGCAAAGCGAACCTTTTAAAATATGTTAATATGTGCCATAAATTAGGAAAAAATCCATTTTAACCTCTACCATAGCTGATATTTTAGTGGATTTACAAGACTCCATGATGTCACTCCTGAGAATTCTTTATTCCAAGTGGAACTCAACTATGTCCCAGAACCAGAGATGAAATCTGGTTTATCACCCATAGGTGTTTAATAATTCTGCTTCATTGTCTGCTTTCTATTCTTATCATGTCAACAGCACAAAAAATTACTTGCTAATGGCAAAACCAGATGAGAATTCAACTTTCTGCTGTCATCAGTGGCTTGATTTATCTTCTATCATCTCAGAGAAATATCCAGTTAAATTATACCTTTTTATCCTTATCTTCCAGCCTACCCAGGTTTGTGAAATAAGTCTTGCAAGCAGTTTTCTCACTGGAGATTGAGAGAGTTAATGGGCTCTTCAGAAAACCATTGCCCTCAGTACAAACACTTCTGGTCTCTATGCAGTTCTAGAAGAAGGCAGTGTTGTAGAGTTATGTTGTACTCGATCAAGTTTTTTGAATTCCTCACGAATTTGGTGCAGTTGTATGAGTGGACACATGCAAGTGTCCCCTTGATTGAGGAAATGATAAAATTCTTCTGCTTCTGAATGATTCTGGTGCTTCAGAAGTTGTTCTGAAAGATCAATCCATATTCAAAGCCTTTTTTTCAAAGGGATCAGCTTCAGAATTAGTCCTTAGTTTCATGTTTCAGACTGCAAGGTAAGAGTGGCAAATAATCAATCACGCAATTGCCATTTGCGAAGGCTTTGTTTTATAAGATAATTAGAGTTCTTCAGGAGTTGTCAAAAGGTATCGATAAAAAGCATCAATAAATCTACTGCTGCTGTTGATTCAGATTTTACTCACAACTTACTTTGCTGAAGTTATTTCTCAATGAACTGGAATTAGAAAAAATATGACAAGGTCAGGCTGTTTTATCAAAACCTGTAAAGTTTAACTAGGATGCCAATATTCTTTTGTGTCATGTACCTTTAATTACCTCTTCTGAAAAAAAAAGTTAAAAAAACCTCAAAGAAATTATTATACTGAGTCAAATTTCATTTTGTTAAATCTCATGGCCTCTATCCATTATTAACTTTATACTAGATGCTCCAGCAAGATGCCCAAGAACCTGGGTTGGCAACAGGCAAACCTTAGGAGACTGCTTAACCTCGTCAGCAGTGCACACAAACACATTCTGGAAACGGACTGGAGCCACTGGAGGACAAACATAATTTATTTCCCTTTGCATTGCTACTTTATGTAACTCTTTGATGCAATAAGGAGCATGAGAAAAAAGATTTTAAGATATCTTTTTTAGTATCTTCAAAGTACTACTACAATGAAAATAGCAATTTTTTCCTAATTATTACACATTGGCCAAATCATTCGTAAATTTGTTGGAAAGACAATTATTTTGTTGTCATGTTGTGTTTGTCTAAAAAAACCTAGAAAACAACACATTAAACAAAGCTCCCTTCCTGTGTGGACTTGGGCCAGTCACAACACTGATGACTGGATTTGAGGTCTTAATAAATGCAAAATATTGAGGCAGCTCACTGCCTTGAACTACAGCCACCTTCCTCAATACAGCTGGCAAAAAGACACTGGACTGAGTGCAAGTTCAGCACCCACAGGATGTCACCTTCAATAAGATTGTTGCAAGACAAGCATAAACCTTCTGCAAGATCTTTGTGGCACCTTGTGCACCTCTTTCCCTGGGAGAGGGTCTCCTCTC
Source organism: Oreocharis arfaki (assembly GCA_013398015.1). Lineage (NCBI taxonomy): Eukaryota > Metazoa > Chordata > Aves > Passeriformes > Paramythiidae > Oreocharis > Oreocharis arfaki. Next base: position 3,552,577 of record VZRR01002584.1, read on the forward strand.
CATGAGGAGCATGTGCATCCCTGGTTCTGTCACTTCACTCTGAGTGATTACGATTAATGGACTCATCTAAGCCCACCCTCATTTTCACAAGAGCACACGGGTGAATGTGGCTACTGCCAGCATTCCTCCAGCCAGCCAGCATATTTGTCATCACTGCCATGTTGCACAGTGGTAAAGTGTTGCTGCCCACCTCTGGGAACACCTGAAATACCTCTACATGTAAGTGACTGAACTGGTTTCAAGATCAACCACATGCCACTAGATAAATAAATCATTCAAATCGCTCAGCATCAAAGTAATGCACACGTTGAGCTCACAGGACAGTTTATTGCACTCTCAGTGACTCACAGAACATCATTTTTCACCTTTGGCACTCAGCTCATAAATTCTCCAATATCTTGTAATTGAGTAACTGAAGCTGCCAAGTGCATACTTTGTATTTCAGTTTACGCTAATATCAAGTGCCCACAGTCTGAACCTGATTTTGCTCCAGCCTACCCCGGAGCTCACTCAGGGTCACAGCCTGGCCAGCCCAGGTTCGGCTGGCATGGGAATCCACAAGAGGGGAGTTGGAGCACGTGAGCGTGGTACTGTTCACCTTTGCTAGAGAGCTTTTCTTAGGCAACAAACTTCCTCTGTCAGTCTGAGGGCTGTGTGTGTGCTGCCTGTATGCACCTCGGAGAGACAGGCATTTCCACAAGCTCCTTTAAGTCAGCATAAACACCAGAGTCAAGGATGTTGCATGTAACTGCTGGGAATTGTCACCCAGAATTGTCACAACAACGTGCTCTCCTCAAGGCAGTGACATAAAAAGCTGTAGCGGAACTCTACACAGTTCACAGCTCACCCTAAACAGTTCAAAGAAAGATAAGAAATGCTAAATAGATCATGGTAGTAAACTCCATTATTATTTACAGTACTGTGGACAAATAATTTAAATAAAATAAAACCCAACACTTTGCTTAAAAGAATTACTGGGACTAATCTATGTTTATTATACAAAGCATTATTTTCCCATGCTTTAGTTATGGTTAAGAGACTGAATTTTATAGTATTTTGGAAATAGAAGACATATTTTATTCTATTTTATTATTCTTTAAGGATGTTTTTGTGGACCACCTTATATATTACTTATGTAGATTTTACATCCCCACTTAAACATTGGAAGAGATTTAGTGGTGCTAAGACACAGTAGGGCATTTTAGTGACACTGTTCTAATTCTTTTTTTCAGTCCTTACTGCAAAAATTCAGATGGTATTTCTTTCCTCTTTCTTCCCTCTATGGAGACGTTGATGATTTGTCCTGCTTTTGGCAGTAATGACAGCAGAATTATACAAGCCTTTCACCACTTCAGTTTCCCTAGGATTAAGGAATGTGATAGCATTGCAGCATTCCCAAAGTGGGCCAGTACTGAGAAGTTTTTTGGCTGTCACCGATTCAGAGACGAAGCCCTGATGCCACAATAAAGAGGCTGTATTTTCAGCAACAGTGACTGCCATGTAAGTGAGTTTAAAAATTGTGCTATGGTATCTTTCAAGTCATCATTACCAGTGCCAAAAATCTTCTGGATTTAAATTGCATGTCACGTATTTAATCTACATAGCATGTGGAAACAAAAAAAACATCTCTGATACCTTGATTTTTCCCTGGGGAAAAGCACAGAAATTTTACCGTGGTAAAACTGCAGGTGGCCATATGTTGAACATTAGATTTCCAGAGCCGGAAAAGCTGAATCCACATTCCAGAATGCACTGAGAATCAATATACATATTAAAATTTTAGAGAGAACTGTTACATTCTTATTCTCAATGGATGTGCTAGCAGAACTTGTGAGTTTAAGTACCCTTCTGGTAAAAAGATTGCTTTGTAATTTGAAAGCACTGCAGACATGGCACATGTTGTGCATGTCAAGCCTGGCTTTTTTGAGATGTGGTACCTCTGCTTTTATAAAAACTCTCATTGAAGTTCTCTATCTTTAACACTCCTTATATATCATAGTGCATTTTAGCATACAAAAGTAGTGCAAATAAGAGCATTGTGTGCAAAAGTGCTTGCAGAGTTAGAGCCTATTCTTATTCTTTTTGTTTTGCTACTCACGATGAGATGTGCATCATGGTAAATCAGGTTATGAGCATTTTATACAGCAAAAAGAGGCACTTAAACTTTAGCACTTTAAATACTGAAGAAAGGACAAATGTAAAATTATTTACGTGCTCTTGTGTTTCTCCTTTTGACTCTCTCATCCCACTGAGTATTTTAAGAGCAGATAATGAAGTATTCATTTCTTGGAATATTTAAATGTTTTAAGAGCCATTGTTTCTTTGTAGTAATAACACAAAGTATCAGCATCACTAATTCTTTATTTCTCCTCAGTTTACAGTATGTATTATTTAAATTTTTTATCTGAATTCCAACACAAATTCCAGATCAAATCTTAGATGTCTCACACCTGTCAAAAGTTAATATATAGACATGTTCTAGTCCTACCTGTTTATGAGTTTTTCACACATTTTTCTCACCTTTCTGTCACAGAGTGATAATGGATTTCTGAGACACTTTAAATCCTTAAATACGCACAAAGTGAGGCAGGGGGGCAGTTAATGCAGCTCATTTACATCAACTACAGTACAAAAGAACAGAAATGAATCGTGGAGTCACAGTGAAACAAGGCATGTTATTTAGTGCAAATGATGCACTCCTGCCAACAGAGATAATGATAATTATACTATAACTTAAAACATCTTCTATGTACATAACTCCTGCCACTACTCTGTGTCCTACAAATCACACTAAGATTTCTGACAAGATAAAAACCTTAATTATATCAAGCATATGAAGATGAATTAATTTTAATAAGTTTGGCTTCCTTTATATGATTTTAAAAAGTAGCCAAATGTTACGCTTTTAAATATAGCCTGAGAACCACTTTGAATTTATCCACAACCAATTTTTTGGCACACAACGTAAGTTTGATTTTGATCAATTACACTCCTGCATTGCATATCTCAGTGCAGTATAATTGCATAACATTAAGACTTTTGAATGGAATACATCAGGTAATGATTTACAAATTGGATCAAAACAGAAATATTTCTGTGTTGATGACCTTAGTCATGTTTCTAGTCATGTTTCAAATCCAAATATGCTTCCATTTTCAGTTCTAGGCTTGCCACAACAAACCAGAATGATCTGTCCTGGAAAAATCATCTCCTCAGGTTGAACACATGCAGTATAATTGGAGAAATAAATATTTTTGCAAGCCAACTCTGTATATGATATTCCATTACATTAAGAGACTTCCTGATATAATCAGCCAACAGACAACAAAGATTGATTAATCAATAAGTAGGCATGGCCTTATTACAGTGAACAAATTAGACACTCAGGATACATTGCTTTATAGGCAAGATTTCTCTTTTACAGATATTCTCCATAATTGATTGTAGTGACCTTTTGGCAATACTGAAAAACATCCTCAACTAATAGGCTTCTTTTGCAAAACAGATCACAGTGGGGAGAACTACATGGCTTGCACAGTGAGAGTTCAGAGAAAAGGAAGAAAATGGTTTTTAAACTCGTTCAGTGGGAAGCAGATGAGAGCTTTACTTTCCAAAGCAGTATTTGTTTAATAAAAGCAATGCAAAGACACTTTAGCTGATACAATATTTCTAGAGCCACATCACCAGCTGAGTTTGAATCTCTTGGTCCCTCCGTTATGGCAGTACCTAGGACTAAACTACAACTCGTGTATTGCTGCTACATGCAGATCAGAAGTCCTTTTGTAACAAACACACTGAGCAGGACTCTCTGTTTACAGTGCTTACTATGTATCAAAAACAATTATAAAGAACAAGTGAGAAGAAAAATAAGAATATTTGGCAAAAGAGGTTTAAAATCTCACATATTGCCCAGGGACAAACAGCAAAACTGCTCCTCTTCTCTGTCCTACTCTTGTTTGGTGCAGAAGATACCCAAGCACTACATTTAACAAAGAGTCACTGGCAACTGCACATAAGTCTGAAACAAACTCAATCACATTAACAGAGCTTCTGTTTCAAAGCTTCTTGTTACTCCTCCAAACCTCACCTTTCCAGGTTACAAAAACGTTCGGAGTAAATTTAAAAAAATGCAAAAACATATCAATTTCATGCCAAGACTTTAGGGGCATCAGCTGAGGCGACTTGCTTGCAGGAAATGGATTCAGAAGTATTCATAGTTCATGTAGCACTGTTTTTCATGGAAATTGTAGGTTTTTCTAAAGCAATATGGAGATTGGTAAAGACTTGGTTGTTCAAGTCTGACTTCGAGGATGAGATCTGGGAAATAAAAAAAAATGTATTGGAAACAGAAAATGAAAAGAAACAGTACTTTAGGTTAAAGAAGTATGGGAATGAAGATTGTGTAAAAATTCCTCCTGCTTTGGACTGGGAAGAAGGAAAAGTAAAATAGCAGTGCTGTAGGTTTTGGGGAGCAAAAATAAAATTCACCTTCTGAATACCAGACCATCCAGGAAAGAACTGCATTTCCTTCTCCCACCTTCCAGCACATTTTTTCTCTCCATTTAAAGGGTCAGACCCTCCCTGTGTGTTAGCAGTGAAAAAGCTGCCTTTTGGGGCATGGAGGAGGTTTTGTTGTTGTCATTTTTTTAACTCAAGCTGACTAGAGGGAGCAGCATTTTTAAATGAAGTCAGAGTAAGGAAAGATCCTCTTCTTGGAAGATGCTGTTGTCAGCTAACTCAGGAAATTTCAAATAAATTTTCAGACCAGTCAAAGACAAACAGGAGGACAAAAGATAAAATTTAAGCTAAGACAATAGTCCATCCCACATGCAACCCATACAAGCCTTGTCTGAGAGCTAAATATGACTATATTCTCTCCAAGACAGAAAAAAAAATGCAACAAAGAGCTTCAATCCATTTCAGAATGAGGGAAATAAGCTTTACCCTCCTCACTCAACAAGCCTTATATTGATGGACTTGTGTGTAGCTGTCTATTTTTATTAGTTTAGAGGCTGTAAACATTTCAATGTGAAATGTCCTGAAGGAGAGTGTGTCTGTAAACTTCTCTTTCTTTCTTTTCCTCTTTATACATGAAAGCTAATTAGACTTCATCTTAGTCCTTTCTTTCATGAGATTCAAGTCTGCTCGTTCTGTGTTGTAGCTTCTGGCTACACTGTGATCAGGTGTCACAAAAATACTGTAAAGTCCAGAAGTTGTTAAATTAAACAACTCTTTATTTCCTGCCCTGCCCCACAGCCACCATTCTTTCCATGTCAATTGACCTTGCACAGATTTTCAGGCACAGCATTTGTATAAACTGTCCTAACAAAACCAAACCAGAAAAGCAAAAAAAACAAAAAAGAAAGAAGTAAAAAAGTCAGTGTAATATGACCCACTCCATTCCTTACAGAACTGTTCTTACAGGGCACTGGAAGAAGGCAAAGAGTGGTATAATAGAGATTTACAGTCACAGAATCCATTACACGCTGCCTTGAGCCCTTGTCACATTCCATAGACGTATCTGAGATGCATTTGGAAGTGAAATGCTAACATGAAAGGAGCATTCTCACCATTTCTTTTCTCGGTCCCATCCACCTCAGGATTGCTGAGGTTCTGCTGAGCAGACATTTCCATCCAGGCTGATGCACCAGCACCATCCATCACCCTCTAAAGCTGACACACTGAATCCTTTGCGTCTTCCCTTTCCCATGAACGCAGTAAACTGGGCAATGACCAAACAAGCAATGAGGCATTATAGCCCATGAAACTGCCTGAAAGTGTTTGCAGAATCAAGCTGGAGGTGCAGGGAAACAATTCCTAAAATTTCACCCAGTTTCATAAAATATAAGGGAACCTTCAGCTCGTGAAGCACAGTGACTGTTCTGGGACACAATGTCCACTGCAGAAAACACTCAGCTCCATGGCTTGGATTAATAAAAAACCCTCTGAGTTCGTGGATAATTGTTGCTCTGCACATAATCCATGCCTCCAGTTTTAACAGGTCAACACCAAGTGAGCTAAGACTCTATTCAACTCCACAGTCCATGACAACTGGCATACATCAGAGCTTTTTAGAAGCACAGGTCTACACATCTTCCTCGCCTAGACAAACACAGAAACCTCCTACTAAATGTCAAATAACTCTACTCAAGTTATTCACTGAAATATCACCAGTTACATTCAGTTACCTTTAAGGCAATCTGTGCTTCCAAGCAAATCAGAAGACCTTTTGACAAATCAAGATTAATTTTGAACAGGGGTGACACAAACATACCTGGTTATGCCACGTTCTCAGACTTATTTTTCTCTACATTTTGTTGTGGTAATTGCTTGTCTCAGATTATTGATTCAGAAAGGCCTTCTCTGACCCTCACCATAGAGTTTTTGCTGGCATAGGTATTTTGCTAAAAAGCCTGATTTATTCCCTTTTAGGTTTGGAAATGTAGATTTGGCTCCAATTTCAATATCTCATTATTATATACAGTGATAACAGGAAAAAGAGGACCTGAAAATGTCTGTCTTTGGCTTCATCTCATCTTTCAAAGATGTGACAAACACTAAACACAAGCAGATATTCAGTTCATGTGTACAATGGAAAGGTTACTTGAGCTCAGTACATTGACTTTCGTGAAGTACTGCCAGCACTTACTGTGATATCTTGATTCACTGTGTTAAGCACCACCCTGGAATTACACTGAAATTCAGCATTTCTAGAAAGTTGCCTGCAACATGAAGGTGAATACTTTATTTAATAAGCATGCTTGTTTTCCTTCATACAACAACTCACAGATATCCTGTCAGATCAGTCATTCTCTGTGGCTGCCTCTGCACTCTCTGCCTTGGTATCTGAGCATCTACCAACATTACATGAATTCTGTTTAGAGTCTTAATGTGGACTTTGTGAAACTATGGACACCTGCCAGATCCATAACGATTATTAACGACAAAAGCTGTGGTAAAGATGCAAATTGAACTTTTCATCCTCAGGGAATGATTTCCTTACTAGTAATTTATTAGTAATATACTTCCAGAGGAAATAGTTTAAATTTAAGAAAAAGATTTATAATATCTTAATGGATCACACCTCATACATATTTTTCTAATGTGATAGATAAAGATCCCTTCTTCAAGACCAGTTCTAAGCAAAGTTTAAACCAAGCTAAAGAGGGTATTTGGACATGAACTCCCAAAGCTTTCATTTATTTTTCTACAGGGCTTGCCTGACGCCAGATAGTACAGTGTTACAATTGTCTGTCTTGCCTTATTGGATGTGTTTCTTCAAGGTGAAGTCTGGATACTTTTTGCAAGGCCATCATTTTCACGGCCAGCTCGTGCATCATGGATGCACAGGTCACCATGGCTGCATCTGCAAAGACAGGAAAAGCCACCTTGGCGATTGCTACACACAAAAATTATTTTTAGCAGCTGCTGGTGAGCAGTTTTTGAGTTTCTGTAAGAAAGGAAGAAGACCTGTGGGCAAGTATTTGCATGGTAAAGACACTCTCCAGGATCAGAGGGATGGAAAGCTCTGAGATGTCCCCTGCTCTGAGAAAACAATCCTCTGCCCTCTACCACAAACACACCAAGACCTGCATGTGAGCATCTGCTCCTAGATTCTTTTAAATTAAACCTACAAGCCCAGCGTTCAGCCCAAATACAGAACCTTTCATTGACATTTTTACAATGTTGTAAACTTTTAAATTCTTTTTTGATGCCTCATTTGAATAAAACAAAACACTCCCTTCAGTCATGGAGGTTTGAAAACCTCTTTAAAAGTGTGAGTTCATACAAGATTAAATTAAGCTACTGCTATTACTGACATGTTTTCAGCTTATTTCAACATGGCTAACTTCCCTCCTGACAGACTGGAACGTTCTTTCTCCTCCAGATGTTTCCTTCCACAGCCACATGCTGAGGCATCGGTGTGGTTCTGACTCCAAAGGAAGAGTACCACCCACTGAATCAGCTCCTGTGGCATCCTGCATTTTCCTTAGAGAATCTCCTCAGCCTAAGTTCTGGATGTTTGATGTGCATATAACCCAAAAGTAAATTTTTAAAAAAGTATATATACATAACATACACATATATACACATGTATGCTAAACATATGGAAAATTCATTGCTGCCACAAGAGACTGGAGGTTATTACAGCTCTCTTTAGAAAAAAACCCACATAATTTATAAAACATACGTGCTGCTTTCATGCTATTCCCTTTCCTTACCTCTAATAGAAAACCCCAGAGAAAGCAATTTATGCTTACAAAAACCAGCAGCATCTCTTGTAAAAGATAAATGCCAAATTATATAGTGGACAGGAAAACATAGCACTGGTTGTGAGCCCACTGGAAATGTTTTTTTTTCTCTGTAGGTTTTCCTTTTTCTTCCTTTTTCTTTTCTTTTCCTTTTTTTTCTTTTTAAAATACTCTCATTTTTTCCCAAACCAGGAAAACCCTGGAACTGGCTATGAAAAAAATCCTTATGCATAGGTAGGAAGAGATTTCAATTTGATGAAAATGTAAGTACATCTTTAAAACCCATGCCTAATGGAAGGCCCCATGAAGATATCTGCCAATCTCTCCTGTTGCCAGTTTAGAAGAACAAAATGAATATCAGGTATCTTGTTTAGATATCTAATAGCAGTTTTGTTTTGACAATTCGATATCAAAGGAAGCAACTTGTTTACTTAAACTGCCACCAGACTAACAGGGCAAACAGGTTTTCAGTGGAAGTCTCACCCGAAATTCAAAAAGAAATAATTACAAGAAATATAATAGCTTTGAAAAGCCAAGTACTATGTCAGTTCTAATAATCCTTCTTTCTTCATAGCAGATGAGGAGCTTTGTAAGGTGACATTGATATTAGAAGAAACAGGGCTTCTCATAATAAAGCTGCACAATAATACTGGCTCGATCCCTAAATATTTGTATAGAATTAAATAACATTCTCCTTCATTATTATACTCCTCAGGAGCCATTCATGATATACATAACAAATCAATAAATCAGTAGGAATGCCTGGCAGCGATAATAGGCTTTTAAAAAGAACAAATACAAGGATTAAAATCCTAATTATAGGGGGAATAATGAAGGTGTATGATGGAACACTAGATTATATATTGCTAGAGGTGTCCCATTCAGTTACTAGACATGCACTTTCATTCTCAGGAAGGAAATTTACCTTTAAAGCATCGTATTTGTCTGACAATACTGCCTGCATTATAATCCCAGCCGCTGCATTTAATGGTTTATACTCTGCTGACATTAAACTTGTTGGACAGATTTACCTCTTCCTGTTGTAGCCATTTCACATGTTTGAGACACATAGCAGCCAAACTTGACTTTTCTTGACAGCAAAGTGTCCCCCAGGTTCAGAAAGGGTCAAGTTTCCTTGTTCAAGCTCTTGTCCCAACTGCTCTCATCTGTAGCGGTTCCCAAATGCAGTTTGACAAGGAATTCGCTGCCTCTGTGGTGAGGCACTGTTCCATGCCTGGTGGCACTCCGGCGGGCAGAATGAGCTGGACATCTTGCAAGAAAGATAAAGAAGAACAGGAGTGGGCTCAGGAGCAGCTTAGAGAACTGGTTTACCAAAAAAGATTCCCTCGTTCCTGATCTCTCCTCTTCTGAAACCATTGATCTTACTGATACAAAATACATGGGGAAGAGTTTGGTCAGATTGAAGAAAGATGGAACACAAACCAAGCCAAAGCAAAGCAAAAAAACCTCACCATAAAACCAACCCAACCAAACAAAAAAGATATGGGTAAAAAAGATATAACCTGATGTCTTCCACTAAATTATGTCCAACCTTTAAAAAGCAGTTTGTCAAACTCTTTGGAACGCTAAGAGATCCAAATAAATATATGAGGACACAGCCAGATTGTCCCTCTCTAGGGGGTATGTGGCATACTGGAGGTATCCTGGTTGTTTGGAGACTGCTTGGAAGATTTTTTTCTGGGAAAGCCAAATTAAATGAGGAGAAAATATTTATTTTCATCTAATATGAAGGGATGATCTTCTTATTTTTTTGATCCAGTAGTACTTCCAAGGAGGAGGTACTGCATTTTAGCACTTCCCTGTGTTTAAAATAAGCAGATCGGTTGAAAATGTCAGAGAGAGCTTCAGAAGAATTGACAACTGTGTGGAAACATTGATCATATACTGCAATTGAGCTGAAGCTTGAAAAAGGAAGTGAAAATCACAGTGCCTTAAAAAGAACTATTTTCCTCCTATTTTATATAAAAACATTTTAGTGTCTTTTTCTAAAGAGGCTTTCATTTCAACCTTTGCTTTTTATTGAGGGGTTCGGGTGGGGAGGAGCAGAGATTATTTAAGTTATCAAACTTCAACAATTATTTTTAAATTATTTTGATGAGAATTGTAACATTTTTATGTCTCATTTAAGAAATTAAAATATATTTTAAAATTTCACAACCTCTCAAACAAAATTTTAACCTGTAGTTTGAGATGATACACAAGGAACGTACAATACTGAAGTTTTACACATAAAATCCCTAATCTCAGATGTGTTTGGGTTTTTTTTCTAGCTCGTTAACATTTACATATGGTTCTATTGGTACATATTGCATTGAAATGGCACAATTAAGTATTTAGTTTTAATGAGCTTAGGTTCTCATTTCCACAGACTTTTGACTAAACCATGTATTTTAAGTGAACTCTTATTAAACATTAAACTCACTAGTTGGTGAAGAATTCATACAGCTTAAATAATGACATAGGGAGAAAGAAATTTGGAGGCAGAGATCAAGGAGAGGAAAAAAAACCTGCTACAGTTGAAAAGTGATGGCAAGTGAATGAGGCATGGAAAGTGTTTCAGGCAAAGCAGCAGTGTGAACAAAATTCTGTTAGACTCTGGACAGAGACAGCAGGAATGAATGAGAAACAGTAGGTAGGTGCTAAATGGAGCTGGTTACAAATTCCCATCCTGCCAAAATGGATTTGCTGTACACAGTATTTTTCATTGATGTATGTACTATTTCTGTTTTCCCAGTTACTTATTCCAGGATATTATTAAAATGAAAAGACAAACAACAGACAATTCTACTTTGAACTTGACCTTGAGAAGAAAGTAAACCCCTGGAAGTTACTAAGGTAGGGTATTTTCGTTTCACTTTTCTTTTAAAATGCCACTCTTTTTTTCATGACTGCAAAAGCATGTGTTACCATGTGAAATGTGCTTGTTTAGCTCAAGATCATCTCACCAGCAGGGTTTTCAGCCATTCCCCTGAATTGAGGCCTTCAAATTTTCTCTTATGCAAACCAGCAGCATTTATTCCTCCTGTGTCCAGGCCCAGTGAGAACAATAAATAGCTTTATTCAGCCTTTACTGCTCCCCACTTCAATTAGTCAATGTCTCATCAAATTAATTCAGCATATACAGCCACAGCTCTTCTCCACAACCAGACAAAAGCTCATTAGGGTGGGTTTTTTTGTTTGGTGTGAGTTTTTTTCAAAGAAAAGCATAGCTTCCAAAACCTGTTGCCTGTCTGGAGAATCCTCATCAGTGATGCCCTGGTGCACTAAGCTCTCCAAGCCTGAGCACCTCGATCTGCCACCACTATGATGAACAGTTCCTGATCTTTCTCCACATTACCCATAGGAGAAGAAGGAAAAATTGCTCACTTTCCTTGGATAGAAGTTTACACATAAGGTGAAAATGCTTTGGTTTCAAAGTGGACCCCACACTGTGCCTTCCCATAGCTGGGCCCAACCCCAAATCCACACAGCTGGAGTCCAGCAACTGCATGTCCAGGGGCTGTGTGATGCCTTGCAGCAGAGCACTGTGCAAGCTCTCACCACTGCTCACACTAAACCTGCCCTACCTTGTACTTTACACAGCCTGACTATAAACTGCACCTTGATTGCCAAACCAACTCTGTTTTTTTTCCAGCAGAAACTGTAATTCAGGAGGATTTGAACTGTCCCCTGTAGATCCCACAGAACTATGTCTGGATGTGGCTCACTGCGAGCGTTCCCTTAGCAGGTACCTCCCCACTGCCACAGCAACTTCCCCAAACCCCTCACAGCTCTCTGGAAGACATAACTTGGGCCATACAAGAGACTTTCCACTCCTAACATTTGCTTTTCGACTACCTCTTCGTGTCAAAGCTTTTATCAAAAAAAATTACCTGAAAATATTTAGGAAGTGTGGTTTTACCTCTCAATTCCTGTGATGAGTTTCTGTGATCTCACTCTTACTCGCATCAACTTCTACTGTCCAGAGTTGTTAAGCCCAATAGGTATAAACTGATTTATATATACATATACACTCTAAAATGTGTCTGTAGACCCACAGACATCCTGGAAAATAACCTTACCCCCTCCCACCTTTCCCCCAATTGTAAGTCTCTGCCTCAAGAATGGTTAAGCCCTGAATGACAGTGAGTGATTTTTGGCTCTTGAAGCGAGTGGGTGGAAGCGCAGGGACCTATAGGTTACACGAAGTTTCCTGTAGCTCCCTAATGGATCCCAAGACATACAGCAGTGCTTTGGGGAATAAACAGTCACCTGAGCCAGCAAACTGCACTGTGAGAATCCCAGGTTGCCTCTCCTTTATTTTGTAGGGAGACCAGTGCAGCTCTGCACACTCCTTGCTTCAGGAAATTATTCTTTGTGTTGTGCTTGTTTAAAATCAAGAGATCTCTAAGAAACTGTGTACCAAATGCCATTATTATTTCTCAATTTAACAATATTTTTATCTGTGTTTTTATAATTTGCTCAGATATATTTCAGTCATCACGTTTTATTGAAATGTACTTGCTCAGCACGTCATTTTCGTGGAGAATCACAATATGGACAAAATGTGTTATTTAGTTGGTGCTGCCTGCTCCCTCCTACTGCTACAGCTGGAGAAGCTGTTATTCCTGAAGGCTGCTGGGTTCCAGGCATAGACAGAGGAAGTAGCTAACTTTTCTTTTTATAACTGTGTGAATAGTTATAGACCATTCAACAACATTTAAAACTCCAGTTACATTTGTTGTTCCATTTTTTCCACAGTTTAAAGGACAACTCAAATTCCTTTTCTTTTAAAGGAAAAAATATTTCCTTTTTTGTTTGTTTTGGGTCATTTTAGTGAAGGCAGCATGCCCCTCAGGGTGGTTATGTATCCCCAACCTATCCTGCTATTGAAGCTGACCACATTTTGATGGAAAGTATTCTTTGACTGCAAACTCCCTGTGGTGATATTTCAGACCATCCAGCCTAAATCTCCTTAGCTTTTTATTTCAGGAAGCAAATATTATTGGTGAGAAATTATTGAACCTCAGTTATTCCAATTAGTTCAATCCTTATCAGTCTTATTAATTCAACAGCCAATGTAATTCATTCAATAACCTGAAGAAGCAGGTGTTAAAAGATTTGAGAGATTGCATTCAAATAACATATTTAAATTCAGTTTCACGTTACAAAACAGGATTTTTTTTTTTGAATAACAGGATCTTGAAATAACATTAGTATTTCTGGAGAATTAAATTATTCTAATTTATAATGGACTCTAACCTTATTAAGGTTACAGGCTCAATAAGCTGTTTATTTGATCAAGGAATCCTTTAGGCAGAACTATTAAAACTTTTAAGTTTCTTTTTAATAGCTTCTGCTGTGGTAACACTTATGCTCACCCAGCATTTCTGAGGTTTTCTATTTATTCTACAGCTTTGACCGTATTATCCTGCTTCTTCTTCTTATGGTACATCAGAGAACCTTTGTGTTTCTGGGTAATAAAGCTGCTTGTTGCTTTTGCTGACTTGAAAAAAACCATGAAAATGATCACTGGCTGGGTGGGGATCCCATTTTAGCATAATCTGTAGAACATATCTTCGATAGCTGTGAATTAATAAACTATTTTCAACTGAGGATGTATATACAGGTCTTCATTCTGAGCAGCTGGCACATCTTCTCTTTTTAAGAAAAGCAATCTCACTCCCAGCCATGTGCTACCCCTTTAGGTCTTTTAATAAGGTAACCATATTCCATTTATGTGACCATATTCCATGCCATATACAGTTTCATTGATTCAGAGCTAGACTTTGTCAATAATATCTGGATATTTCTGCCCATAACACAAGAGGAGACAGTCTACAGTTTCCCCTAGAGGAGTGAACTCAAAAGAAGTTCTTGTTGCTGAGGCTGACTGATAATTGTAGTGTACTGACTCTGTAAACTTTGCAAGGACTTTTGCACAGAGGTACTCGATGCTAAAGTCAGTTCTGAAAGAATATCCAGACTTGTCTGCAAGTCTTTCTGCATGAATTGGGATGGAGGATATTTTAGTACATCTGAGTTTTTACAGAAAAGTTTTGAGTTGGGAGATAGGGACAAGAGCTGCTGATAGGAGGAATCGCTGATGCTGTTCTGTGCAGGTTTATGAGTATACAGGAGTCTAGTGCACAGCTTAGAGCACACAGATGAGAACTGTAATATTGCCTGCTCTTTTTCCCTCATCTACTTTGGGTAAACACTGGTTGTTAGCCAGAAAGTAAAAAGGCACCCAACACTTGTGTGCCAGATGTGCCTTGGTATGGCAGGGAAATCTACCTGCAGAGTGTGCTTCATACCTTTTGCTTTACAGAGCATGGATGGAATAAATTATACAATGCTCGGTCTGATCTCAGAAAGTCGTTAGTGTGAATAAATTTTTTTGCACAACGTCAACACTTCAGAGTGGACCCTCGGGTCTCCTAACAGAGGCATGACTAAAAACTTCACAACGCCTTTAGTTTTTTGCCAGAGTATTGTGATAGAAAGTGAAATGTCTATATCTAAAACGCAGCTGGACCCTAAAGGCCTCTCAAACACTACTGGTCTGTAAGATTCCTAGGTAATCAATTAGACAATCCAGTGTTTTTCTTGGAAGCTGTTTGGCCAGGAGGAATCAGGTGAGAGGAATTGTTTCACCTTTCCTGATGAAGGTCGTTGACTATTGTCTGACAAGTCAGCAGTAATTAAACAGAAGTGCATTGCAAGCCTTAATAAATAAAGCTGTTGCTCTGCTCTGCACAATTGTGTCTGGCACCCACAAGAAAACCGAGCTGAAATTAAGTCTCCATTCATTACAAAAATAGTCTAACAGTAATTCAGAGCTATGGACTGTCTGTTGTTTGTCAATGGTATTGAATGGTTTCTATCTACTATAACAAATCACTCAACAGTAAAATAAATGGTAGTTGATTGTATGCCAATGGTATATTTAACAGTACTCTATTGTATTGAATGCTGCTGGAAATGTAACAGGTCTTGATAGGGGGAAAAATACATGCTATTTTTAAAAATAAAATATTGATGTAATTGGCTTTCCCACCCACAGTGCTTCACAAGCCTGGAAGCAAGATTAGTTTTAATAGTTTGTTAGAAAAGTTAGGGAGATTGGAGAAAAGGAATCTTGTTGACTCCAAGGCATTTTAAAAGTATGTAATTAAAAAGAACAACTATCACAGACCTCCTTACAATGAATTCTCAGATTTCCCTCTGCCTCCCCAACAGTTATAAAAAAATCAAGTAGCATCCTACAGTGCTAAAAGAAAGAATGGAATAGTAATGTTCCTCCTAATGAACACTCTCCAGCAAAGAGGAGCAATCACGGAACTAAAGCTGTAATCATTCCTTACTGGCAGCCAGTTTTACTGCCTGACTGGCAGCAGGCAAGACCAAACAATGGTGGATGGTTTGCATTTAGTGCAAACTTACCCTCAGAGGGTAGAATTTTCCCTGCTGTCTTCTCTGTTTGCTGTGCTGCATTTAGGTCTCATTAGGTCACAGGAATACTTTCTCTCCCTTCACTTTTCTTTCCTTTAATCCCAGCATTCTGACTTTTTGTGAGCAGACAGGTTGATAGTTGCTGCAAGGTCCCACCTGGTTCAGTCTGGACCAAAAAAGGGAGCTTGAAACCGCTTTTATTTTTATGTCTATTAAAAGAGTAAGACCATCAGTCTTTTCATTCTTACAGCAGATGAACCGCACAGCTCCAAGACCATGATAAAAAGTTTCCTTTGGGGATTCCCATTCACGAGATTCTATAGCAAACAAGAAATTTATGAATATTTTCCTTGTAACTTTTCCTTTTTGGCCCATGAAAACACATGCATTTCTCTGTCCAAGGGATATGGCCTGGATGATAATGCAAAAAACCCAGAAACCCATTGACATGGATTACCATGTTACGTTCAGAGCAATGAAGGACAGCAAACCTTCCTCCTTTCAAATGTACTATCAACGTCAGCTACCATACATCAGAAAAACTTCAAGAAGGAGAAAGTGTTTTTCTGCCAGCAGGAAAAATAACACAACCAAGCAGAATCAGCAACAATGGAGAGATCGCCTATTGAAACAGTTCTAAAAATTGGCATCCAGCTGATAAGTACTGCCCTTTCACCTGGCCCAGCTGGAGAATGGGCTAGCATTTAAAAGGTTCCTCTCTTCCCACGGTTTGCATTAATGAGATTTTTAGGACTTAGGTATCTAGGTAATTTTGAGCTAGAAAAACATAATTAAATGAACAAACAAATGACAAACAAATAAGCAAACACGTATGTTTTCCTTCGTGTTTGCTTTTCAGGTGTGAAATAGCTTAGATATTTCCAATATACTACTTGCAGGATCAGGAGAGAGGAGGGAAGGAAAGGAGACAAATTCTTACAGCCCACTAGGATCAGTGCCCTGGTTATACACATGAACATTTTAAATCACACTCTACTTTCAAATCCACATCTGACATATCAAGTACATACATTTTATTTCTGCCACTAAAAGGCACTGAAAACACAGCACTGTGCAAAATATGTGGGAACACGTGCACACAGGAATATTCTCTCCCCTCCTTTCTCTTTTACAAGTCCCCTACAATAACGTAAAGCCAGTCCATTTACCACAAGTCATCAGCAGCCATCATCTTTTTTCTCCTATCTCTGTAAAGTGACCTTATTTCAATAATTATTATGGAGTGGTTTCAGAAACTTCTAGGAGCAGGTTTGGCTCAGAATTGCTAGCCTCAGGAGAAGAGGCACATTCCATGATATCAAAAATGCTAGTGAGACTGAGATGCTTAGAAATGAAGTGATACAATGTACAAAATCGGTGCATGTTATAGGCCAAATCTGATTCATTGATTATACTGACAAAGCAAAATATACTCAAATATATACAAAATATGTTCGTGTACTCATGTTCTCCTTGTGATCTGTCCATGTGAATGGATCCAAGGAAAAGAAGAACTACATAAACACAGGTTTGTGGAACTAATCTGACATTCTTTGTATACATACCTGGGGAAGGAAGCAATTTTCACTAAGGGCTCATCTTAATTTTACTATTTTGTCTGACTAAAAATAGTGCAAATTGAAATGTTTTTTTATTTAGACTCAGGTACGTGGCATAGCAATTCATACACTTTCTCAGCAGATTCCTTTTTACACTATGAGAGGATTATGTCTATAAAAATTATTTTCAGATTCAGTGTGAGTCATGTGGATGCTAACAACATAATTAGAATAGAATTAATACAACAACAACCCACATAATGTCTGATTATATTTCAATAGCCTTTTTTTTCCTCTTAGACAAGCTTCTATTAGTAACATGAAACTGGAACACGCCGAGGGAAGCAGGCACAGCGCTCTGCAGATGAGCTGGGGATTCTGAAAGAAATGCTTAAGTTTATAAACTGCAGAATGGAGAATCAATTTTTCTGCATGGAGAATACTTAATTACAGGAACATTTATGCCAAGAAAATGACATTCTGAAAACTCCATGAAAAACTGACACTGGCATCCCACTGAGAGGCTTTTTTTGCCTTTCCATAAATAGGCTGCTGGGCCCAGCTATTTATTGTCTGTGATACTATGAAAGGAGGAGCAGAGTGAAGGTTTGTGAGGATATTCTGTAGGCTGCATTCATTGAGAAAGCAGAAAATGAATATACGACACTTAAAACTGCTCGAAGTCGGCGAAAAAAGGCCTGGAGCATTTGCCAAGCACACAGATATCTATCTGTGAACTGGAGGAACAATGAAAAGAAGGTGAGAGGATGAGGCACAAAGTAACAAAAACACTCAAGCCATTTTATAAACCTCTTTTTCAAACCCAGGGATCTCTGATATTATCATGGAATGTAATTACAAAGGCAGGGTTTTTTTGAGGTGATGACAGGAATGGAGAGCTGTAAAGCTAATCCTTTACAGGATGGATGCAAATTGATGCAAATCCATTTTTAAAACTCAATCTGCCTCCCTGATAGCCCAAATAGCCCCTCACACAGCCTGGCCATGAAAGGGTGCATGGCTGCTGCAGAGAAGCAGTGCCTTGCCCAAACCCAGCGAAGGAGGCACATCCCTTTCTTATTCCTCCTCTATAGAGAATTTCGGGAAGCCTGGAGCCATCAGGCTGTCAGAGGTGGCATGACAAGGGTGCCAGCAGTTCCTGGTTCTGAGAGCATTGGTGTATGTAAGCATTGAGGGAAGAGGGGGGTGAGGATGACAGAAGATTGCATTAAAAAAAAAAAAATCCAAGTAACTCCCAAAACTGGGGGAGAGAGAAGAAGAATCAAAAGGGAAACCATGGTGTGGAACCACATCCTTCAAGAGAAAACAATAAAAGTAACGGTAAATAATAAGAGAATTTTCCTATAATTTTAAAGAATTTAATGTTTATATTTGTCAAGTTTTTATAATCTTCTGCAGAACCCCCCTAGTGTACTAGGCTGAAAACCAGCACTAGAACAAAAATAGATCCTTTGAGAAATTTTATCTGTGACACCTTAATTCGTATACAAATTAGTCAAAGACTCATGAAAGTAAGCAAATATAAACATTTTTTCAAGTACACCTAACAGGTTAAAAAATAATATGCAATGCGCAAGGGCAGACTTTACAATCAAAGATTATTAGCCTAACTCAGCAGTTGAAAGATAAAAAGCACATTTTCTGTATGATTGTACATTGCTAAAATGTTAGTAAAGGGAAAATATGATCAGCCTCAGGGGTTTAAGAAAACAGTTAATAAAAATCTAGTTAATTTTTTTTTTTCATGATGAAAACAAACCTATCTTTCTTAATGGTAAAGACACAGTACTCATTGTAATCAATTTTTATATAGCTTCTTTAAAGGAAAACTTATTGATGAAGATAAAATTTCATGCTTCTTAGCAGACTGAAACTGGCTGATGATGAAAGCTACAGAATTCATTGCTGCAATTAATAAGCAATAAGTTAAGAGCAAAACTCTGCAAAAATTATTTCTAATCGGATTTTTTGCTTTGCTTGTTGGATAATTCTCAGATCACATTTCAAAGGAGGCACTGTAATAAAAAACTGATTAAATTGAAATATTGTACAACTATTTAAACCTCCAGAGCTCTAGCTCCTCTTAAATAATACTGACACGATGAATGCTGATGCCAGTGTTTGGTAATGCCAGCATTAAAACTTAAGCTTGGTTTGCTTCTCAGCCCTACCATTGGAACACCACAGCTGCCAATCCCCAGCATATTAAAAGCCCTGCCAGAAGAAAGAGCAAGTCCTGCTGTGGGTGCAAACTGTGCCTGGAAAGGCTGTCAGGGGAACACACCAACATCAGGGTCACCTCTGAGTGCTGCCTCGCTGTCAAAAGGAGGTAACACAAGAGCATTTTTATTTCCACAGCACAACCAAACTGGAAAAGTTTAAAAGATTAAAAGAACACTTTGTTAAGAAATTCATCTGAGAAAGATGAATCCAGAAGTTTCTTTGACAGTAATTATTCCCATTTCAGCTTTGCATGAAGAAAGAATTGCTGGAATTTCATTACAATCCCTGTTACTTAATCAATTACGTTGGTAGGGAGGTTAACTTTACTATCAAGTGAGAATTACCAGGAACTTCAAAGGCTGTAGGAGGAACCACAATAATGAGATATTACGGCGCTCTTTATGCAAGCCTGAATTTGAAGAAACCATTCATGAAAACATTTTAGATTGCTACTAATTAATCAGATTGATACATATAGTCTCAAAACCACATGTGACAGTTAATGGTACTTCTCAAACAGCCTGATCCAAAGCCTATTGAAATCAAGGGAAAGACTGTCATTGACTTTGAATATACCACACAAATGTAATTCCCATATGTATAGAGTGCCCAGTAAATGATCTGCATTACAATCATATTGTTATAACAATATTATTGCATGTTTCTAATGACTGGTCTATTATTTGTAAGATGCCAAGCATTTGCTGAGCAGTCTATACATTTAAGAGACCCATTTGTAGGGCACAATGCAAAGTTAATTAGAGCCTTTACACAGATTTCAATAACTGATTCCACAGGACTAATTTCAGCACAGGATGCCAAGCATGAATGAGAATGACAGAAGGCGTTCCTCTGAGGCAAAATCCATTTTTGCAGTGTTTTTAACAGTGGTATTTAATTTTGCAGAAATATCAAATTCCTCCAGTTGCTTTTCCTCATTTTTCTAAACACAGCCCCATGAAATCAATACAGGCAGGTTCTGTCCAACCGAGAGGGCTGGTAAAGGTGCAGGATATCCTTTGATTTGTCTTCTTTGTTCCTTTCCTTCACCCACCTTCCTTTTCCTTAATTTTGCACGTGGAGACTTTTCCTTTCCTTATCTATATATAATGATGTTTCCCAGCAGAAAGTCATTATCTTACATTAACCTATTGAGAAACCGTACACTACAATTTCTTTGCCTAAGGGCAAATTAAAGAGCATTTATGGAATCATGAACACAATTTAGAACAGCAGCAAAACCAAATCAACATACAATATCCCTATTTTATTCTATATTACATATTTATAGAAATTATCTGTATGTTTTTTGGTGGTTGAAAACAACTAATGATTACAGGTCTTGGTAGTTATTTGTGTTTAATAAATCTCTTAGAAGTTACAGAGGATCTCACACTGACAGGATTTCAGGAAAAAAACTGTGCTTGACTCTACCCATAAAGCAGAGAGGACAGCTACTGACATTTCCAAAAGATGAATGTTGGACAAAGCACTTAAAATTATAGACAGTAATTAAAAAGATGTAAAAATCAACCATTCCTATAGCACAACAGGATTTTCAAAAGTCCATTGCATTCCAGAATCCCCTGTTTTGTAGCACCATACAGAACATCCTATCCACCTCCAGAAAGAATAAGAAGGTGACTACAATGTCTTTAGATAACACTAACACTGTTAATGTTATAATCTGAAAACGAGCAAAATGAAAGGGGCATTAAAAAGCTAGTTAAACCTCAGAACAGAGTCAGTTAACAGACAAATGCTTGGAACATTGAATCAACAACAAAATTATGGCTTAATATTTGATTCTTCTACCATTTCAATTTATTGCAGGCTCAGGTAGTTTTGCATATCTATAGACAAAATGTTTTACAAGTGTCAGTCAGGCAGAAAGGTTGTCACAAGGATGGGGGAAGAACTTTTTTTTCTTAGTTTTTAATAATCAACAACCTCCCCAATGACCGAACACAATGGATTACTTAATTTACATATACAGTCAATGACTGTGGGACTGTCTCCTTTCTTTGTATGTTCGTGCTGTTAGCAGTGGTTAACTGAAATTAAACTGTCATGGGCTTAACAGAAAATGTCATCTGACATGAAAAGAAATGTGCTGTTTCACTGGGGTGTGAAGTTGGAAACGCAGTAGTGGTCGCCTGGTATTATTTTCCTAAGACAAAAAGAAAAAAAAAGCAAACCCTTACCAATTTCTTTTTTTTTTTCCTAGGCTGACATAATCTTCCTAATCCCTTGGGGTTTTTTCTGCTGAGAAGGTTTCTTCAAACGTATCGCTAGAAAACAATTTGAAATGAAGCCATAATTCAGTCACTTGGTCTCTGTTTCCATTCGGTTGCCAAATGGTTCATGACTTTCCCAAATATCTCTGTTGTAAGCAATTTTTAATGCAGCTTACCTAGTCAAACACTGCCAACTCCCAGCCACACACTGTGAAACAGTAGCAATTAAGCTGCCTCCTGAAGGCTATTCCTACCTGGAAGTTCAAGCGGGAGCTGATTTGACATGCATGCTGACATCCCCTAATTGAAGTGGTTTTGCTGGAGAAGCTTAGACTTATTAAAAAATATTTTAAAAACCCTTTTGTCTCTATTTCTCAACTATTTGTCAAAAAAGAAGAATAGCAATTTTCTCATAAAATAAAGTTTGTCCTGGATAAAGGAAAATGGACCTGTCTGAGCAGCAGTATCTGAACAAAGCTCTGCATTCCAATAGCATTAAGAATTTGACAAGAAACATGAATATGACTCTGTATGTGTTGCAGCAGTCCACTAGCATCTCCCACAGTTGTTCATGTTCCATGAAACAGGATCATTTGGGACATTATGTACTAAATACTGTAAGTGGAGTGAAAGCCCTTTCTGCATGTGTAAGACTGAGTCTCTTGAAACATTAAAATTTAAGGAAAATCAAGCAATATTTCTGCCAGTCTTGAGGAAACATTAAATGTGACAGGAAAATTAAATGAAAGCATGAGACATTTTTTTTCTGTACATAACTGATCTCAAAATACAATAAAATAAATAAAAAATCCCCACACCTTCATAGGGAGAATTTATGCTGGAGGGGTGAAGGCATCGTTTCTCACATCATTATGAAAGAGTTCTGGCTCTGAGCCTCATTACCAGAGATACAGGCAGCTCAAATGCAGTGCTTCAGGATGGAATTATGTTTTACCTGGAATTATGGGGGAGGCTTTGCTGAATATTGCCATAATGTTAGTTTATTGTGTTCAGTCCTTACCCCCCCACTTCATCTTAATATTTCACTTTGACTGTTTCTTTCATTCTTTTTTTCCACGGGTATTTCTTTACTGCGTGCGCTTCTTTTGTTCTCACCACTGCTCTTTTATTCTATGACTTGAGGTGCTCAACGCAATTAAGACAGCTAAATCAACACTACCAACCTACTCAAATTTTCTTGGCACAGTAACTATCATTTAAGATTTGTGTGTCCTACACAGCTTTGAGCTTTTTTTATTCTGGAAGGTCACTTCAAAGTCATCTCAGAATTACTGAACTGTTTATTGATCTCCTAATCATTCTCTGTTTGCAATTCTTCAGCCGTCTCTCTTTCTGCTATTTTGCTATATTAGCTTAGCTATTTAATAAACAAAATAATATTTATAAAATGAGAAGATTATAGAAAGGGGAATAAAATCCCTAAGTTATTCAAATGAACAGGAGAACAGTTAATTTCCACTGAAATATGAGGATGGAGATAAAACTAAGAAGCTGAAGTTTGATCTACATGGCTTTGCTCTCCTGAACAAAAACAAAGAAAGGCAATAACAGATTTTGGTTCTGAGTAGCGTGGCTGCAAAGGTATGATTATAGTGCAGAAATGTCAAACAGGTTTTGCTGGCTATATTATCCAGAACCATTTCAGACTTGGGTTTGTTGTGCTTTTTGGGGCTTTTGAATATAATCCTTGTTCCCCATAAAATACTCCTGATAATGAATTTAGAGACACTAAGAAAGAGAATAATATTTCTTCAGTGAGGCAACTTGGTATTGATCCTTAAAAGTATTTCTGCTGTGAAAAAATACATTCAACAAATTGAATGAGACCGGAGTTAGGTTCACAATGCAAATATTTAAAGTTTTTAAACTTCGATTTACCATGTGGATGAGACAGATCAACCCCGCATTTTAAGAAGCCAAGATTCTGTGCTGTAATACAGACAAGGTCTGGAGAGTAGCTGTTGTTTTAAAGATGCACCCAGTGACCCCACAAGTTAAAGTTAAAAGAAATGTTGCTGACCTCATTTGTAGCCTCTAGCACGCTGCTAGCTTTAACTTTTGCTGGCTCAACAATCAATAAATATCATCCAGTTCTTCAATATTCCTCTAGAGGGAAGGAACACACCTTCCTGGTGCACCTGAGCAGCTTTACTTCATGAGAAAGATAAGATATTGTACTCTATTTTTGGTAACTATTGTTCGCTGCTGGGTTTGACTTCATTTGTACATACATTATTCAGCATGAAGCTCTGCAGGGCATGACCTAAAATTGCATCCAGACCTTTCCTCCTCAAAGGCTAATCAAAGAATCAAAAAGGACCTAAACAATCCGTGGTGCATTTTCTCTGCACCAACACAGCAAATTGCACTCACTGCCTGCCTGGTGTCTATACAGATTTAGCAAACATAACCCATGTATCTCTACTTGATCTACATCTTTACTGCAATTATCAAATAATTTTATAGGCAGAATAGAAATTGAACCATTGAAATGCTTCTCAGCACCTCCTTCTGTTTTCACATTGATAAATTACGATTTTCTAAGCAATTTTGCTTGACCGCATGCTGGTTTAATCTTGATAATTTGCCCAAACTTGCTTCAAATGTTACTGATCTCTTTGTGGTCTCAAATGTTCAGCTTGGTTATTTCCAGCATTTTCAATTTCTATGGGTTATAAATTAACAGGCAGTCTTACAGAGTAGATTATGGGAAAAGAAAAAAACATAAACCTGAATAATAAGATCCTGAGAAGTCCAAAAAAGCTGCAAAGAACTCCTTTGGGAACAGCAAAGCAGTCATTGAAGCTAGGAAAATTAAAAGCCTCCACATTTGTTTGGCAATGATTGGGGAAAAGCAATGGAAGTGTTTAATTATTAGTGGACCCAGCTAAACATAATTGTCTTCCCAATAAATCAAGATAAATCTATTGTAAAAATTAATCTGTGAGCACACACTTGCAGTTGTCTTGTACTGAGTAACTGTTTCCACACTGCAATATTAAAAAACGACCAACTGGAAGGTGTTGGTGTGGTATATAAAGTGCTGTGAGTTTGTAATTTTTGTTTTCCCACCCTATGAGAAGAACATGGGCTGCACACACTGGCTCTGGCTGAGGGAACACTTGCCGGAGTCCCTGTAGAATATCATTCACATCACAATCAAACAAAACCATTTTGTTTTTCTAATGAGCTCACTGAGCCAAGATGACTACCATGTGCAGATAGCAAAAGCATAGAGGATTTTTGGTGTTTTGGAGGTTTTTTTTAATGTTCATAATAATTACTAATGGTCTTTCCTGTAGCTTTTGTGGCAGTTATGTGCACAGCCATACATTTTATGGTAGAGTTGTTCATTATTACCAGTTAAAAACCCTACAGAGTTACATGAAACAACCACCTGGGCTGCAGGGTGGTATAAAAATTTCTATATTAGTGTTTTATTTCTCCTTACTCTAAGGAGTATTTCACTAAGGAGTTATTATTCCCATTCTCCATTCTATTCCATACTTTAATCTTCATAATATTGTGGTCAGTTTATTTATTTCTTTCCATTCCTTATTGCATTAATACTCATTAGCCCTTCAAATTACCCAAAATGTGACTGATATTTCCCATTGAAATGATGCAATAATTTATGCAAAAAATTATTTCTTTGCATTGTTATTTTTCTGAGGATTAGAGGGAACCAAATCTGCCTCAGGTAGCAGAAATACCTAGCGTATCCAGAGCCCTCCCCTGTCAAGCTGGCTCAGAGCAGTAAATCCTCCTTCCTCTGCAAGGATCTGATTCCTTTGAGCCTGATTGAGAGCATCGACTCAGATGCACTTACTCAAGTGCTTAAGCATCAGCATTCATGTATTTTCTTTTGGATCTGAAGTAAGAGGTTCTGTAGATACCACAAACAGGAAATACAGAAGGGGCAAAAGAGCCCTGTTCTGGGTCTGAATTTGGAAAACGAGCCAAAGCACTCTGAAAGACTGGCAGAAAAGTTCCTGCTGTCAATGGGAACACATTCTCTGCAACGGCTTTTAGATCATAGCAGAAATACTGAAACAATAGCACTCAATGCAAGAAAACAAAATATCTCAACAATGCAACTGTAAACTGTACATTTTTTGTGAAAGGCTCCCTAATTCTCCCTGACAAAAGGCAGCGATACAAGTAAGTGACTCTACAGAAACACATCTTATTTTAAATCAAAGCAGATGAGTCATCTGACAATCTAGCTGTTGTGAAACAAAAAACAAGAGAAAATGAGAAAATTGTGTCAGTTCATTACTTGATGAGATTTTGTTTCGTGTATTTTATTTTCAGTATCTGATTACCTCTGTTATTTATGTTTTTATAGAGTGCTTTCATTGGCTCACTTGCTGATTTTCAAAGATAAAAGTCTAAATTACAATTAAGTTGAAACTGGATTTGCTTGAAAACAAACACGAGAAAGAGGAAGAATTTCCTGTGTAATGGCTGACAGCAAAATTGTTTGAAGTAATGGGGTCCCATTTAAATACCAAGAACTTGGCAGACCTAGGAGAATTGAATTTGCATAGGCTGCAAAATCTTAGGCGTACTTTGGAAGCTTGCTGGAGTGCTTTGCAGAATATAAAACTTTTTGGCATTGCTACAAATCTTGATAAATTAATAGGAGAAAGCAGTACACAGTTCACAACTAATTTTCTTTTCCAGGTATGAGGTTTTCTGCTTTCTTCGTCTTCCCCTGCTCCACATTTGTGTGTCAAATCTTCCCTCTGTGCCCCTCTATGCCTCACAGTGAGCAATTCCCACTGATTCAGGAGATGCCTGCTGGTGAAGGCACAGCTGATCAGCGTGGCTTTTTCTGCTGCCAAACTTCAGCCACTGAGCTATTCATGGCTCCAGTCCCTGTTTCTGCTCATTAGGCCACTGGGAATTGCATGAATCATTTTCATTCCCTGCCAGGAAGCAATGCCAGTGTTTACTATTACTTATGCAAAATAATTTTCCAGAATCACTTTACAAATGCTGAATGCTCGGTTGACTTATAAAAACTGAAATGAATTAATAAGAAATAAATAAGCAGTCCCAACTGCATGGGTTATCGGTTTTATGCACAAGATGAGTAAAAGCCTTACATATTTCCACTAAGCTGGAATTACAATAACCTCCTTTCTCTGGGGAGAAACAAAGGCTGAAGTACAAAATTAAGATGTGTGTTATTTTTCTTTCATAACAACAGGGAGTGGACTTGGTTGAATTGAATTTTATGGGGTATGCAAATGATGCTAAGCTATAGGTTGCCTTTACCCTTCTCTTTTTTGCCTTCCTCTTGAATGGTTTCTCATTCCTTTTTGCTCACATAAGACACAGCAGGGAAATAATACCCCTAAAATATACAGCTGCATCTACCCTGAGATGGGGAAAAGAGACGCTCTTGCAAGCATTAGATTAGGCAGCCAAAGAACAAAATAAGTATTGACATAATTGAGATACATAAATATGTATATAAATTTAAATAAATGAATGTGTAAATATATGAATCAGAACAATAACTGGTTTTAATAATTTGTGTGTCAGTTAACTTGACTACTTTTGATCAGCTATAAAGACATTACTGTTAACCCAATAGAAAGGAAATTCTATTGAAAAACAGAAAGAAGCCTTTGTTGGAAAACCAGCAGAAAATTGTGCATAAAACCTGATGGGAGCCTCAAAATAATCTCATTAAAGCGGAACATACTTATTCAAGACAGACAAAAAGGGTTCACAGCAGTCTTTAAATCTGTATTAAGAATTTCACTTTATCTCTTTCTCCAGTAGGGTTCTCTCCAATTACTCTATATTAAACTCTCTGACACTTTAATGTTCTCAGCAACGCTAGGATTGGTCCAGAGCAAGTCATTTTAATACTCATGCTACAAACCAGATCTACCTGATGAGGACAGACCCAACCCATAAATCTGCCTTTTTGTAACTCAGAAGGATACACTGGCCCTAACTTCCCCTGGGTGCTCATCCTCTCCTCACAGCAGGATTTCTGCAGACTTGTTAGGAAAGCCACTCTTTGTCAGGCTAAAAATATGGACAAAGAAAGGAGAGGTTTGTTCTGATTTCCTCACTACATTACTACTTATAACTCACTGCATTATTGATGGAGACAGCTTTTTTTCTTCCATGAAGATTTAGTATTTGGGTGTTATTATTTTTCACTCCCTTGAGCAACAAATCAGCCAGTTTTAGCTTCAGGACTCAAAGGCCAGCTGAACAGGTTCACATGCAAACACAGGAGAGTTGTTTCTGTGATTATGAAGGCCTGTATTTGTATTTAACTTGTGAGACCTCAGTTCTGCGGCCTGAAATCCCCACACTTCTCTGCTTTAGCAGTAGGCTCTATTTACACCCAGGAATCCACCTTTCTTCCAGGCTTCAGCAGGATCTCAGTACATCCTCCAAGGCCTCTTCATATCCTCAGCTTCTTTCCTGTTTGTCCCTCTGCCTCCTCTGTGACAGCCAGGCCATGAGGACTAACTGAACTGAACTCACATCATAGTGAGATTTTAGCATTTACTGTCTCTTTTTCCTCAAAGTAACTATTAATTTAAAATGTTATACTGTTGTCAAACTTGGTTATAGCAAGTCAACAAGCACAGGATGGACAAAAATTCACCATACTGATCTCTTTTATTAGGAAAATGGGGTTAAAATAAAATTCAAATGTTTTTATTTAGTCTAAAATGCTTGAAACATGATTTGAATTGCATTTAAAAATTCCTTCAAGCTCCCTGAAACTAAAACTATCTAGTGATTTTATAAAATCTGAAAATACATTAATATGCCTCTCTGTTAAGCAAGGCAGCTAGAGATTCAAGAGCTTCTAATCCATGATTTTATGCCCTCAATGTAATTTTTTCAATGAACAAATTTCAATTTTCAGACTTTGAGCAAATTTTCCAATTATATAAATGCTGTCTTTCAATAGATACTTAACGGAAATGCGTTATTTGCTCTCCTGCAGTACATCAGTGGCTGCTGCCAGTCTTATCACTACCAAATTGACCTCTGGTACACAGCAAAGAGCAAGGAGCCACCTCCATCCTTCCCTGCCACCCACAGGTACAGCAGCTGTGAAGGCCAGACACAATTTTTGGTGTCTCAGCAATTGTTCATTTCTAAGGTCGTCTTTCACAGATTATCCCTCCTTTAGCGATGGAAACAGCTGGAAACATTTCTCTCTTCCTTGTCTCTGTGGACATCTCCTTGCTTTCCACATTGCACGTCTTCAGTCTTTCCCTCCAGGGCCCCCACGTTCTGTCTCTCACTGATCAATTCAGGGGTTAGCTCAGCAGAACCCCTAACAAACACAGTACCTGTTTTACCAGCAGCTATCTAAGACAAAAGCCTGGAGCCCAAGACTGCTGTGCCATTTAGAGGAACATGAACACACTCTGCAACACTGCAAATTAAAGTTGGAGACAAGAGAGAAAATCAATTCTAAATCTCTTCAGTCAAATTATTCAAGTTTTAAGGAGGCCTGGCTTTGAGAGCCTGCCCAATGCATCATCTTGTTCAAGACAACGTTTCCTCCTTTTACACTTCCAGTAACATTTTCTACATGGTTGCAGACTGCAATTATAATGAAGCAGGAAGAAAAATCATATAAGATCTTCCTGAAGTTATATTTGAGGGATGCCCTTCTATTTGGGCAAACAGAGCTTCTGAAATACCAAGTACAGCCAAAACCGATATGAGGTGCAGCTCCCTCTCTTAGAAGGGCCTTTTCGTGGCTACATTCAGGAATAAGTTTTCCTAGCAATGATTTGCAAGGCACATAGGAGGAATTAATACATAAAATCCTATGATGCACATCTAAATTGAAAAAGAACAATTTTTCTTCAAGAAGATGCCCCAAAACAATTTAAGAAACAGGAGAATACTTTCTTTGTTTTGCTTATTTTTAAATAAAAAATTGTCAATTGCAATTTTCAGGTTTTGAGCAAATGTTCCAATTATACAACTGCTGTCTTTCAACAGATACTTATGGTAATGCATTATTTGCTGCTGATAGATGCACGACTGCTAAAATAAGAATTCTTCCCTCATCCACACCTCCCTGTAGTCATTCTTTCCAGCCCATTCTAAGAGAATGTAAATCCAGTAACAACTGAATCCACCAAATGTCCCACAATGTTCAATCAAATTTGAGATGTGTAAAAATGAATATGTTGGTTTCTAATGGACACCTGACTCATATAACTTTTTTTGCTGTCAGCTGGAAAGGTGATAAGAACTGTGCAGAATTCGGATCTTGTTTATAGCTCAGATCAGTCTTGGTGCTTTTCAGTATTCATCTACAAGCTGGTAATCAATTGACACTGCAGACCAAAGGTTCTTTAGAAAAACAAAGCCTGTGTTAGCTCTTATTTAACAATTGCTTCATACCCAAGGCGTCTGTATTGATCATTGTGCAGAGAACTGAAAGTCTTTTCTTACCAGTCCTTCCTACTTTTCTTCCTCTGAAAGCACAGTGCTAGGGTGAGATACACACACTTGCCAACAGGTCTGCCTAGAATTTAAGAGGAACATGGAATATTTTTTCTCAAATGACATCCAAAGAGAAATAAGAAGCTTTATAAGAAGCAGAACAGGTGAAGGTTGACTGAATTTACTAAGACTGTGCAACCAGTTAGTAAAAGCTCCAAAGAGATTTTCCCGCTGTTTAGACACCAGCAAAGGTTGTCTCAAGCTTAATAAGGACTGAACACATACTCTCACATTTTCCTAAATAGGATACACTGGAGATATCCCTCTGTGCCAAATATATTCATTCCACAATATTTGTTGCATTTCTGAGACCTGATTGTCTGTGTTCAGCTAAAGGGGCAATAGTTCTTAAGAAAAGACAAAAATATCTGAGACATCTCTTCCTGCATTCCCTCACAAGCAGCATAATGTCATAAATCTTTATTTCTATGGGGAAAAAAAATCTGTAAGACTGATTTTGCTTATATTTATCATTTGTAAGAGTGTCACTTATGTAAATTAAAGTTCAGGTTTAGACCTCTAAGTACCAATCAGTGTGAAAAGTAATGCTCCATTTCTCTTTTTGAGCAGTATTTACTGGCAGAAATAAACTCTTCTGATACGCATTTTATTTATGTATGAGATATTCTACCCACTCCAACACAAATAACTTGGAAAAATAAATTATTTTTAAGGTTATTTTCTAATCTAAGCTTGGTTGTTGAATAGCTGTAATTGTTCACAGACATTCCCTTGCAGTGAACTACTCAAATAATGCTAAAATGAATTTGAACTCTAATTTCTAGTTCCCTGGTTTTTGTTGATTTTAATTTTTCTTTTTGGTCATACAAATGCATTCTAGGTTTGACATCTTAGCCCTGAAGAGCCTTTAGTTTGCAGAATATTGAATAATCCTTTGATTGTAAAAGCCTTCTACAAAGTGTTAGAAGCTAATTTGGCTCAGTAAGGCATCATATGACAATCGTCCTGACCCCCACGTGAACCTTCCCACACTGATTTCCAATCCCACAGTGAGATTTAACATTTCTAATGCATTTCTACCAAACTCATGCAAAGTATAATTTTCTAATACAGCTGACAAATCATGCTGCTACTAAGCAACGAAGGTCATTTCAATAAATGATACCCAGCCAAACTATGGACATTTCATCTGGGATTCATGGGGTCTAGAAAAGTAGAACTGAGGGTTCCCTAGTATCAAGTGACAGTTCTGGTGGTTATTCAGAATCTCATACTTTTGAAGTAGGTGGAAAGGAGAATCCTGGAAATCTACAGAGTTAACTATCACTTTGTGAAAATAACTTAGTGCAACTGCTCCTGTGGTGGGGTTTTTTTCTGTGCATGCTCCACGAAATCTGTTTGAGTCAGTCTTGATCTTTATATGAGCCAGCTGAGATTTCATGTGCTACAAAGAGACACAACCCAATATTTAAGCTATTGAGATATTATATTAGGACACAGGTACAGCACAACCCTCAGCCTGTCACATGGAGCTCTTCTGAACACCTTTTTTTATTCGAGGTTACAAAAGAGTCAAAATAAATATTGTGATACACACCACTGCCCTCCACTGTGGTGCTGATATTTCTAAATGTATTGGTGTACCATGAAGAGAACACACAAAACTGCAGGGTCACATCCTTCATCCACCTGTGCCAAAATACTCAGAGAGGAGCACAGATAAGAATAACACCACAGGGCAAACATTAAGACCCAAAGCACACAATGGGATGCTGAAAAACTCTGGGTAAGGATGCTTTTAAAATTTTCATGGGTGTACCATACCCTCCCCAAGACTGATGATGAAACCACTGCCATCAGCAGGTGTTGAGTGGCAGGTTTGAGCTCTTGAGCTTGGGAAGTATCCAAAGACAGAATCACAGTGAATTCCCAACAGACTTCTGTTCTATCCCAAACTCACCGTAAGCTTTGTGTGGGATCTTAAAGAAGACATTTTCCTTCTCTGCGCTTCACCTCCTCATCTCTCAGACAGGGATAATAGCAGCTGCTTTCCTCCCAGAACATGTGTGTGAATTGTGTTAGAGATCATATGACAAGGCAGAAATAGCTGTGTATTATTATAGATACAGAGATCAGATATGTGGCAAAAATCCAGGTAAAGCTTCACTACCAAGAAAGAGGAATAGATATATTTTGTCATCCCATGTACTAAAAATCAGAACCAAAAAGGTAGCTGTAAACAAAGCAAGCAGCTTGTACTCTGGCATATTTCCTTGTATCTGGAACTGGAAACAGCACAGCAAAAACTATTCATTCTTGGATGAAAAGCACATAAATATAACAGATGAGCCCTTTAGTAACTCATTGACAACAACTGCCTACTGACTGGATGTGTTTGGAGTATTCAGAGTGGATTCAGGAGAAACAAAGGGCCCTAGGACTCTGGGAATGTGTGCAAACATCTGGAGTACATACAACCTATACCTGTAAACTTAACCAAACAAATCAGCTTGCTCTGCTCCTTATTTGAAACACTTTCCTTTTACAATGCATGGGAAAACCATAGCAATATCTGTTATACCATTTACGATTAAGAAAATCAGGAGGTAGACAGCTTAGATCTATAAAAGTGATTTGATATATTTGGCAATCCAACTTGGCCTGCCTGCAATGAGCTGTTAAATGAAATTTTGCACAGCCATGCCATCAGGCTTTATTCACTTGCCACGTTTTATTCTGAAGGGTAGAACTGATGGCTAGTACTAATCACCTCAATCATTGCCAGGATTGTGTCAAATTTTGGGATGAGGTCTATCCCATCTTACATAAGGATGGGGAGTGAGTGTGATTGATAAATAAATCAAAAATCACCAATCAAATTGAAGAGTGAGGTGGCCTAAAATACCAAGGCCAAACTTCCCCTTTCTAGGGGAGCAATCAATCAGCATTTTGAGAATTCCAGGTGAGATATTTCATGAGTTTGTTTTAAAATAGTTAATGAAGCAGATAAATACATAAAATAAGGTAGGCTTTGAGGTTTTTTTACCTGCAGTAATTGCTGGATAAAACCTTGGAACTTCAAAGAAAGGTTTTTCACATGATAGAGAGAAATGGCCGCACAGGTCTCCCTGGGAACAGCAAATTCACCAAGAGCAGTGCTAGGGTGAAGGACATTAAAAGCTTTCAATCTATCACAGGTTCTGCCCAAGGCTTTCTTTGCTTGGACAAGCTGCTCAATTTTTCTCATTTCTATTCCCCTACCGGTTTCATGGACAACAGATGAAATGTAACTTCTCCTCTAATACTTACAGACAAGAATGGGCATCAGAGTGGCAGTAATTCCAGCATTTTAAGCTGCAGTTGTAGATTTTTGTCACACCCTGACTAATGGAAGTGAACAAAATCAGTGCCATATATGTGACCATGTCACTACCTGTTCTGTGCCCTCGAGTGCAAAGCAGAAAAAAAATTTTAAAAATAGACAAACTACTAGTTATTAAAGGCTGAAGAGATTTCTTGTTCTAAATGCTGTAGGGTTTTCTTGTCGCAGAACCCAGAAAAGACATCAGTGCCAGAAAAGAGTCTGGTTCACCCAAGCTCCTGGTGCTGTTTAAACAATTTATTTCATCATTTCTTGCAGCCAGCACTTGGTTGCATTTCTGTTTACATACTCAGCAGGGACCACCACCTTTGGGAAGAAAGACGAGAACATACTCACATTATGGTATCTGTAAGATTCATTGAGTCTTTAATGATTTTCATGAAGAGTCTTGCTGTGAAAGCAATGAACAAAGTCAACAAAAGGTCCAGATACGGTATTTTTGTGATAAAATTAAAATTAGTAAAGTAAACTTATAGGTGTCTGACAAAGAATTGAAAAGCACAACATATTTATATATAATACATCAGCTGATAGTAAATGCAGCACATGTGAACAAGGCTGTGCTCAGTGAGAACAGGCTGTGCAAACTGATCCAGACTCTGAGCATGTGGCATGTGGATAGATCGTTCTTGTTCCATGAACAGATTTTCTTTTCCCAACTTGCTGTTTTAATGACAACAATACTCAAGACCCAGGCATGAAAGAAGAAATATTGTCCTTAAAATCCCGTGGGCCTAGCCACAGCAGCTACTAAAACATAGCAGTAATTTTTTTAAATAGAGATAGCTAGAAATTCATTAAATGATATAAACACATACAACTAGACCCTTGATAAGCAGCTACTGCAAAGTGACTTTTTAATGAATATTGTCATTTGGATGCTTTTACTTCACACTAAAACTTAACTTTTGTGTTAAGATTTATTACCTTTTGAATTTTTGGATGACTTACACAAATCAAAACTATGTACACAGGGTTTTGCTTCTGAATAGTTCAAATGTTTTTAAGCCAATTGGTTTGATTTGACCTTGATAAAGCTACTGAAAAGAGAGAGAATGATACATAAAACCCTCTCCAAACTGTACTTGATAGTCTTGTGATGATTTCTATTACAGGGGCTACTGCAGAATCAACCCATCTATCAATCAGCACCAGGAAAGGGAAGGATAAAAGTAAAACGCTTTGCATTGTCAAGAAACAGCCTCTGGCAGTTCAATTAGGGATTACTTGCTGTTGTTCAGGTAAATGTTCTCCCAAGTGCACCGTTTCAAAAGGACTCTTGAAAGGCATTTCTAGATAAGTGGGTGGCTCTCCACTCCTCCTCCTCAGATGTTTGCAGCTGCATAGGCAGGAAGTTTCCCCTCATTTCTTTCCTCTTTCTTTGGCAGACAGCTCTCAATTCAGCCTCTTCTGCACCACAGAGCTGGCAGAGTGACCCTCCTCATGAAGCCAGATAATTCTGTTTCCTTCAGTATTCTCACGTCTTTTTCACTAGGCACGAGCATTTTGGGCTTCTGGCCCCGTTTAATCTATTGTATATTATTTTGTTTCCTTACTACATTTTTACCCTCTCATAGCAAAGTTCAATGATGCCTCTCAAGTCAGCAGTGCCAAACTTTATTCTGTGAAATCAGCAACAAAATGCAAAAGCTTTATGCAGGGCCATTGTCAGGAACACATCAAATGGGCAGCTCTGCAATTAAAAGTGGCTGTCCTGGAGAGAGAACTAAGCTTCTGAGCTGTGGGAGAGAAGAATCACACTTTCCTTTTACATGCTTACCCAGAAATTAATGCTGCTCCCGAAACCTAGACTTACTCTAACAAAATATGATCTTTAGAGGGTGTGGAAACTTTCTGGTATGGCAACATAGGCAAAAATACAACAAGAATGAACATTTCCATCCCTTTTCTCCACAAATTTCAAAACAAACATTTCTATGAATTTTCTCAGAAGGTCACTTGTTGATACACCAATGAATTCACCAAGTTTGACAATTCAATGAAAATATTAACAATTCAGCATGGATTGTTTTTAACTGGAATTTCCCACGCCGACTCTGAACCACTGCATACAGATCTAGAGGAGCGGATTAAAAAGCCAGGAAAGGGAGTTGTGTTTTCACTGGTAAAATCATCAGAGTAACAAACAGAAGGCAACCACAAGCATTTCGGTTTCCAAAACACAGCAAAAGAAAAAGCAGGAAGAACAGGGATATACAAATACCCTGACTAGATAAGAAGCCATGCCCACAACTACATTTAGGCTATGATACCACATTATTACTGATGCAATAGGACTTACACACACTCCTAATTTCTATCTTTGTAATGGGGTCAATTATTCCTAGAAAGCACCTAGTTATTTTCTATTATTAAAAATACAAATTGTCAAATACAAAAATATACTCTTTGGATACCTGAACTGGGAGAGATTAATCCAAACCTTAGACTACTGGAACGCATGGGCCACTAGGGCTTTTAGTTGTTACTGGAGGCATTTTTTTTGTTTGAGAAAGAAAGGGAGGGGTGTCTTTTCATTCTGGTGATCCCCTTTTTACTTCCTCATAGCTAATACCAAGCCCTGCATTCTTAACTTTATCCCACTCTTTTTTGTGTTCTACTTTTTCCCCCATCCATCTTTGTCTGCCTTCAATTTTCTGTCCTTATAGAGGGAGAGCTCTCGAGCACCACCACTCCTGAAAAACAAACAGACATTTATATGAGCCAAGAGCTTTTCTTTCACAAAACAGAAAAGAAAATGTGTGACACTAATGTGATATTCAGAGAGCAGCACTGCTTATTTTATTTGTCTCTTACTATTGATTCCTTTATCCTTGGTCTGATTTGGTTAAGCTCTTCAGGCCCATTGCTAAGCACAGCATAACCCACCTCTTTCCTGTCTTGACCCTACACAGAATAATAATGAGCATGTCCTTGAGGGAGCAGAGACAGAGTTACCTGGGCCTCATTTTATGTTTGAAAAAGGAAAGAAAGAAATAAAAAAAAAATCTTTGATGTGTCTTACCCGTTGTTGTCATATCCATGCTGATTTCCTGAGCAAGGTACTGACTCATTTCCCAAATCTGAGATTCCTGCTAACTCCCAAGCTAAGCAGAATTCATTTACTGTACCCTCATTTTCCAGCTGCAGACGTCTTCATCTTGCCAGGCAGATCATTTTGATAGCTTGTGCTCCAGGTCACTCGGTGAACTAGGAAAGAAGACTAAAGTAGATATATGTTAGCTAAGGTGTTAAGGACACATTACTGTTTTAAACCTCCAAGGACACACGAGGACATCTGGTTTGTTTGCTTTTTTCAAAAAAACCAGCAGCTGTTTAAGAGAACTGATTTGTGTTTAAAGAAAACTGGCATAGACACTTGACACATATTTAGTCCAGGCTACAAATAAAAAAATCAATCACGGATTTAAGTTTTGAATCCCACCTGACACCACTTGTTTCAGCTTTGAAATCCTGACCCCACCTGTTGCTCAGGAGGTGCAGCCACTGCAGTCCAAGGCTGCTCAGCTTCCCCAGGGCAGCAGCCACAAAGAGATTCAAATATTTTCATCTCTCCAGCACACTGACTTCACCCTGCTTAGAGGACTGAGTTCAGTTTTCTTGAGTACTGCAAGTGGACGATTCCCAGTGAAGGCACAGGACAACCTGAGCAAGAGAAAAGCACCCAGCTTCAGCATTGCTTCAGCAATGAATTCCTGTTGCAGTGGTTAAAAAAGTACTCCAGCAACAAAAGGTTTGAAAATACCAACAAACTCATCACCAGTGGCTCTCCAGCTGTCAGGTTCACTGAATTTAGGAAGGGTACACTTGGTTTCCAAAAGGCAGAGTGAGAACAGCAACTGCCGTGTTAATGCTGTAACAGACCAAGTGGAGGGTGGAAAAGGCAACTGGGAGAAGGAAATTTTAATACAGGCCAGTTTGGTCAAGGACTAAACCAGGAATTAAATTCAGAGCCAGCCTGAATTTTTAAAAATTGAATCTATATTATTGGGACATAATGGCATGGCCTTTGAAAACTGGCAGGGAACTGCAATTTTGATTAAGTTATGTACAAATTACCTACATAAAATTTATTGTTTGGCTGATTAAGTCCCTGCCTCCCACAGCTTTTAAAAAGTCAAAAAAAGAAATTAGAAAAAAAGAAAAGAATAATTTATCAAACTCAAAAAGGTCCCTTTGAGGAAGACCAATTCTGTGACATCCATCAATGCCTATAAGTATGTTTGACTGAACAACACAATACAATATTATCTTAGAAAAGAGAAAGTTTTGGTTAAAAAAAAAGAGTTCCCAAACTCTCATGTAAATGCTAGCAATCTAACCTTGATGCACGCAATTCTCTATGCCTGCTGCCAGCTTCCTGAGACCAATTATCTTAACAAAGATATCATTGCTTCCCCAGACCATCATTGCATGATCTGTATGAAACACACTTGCCCTCCTACAACTGCCCATTTCCAAAGAGATAAAGTTATTCCACAACAAAAGGGAGAATGAAACACTTGGGCCAAGTAGTTCCTTCACTATTAAATGAAATAATAATATTAATAGCAAGGCAATTGCTCGGTACCTGGTCAGGAATACCCTTAGAATGGAAGCAGCTGCTTCACATAAGAGCAATGCTTATTTAGGTTGGAGAGGAGCAGAACAATGATTGCCTGCCCGTGAGAAAAGGGCCTGTGCTGGGGTTTGCAGGATGGCTGCATTGCTGCCTAAAATTCTGAAAATTTAACTCTAGGTTGAAAAGAAGAACTGCAACAGCTGAAACTAAAATAAAAAATCATTCCTCCCAAACGAAATCCGTTCTGCACTGAAAACACCAGGAGAGGCTGTGTTTGCTCAAAGGATGTGTCTGCCCACACAAGCAGGGGTTTGAGACTCAGGAGTGTCGGGTTTGGATCTTGGAAATGGATGTACCCTCTCCTGCACACATTTAAAGCACTTTTCCAGTTAAGCCTGTATTTTATTAGAAATCTTCATTCCTATTCCTATGGAAGACCTATCATATTTATACGGTTGCAATTTAAGCAGTTTTGCCTCTCAAAGGAAGTTTTATGTCCAACATTAATTCCGCTGAATCCATTTCACTAAGAAAATGAGTGATACAGCTGCCAACTTCCATCAGCAAAAGAATTACTTTTTTCATTCTCCTTCTTTAATATAATTTGTGGTAGTCAGTTAGAGAGTTATGGGTCTTCAAATACTTCATAAGCATTTTCAGCAGATTTTTTAAGGATATTTTTCATAGCAAATCCTACACCAAGTATTCATAAAACATGAAATTACTTCATTTCCCAGCAACACGGGACATCAGCAATCACACCAAAGCAGCCCTTGTAAAAGCTTGTTTAGTAGAGAGATATGAGGATACAAATGTCTCATAATGGGGTTCATATCATGATCAGCAAGTAAGGAAAGGGCACTTTCAAAAAGCGTGTACAGATAACAACATGATGCAGATAAACGACATTTGACTCCTCTGAAGTCTGAGTTGCCCTCCCACCTCACACACTGGTATCAACAAGAGGTTTTGGCAAGCACAGGGATTTTTTTTTGAAACAAAAACACCAAAGTGAGCTGTGACAAAGTTACAGTATTATTCTATCCACCTTGTGTGAACATCATAAAAGAAACAAACAGGTACAGTTGAAATGAAAACAAAATGCAAAACAAAACCATTATTTGTTATACAGTATTTGATATGTTTCAAATAGTTTCCCAAGCTCTGTGGCTACCCACTTTTTTCAAAGGGAAAAGTATTGTTCGTATTTTCACTTGGAAAGAAAGTGTTTTAGCTTCCATTCATCGCATATGAATTATTCATTGCTAGGTAAAACATCAGGATCTGCTGCATTTCATTTCCCCAGAAGATCCTTTAGTTTTAGGAAAATGAG
Source organism: Oreocharis arfaki (assembly GCA_013398015.1). Classification (NCBI taxonomy): domain Eukaryota; kingdom Metazoa; phylum Chordata; class Aves; order Passeriformes; family Paramythiidae; genus Oreocharis; species Oreocharis arfaki. The sequence continues at coordinate 3,592,120 of VZRR01002584.1, forward strand.
ACACTCACATTGAAGTAGACTTAGAAGCACCGGTCTCCTTAGAGTGTCTCCTCAATCCACAGAAGACGAAAGAAAAAAGGACATTTTTTGTGTGCAATGTGTGAGAGATTTCATACACACATGTATATATATTCTTACACAACACCAACATCAATAGTTCAGTATCTAACTTATTTCCCAAGCAACATTCTTACACCCTAACTACAAAGTAGTAAGGGATAAATATGAAGCAGAATAGATTTTAAGGGGAATAATATATTGTTTTCCTCCTTTTTATCAAAAGGCTTAGAAATGTAGAAAATCACCAAAAATATTAAGAAACTTTCTCCAGTTGATTTTATATTGCCATAATTTAAAAACAAAGCTACACAAATAGGTCCCAGGAATTATAATAACAATCTGAGTATTGTCAGAAGCTTTCCTTTTTTTTTTGTTTTTTTTTTTTTTTATGTCTTGTAAAGCCATCAGCAATGTTAGATCTGGCAGCAGTTCTAAGCTTGTTTGCTAGATTCATTTTTCTTCAAAGTCATTACAAGTATTTCTCACATCCTCACTGAAATGCTCTGCTTCTCACATCAGCCCTCTCATTCCTTTCGGCCAATTTCCCATCCTCTGTCCTTCACCACGCTGCATTTGCTTGCACTTGACCATTTGCCTGCAAGCAATAGGGCTTTTTAGTGCCACTTTGGACATCAAACAATTACACTGGATGAACATTTATTTTATGCCTAGATATCACTTTCCTTAGAAAAATCACTCTGGTAAGACCATCCCTATTAACAGTATCTGTCAGAGGCCAGTGCTCACTGACCAGGCTGTTTTAGGTATTTTACAAGTGTAGGGTGCAGTGTTTAATAGAAAATTCACGGATTTGAAGATCACCGATGTTACATCAGATTTCTGATTCAGTGGAGTGGTACAAAATATCTTGCATAAATGTAGGTTGTACTTGAAGATAGAGATATATCTCAACTGCAATACACAGTTTAATCACAATTTCAGTGTGATTCCCACACCTGTCTCCAGAACATGCTATCTGTCAGGATGCTGGGCAGCCCCAGCTGCTGTGGAGGTGTTCATGGGTTGAAGCTGCTCAAGCCTATTGCTCTCTTCAGTTTTTATCCCCTGATGTTGGTTTCAGAGGTCTAATGGCAAATCACGATATATTAGATGTTCTTTCATGTTTGACAATCTTTAGTTTCTCATGTAGAGGAAATGAAATCCTTTGTCCATCATTCCCAAGCAGCACTCCCTACCCAAATATTCCTGTGGTGTCCGATTGCCAGGGGAGAAAGCAGAAGGCAAGCCACAGTAATTTTGATTTCTGACTACTTGAATTATTTATATAGTTATCATTTCTAAGAGAAACATGTTGGTACATTCATTAAACACCGATAGTGTATGTCTAATATATCAGATGAAAGAGAGATTGAAGCATATAGCAGAGCACGTTATTTGGCAAAGAAAATTAACACAGTTCATTCAATGTTAGCAGGCAGAAAACTTAAAACTCCTCTGGCATCCAGCACAGTTTAACTCAGGGAACCTAGAACTAGACTTTTCTTAAGAATGGTGAGAATAAGAGACTAAGAAACTGAATAGAAAAAAAAAAGTAAAATCTGTTGTTTTAAGAACTGCTTTACCTAAGAGCTATTAGCAAGAGTAAAATTATCCCGTCTCTCACTCCACACTTTCCACCCCCTTGTGAAGCTGGGGTTAGTACCCCAGAGCTAACATGTGATTAATGAATTTCAGGATCTGTATAGCAAATCTGGAGAAAAAATCTAGGGCCCAGTGAAAACAAATCAAGCTCCACAAACGGAAGCACAAGTAGTATGGCAATATTTTCTTGAAATACTTATGGAGTTCTGTACTTCCAATGTAAACACAGCCACCACCTTTAATAATGACTAGATGTAGTTTGCACTGAAAGGAGATTTATAGCAGACAACCTCCCCAAGTCAGAGAGCATATTCCTGAATACCTTTGTGTTTGCAGGTAACGAGAGAAGAGAAATTAAACCTCTCACTGCACAACTGAAAAGCCAGACATGAATTGTTTCTTCTTTTCAGGTGAACAACGAGGAGTTGGACTTGGACTTCTAATTATAAATCAGCTGCCCTGTGTAAGCAGCAGCAAACAACACATCCTGCACCCAGCTGGCCTCAGCCAGCTCAGGCTGGGTCTCATTTTGACAGGAGCTCTGTTCCAGCAGGAACATACGAGTGTTCAGCTCTGTGGGACAATTCACATCCCAGGTAGTACAATCTGCTTTGCAATGAGACTTAAAATTTTGAAGATGGTTGTACATTAGCTCCAGCTCACCCCACTGCTATTTGAAATATCACCTAAAAGCAATGGAGAAGTGCATCCAAAGAATCACTTTCAATATTTAAAGCATGGTTTTCTAGAAGACATAAAAGATTTATTAACTCTTTGGTCCTTTTATTTCACCTTAGTTCTGTAACTGTTTTTTAAATCAAGAGCAAATTACTTTAAACCTGAGACCTCCTTTGTATCGCCAGAAGGACATAAAGATGCTAATGTTCAGGCAGGAGAAAAACAAACAAAAAGGTGGTCTTCTATACCACAGATATATTGAAACTACTCAATACATTTCCAAGTTTTTCCAACTACCCTGGTCCAATATTTCTATTATTCCATTAACTCAAGGTAATTTTTCTGTTTCTTTTATTGTTTGCATTTACTAATTGTTAAAGAGAGAAAGAGGAGAAAGAAAAAGCAAACCTCATTTCTTATGGAAATAAGGCCTTTGCATGCTTTGTTATGCTTGTGATTTACTAATGCCTTTGGTGCAAAAAATACAGAAAGCGTACATGAAAATCTATAAATTCTTATTCATATACTTACATTCATGTGACCTGGTTTGTACTTCACAAGTGTATATTTTGTGCCTCACCCACATGTCCATTAGCACTGATTTTTTTTTTTTTATGTCTCTTGACTTATAGATAATCATCCAACAACCAAACCTCCACATACAGCTATGGATTTGTCACCTGCTTTTTTTTTTTGGTACCAAATTTCAGAGGAAGAGAGATCTCTTTAGGACTCCCCTATTAGATGATTGCATTACTTACAATTCCATGCTGTTTAAAAGCCATCTTGCAGGTAAAAGCCACTTGTTCTGCTGCTTGTTTTTCACTAATTTTTTTAGACATTCAGAACATGCTGATTTCTTTACCCATGCAGATCACAGAGTATTAAGGTGATGATTTTCTACTCAATCTTCCTACTCCAGCTGTGAAACATATTTCCCATAAATGCTCTCTAGTGTCAATTTGAAATTTGCTGTGTCAGTAACAACTCCTGCCAGTAATTTTCTGCTGCTAAATATTCAGAGAGTAAACAGCAAACAATCGATCTATACAAATGAACTAATTTTTTAAATTAGCATCAGGAGGAATTTTTATGGTCGTCCCCTAACAGAAAGAAATTGAAGTGTTATGAGTACGTGCCGTTCTTCACTCAACAATGAATAAATAAAATTCTAACACACCATTCTGAGCACTGAGAAAAGTCAGTGAAGAAGGAAATCCACACAGCAGTGTGGCCAGCATAGATTTTTTTTGGATGTCTAGACACAAACCAGCTTGGGACTTTTCAGATCACAATATCTTATATTGAATAATTCACATGTCCTCAGTATACATTCAGGCAGGAGATTCAAAGGAGATATTTCTCATTAGAGAGAAGAAAAAGTTGTGGGCAAAACAATTTTTAAAATATATAATTAGCTTGACAGGTTGAAGTATTGAGTGGTAAGTTTATCTAAATTTCATCTTTACATCTACATCATAAAATATCCAATAGTGTTAGTGATCTCTTTTTCCTCAGAATTAAATTCTTTGATCCATTTTGTTAAAAAGTCCATCAATATTATCTTAAAAATATAAAATTAGTCATTGATATTTGAATAGGTAATAAATTATTCAGTGGCTCCCTACGCCACCCATATTTTACTCTCCCGAATTTAGGTGATCTGTCCCATGTCCAGTTAGTGGTTTTGAACCACCAAAATGAAAAGAGAGAGAAAACAGAAAACGATTTTTGAAATCTTTTTTGGTAGTCGATCTAGGCTCTGTGAACAAATATCCACTTAACAAATTAGAATTCCTAATTATCAGCTTCATTCTGTGCTGTTATCAAAGTGATTGAGATCTGAATTGGCATTATCAGCCTAATTATCTGGTAATAAAATAATGTCATACTAATGAGCATCATCCTGCTGTTAATCAGGACCTGCAACTCTGAGAACTCTCCAGAAACTCACGCTTCAGTTCAGTGCCTTGCAGAGAGCATTAAATAAGTTCACCCCAAAAATGAAATCACTGTCAGGAAAAAAAAGGGTTTAAAAATTTAGACTTTAGTTGTACTTGTCAGCTCGAAGAGATAATGAGTTTCATACCTTTAGAGATTCTAGTTTTAGAGCAATACATTCCAGTCCTGGCAGAATTAATAGATGGCTCATTCATTTGTCAGGATGAATTTTCCGTTCCCATACAACTCTGTTGAAACAGCCTCACAAAAAGACCAGCATGGATATAGAACTCCCAATATTGCTTTGCAGCATCCTTCTTCAGAGGGCAAAGTGCATAATCAGACACAATGGAGCTTAATGGAGCAGCTCTCTGCCTTCTCCTAATTGCTAAACCTGCATGGCTGTAAACCAAAGCTTGCCAAGAGTTTGAGCTTATGATCAGAGGGTGCAGTTCAAATCAGTGGCCACTTCAGCCCCTTGCTCTTAGAACAGCCTGCCAAGGCAGGAGGCAAGTTGTATCTCAGCGTGAGGTTTTCAAGGGACAATTCCATCACATTCTCAGGAATTATAGTCCATTCCTTTGCATAAAATAATTTCCTTCCTCTCTTTAGAAATATTATCCTATAACAGTTCTTCTAAATCGAAACTTGCCGGGAGTTTCCATGAAAAAAAGTAGAGAAGTAATTGATGCATTAGGTAATTCATACAACTACATCCCAGGATAGGACCTTCAGTTTCTGTGTTTGTTGGAATGGATTTATTGTATGTTGTATAAAAAGAGTAAAATTAATTTTGATCTCAGACCTCTTATTTTAAACCTTTTATAAAGTCCACCAAGGATACATACAGAAAAATAAGTATATGCATCAAGGAGTATTATACCTATAGGACAGCCAAAGTAAGGTAAATTCAATTTTCAAAGCTGAGTATTTACCCTAGGGCGTTCTAGTGCAACTCTGTGATTTGTGACTTTGGTACAAAGGACTAACAGGATTTCTAATTTAATAAGGTCATACTGTATTTGCTAACACAATAACTGAGGAAAAATTACTGTAGATCTAAGTAGTGAGACAAAATTACTTAATTTTATAATGCAAAGATTAACCTGTATCTAATATTACAAAGCTACTTTCCTTACATGCTATGAATGGTGACATGTGTAACATTCTCTCTCATGTTTTACCTTTCCAAACATCCAAACAACGTTATTTCTCTGTTGAATATAGCTTGGGTTTTTTAAGACATCATTCCTTAAGTAGGTATTCGATTTTAGAGAGTTAATTATAAGTGGAAATATAACAAATTCTAAGTGAGAATACAACAAATTCTATTTATGTAATAAGTGATCATTTATAAACTACTGAGAGCTGAGATGTAAGATTGAGATCAACTCTTGCAATGGTTCCTCTTCTCTTGTACGTGAAAGATATGGACAGATTTGGTCTAGCAGAGTAGCCTAAAATATTGCAGCCTCACAAATGAAATTCCATAGAGGACTTCAGGTTTGGTTCAGAGCAAAACATCAACTAAAACCTATTTTAATGGATTAAAAAAATACTTATGTCTGTCTGTCTAAATAACCTTCAAACACCATGACTCTTTACACACATCTGACGCTCCAGAAAACATTAGTTTACAAAAACAAGGCTGGCTGTGTACCAGGAGAGACCAGGAGTGCTCACAGAGGAGCTGGTAAGCATTTGCAGTGGGGCAATGGACAGCTACCATAAAAATTCTTTGCAGTTATAGATGAAAAAAGAGAGAAAAAAAAAAAAAAAAGAAAAAAAAAAAAAAAACAAAAAAAAAAAACAAACAAAAAAAAAAAAAAAAAAGAGGGAAAAAAACCCACAAAACCCAAACCCCATAATTCAAGAGACACCCATGCAACTGTCCTGGGAGAATTAAACTCTTTACCCTTCTCAAAATTCTTAGAAATTACTCCTAGGATTAATATTTTGGCAAATGCATTCCAGGTGTTTTAGGGATTCCATCCCTCCCCAGCCCTCCACCAAATGCTGGCCATTCATTGTTTTATGATTCTGAAGGCCATAAGGTGGTGTTCTTCCTCTGTGACTGACCCTTTGAAACAAAGGAGAAAGGCACGGAGGAGCACCATAAATCACACTCCTCTCCATATCTTTGGAGGATTGAGGATTTGCAAGAGAATATTGGGCAGCCACCCAAATTTTTGTGAACAGCACTAACTTCTGATAAGGTAGCAAACAAAATCTCAATTTTTTTATGAAATCTTTTCTTTTTGCTATGAGATGGGCTTCATTAACTTGTAACCCTCAGAATGCTGAAGAGGAAGATATGTAATAGTCTATTAATTAAGCCAGATCCACTTAAATTGAAACCAAATTCATACCATTATTTATCTCTAGCAATGGAACGCATTGTTTAAGTTTACAATGTGCATATGAGCTTAAAGACATAAGTATTGAATGACGTATACTCAGACCCACAAACTGAAGATTCTGTGGAGACCCAATTCATTTTTGTGATGACAGACACAGAATGTCCAAGAGTTGAATTGCTAAGCAAAAGCAAGAGCACTCCTGAATGCAGCGAAATGAGAACCCTTTCATTTCGAAGAGGGTCTCCAGGGAACACGTGACTGAGCCTCACACCACACTGATTTGGGGACAATCTGTTCTATCCAGCACTTAAACACCAATTGTGAGCTTTAAAGTCCTGCCTCGGGTCCTCTCTGCTGCACAAGCACCTCTCGGGCAGCTCACCTCCCCAGGACGAGAGGCCAGCTAAGCACAGCTGGGTTGCCCCACACAGATTCACTAAATGCTTTCTCTTGGCTTTTTACAAGTGAATTTCAATCTCCAAGTTTTACTAGGAAGCCCCAAGTTGAAAAGAAAACAAACAAAAAAATATTAAAAAAGAAATCTATCAATTATACAGACTTTCATTGCATGTTTGTATAATGCCACAGAGGTTTCTTGATTTGTGCACGAAACCCTCCAACCCAGACATGCTTTGAACTAAGGAAACATGCTTTATTTTTTTGTGAACACTGATTTACCAAAAAAGTTCAATTAGCACTGTATGTTTATACGCAGGAGAAACCAGGAAATGAGTTTGGTTTTGCATGTCCTCTTATTAAATATACATTCAGTTTAGAGAAGTGGGAGGGGGAGAGGTGATTTCTGAGGAGTTTGAAAGAACTAAGAGAGAAAATTAATTTCAGCACAGTTCTAAGACTGCAAAGAGCTTACCCAGGAGAATGAAATGACTGCAACACTTCCCTCTCCTTTTGGTTATTTTTATTTGTCTTCCATGACTTTTCACAGTTAAAATGGATTTTGTTGTTTTGTTTCCTATCTCACTCATACAAGTGAGTGAATTTCTGAGGACTGAGTCCTGTGTACCAAAGTGCGACACGGCATCATCAGCAAATTGAAGGCATGACATCCCTGCAGCACCCAGCTGAAAAATGCACTAAACTCAGAAAACTCTGAAGCAGGACAGCAGAAGGCAGCTCAGCAGGATCACACAGAAATCCAATCAATTCTTCTGCAGGATTCTAGCAATTTTTAGTAGGGGACATTAAAAACTCACTTTCTGAAATTTCCTTTGAATGAGATTTCAGAAAGGTTTGATTTCAGAAGTGGCTGCCCTGCATTCCCTGTCTCCTAAGCTGAGCCTGGAACAGTATGAGCAGCCTCCACCAACAAGAAAGAAATTTGCAGCTGACCATTTACTGCCAAGACTGAAGATAAATGACAACAGGTTTGCAGAATTTGATGGTTTTGTCATCCAGAGCAAAAGTTTCAAGCAAACACATCTGTGCAATGGTTCTAACGCAAACATTACCCAGTCCTCTCCAACTGAAGTGCCTGTTGGCAATTCTCTGAGTATTTCTCCACGATCTTTCTATACACAGCCTAAGGACTCTGACAAACTCTCTCTTTCCCTTCAAAGGCTTGTTAAGTATGTGATGAATAAATCTGTCACTTCCAATTCTAAACTTACCTTCTGTTTTGATTGCTGCAGGATCTTGTATCCATGGCAACTTTTCAGCACTCAGAATCGATTAGAGAAGTGATCGGTTTATCTAAACAGCCGTGCTGACGGAAGCAAGTGGTTTTTCCTCAAATAGCAACCCTGACAGGTACTGTAAGTCTCCTTGACCAGTTAGTTTTCCAACACAGCAGGTAATGAATTCTCAAAGAACACACTGTGGTCAGCTGAATGCTCAGTTCATTTCTCCTCTCTAAAACAGGTTTCTAATTGAATGCCCTGTAAATCAGTATCTGCATTTCTGATTGATATGTCCTGCTTGGTTCTTAAGCAGAGCATCAGAGTGTTTCTCACTGGAGAAAAATGCAGTTCAGACTTTCAAATCCTTTTTGTTTTATTTGGAGTTTAGGATAATCAGATTTATTTATTAAAAGATGAAGCCATCAAAAAATTTTCGGTCAGGCATAGATGAACGCTCAAATTAATTACACAGCATGGAAGCCCAATTTACCAAGGAAGTGTCGAAAGCACTGCTACAAATGGAGGAATGTGAGGCAGAGCAGCACTTACAAAGCACAAATCACTTCTCAAAGCATTTCAAGTTCTACAAAATGTCTTTATTCTGCACGTTCTTCAGTATGTAAAGAGCTCTTGATTCACGTATTAAATATGAAGCCTCTTGGGGCCAAACATTAAAGACCTTAAGCACACACTGGAATTTATAGTGATTAATGTGGTAACACATCTTGTTAAGTCTACAAAGGCACACGTTCAAAAAATAAGGAAATGCTTGAGGGGACGGAATCAATTCTTAAGGGCAATAAATGGGCATGAAGCAGCTTAGTGGGCTTTACATGACAGTATATGCAGATGTGAAAATGGCACCCAGAGAAACACTATAACTTCAAAGTAAAATATTACGGATTAAAGTACAGAGGAGGATTTCAACCATAATTAAAACTATCTTGCTTTGAAGACAGAAGCTTAATCTGTGATCGATATTAATGATATCAATATTAGCATGAACCAAGCAGGACGTGAGCCATTTCATTAGCACACGGGTTCTATGCAGATTTCCTGGGCAAAAGCTCAGGATTCCAGGTGCAAGATCATTCACATTGCAATGACTCCTACCAGCTTCACCCAGGGAACAAATGAAACAAGCCTAAGCATGAAGTAGCTGAAATAGGACGCCTGACACAAAGCCATCTTCATTCAGATGGTCTGACAGCTGAACAAAAGGTTTGCAATGCATCTGAACATCTCTACCTATGGCATTCTTGTGTGCTCCCAGGCTTGGCAGTATTTACAGTGCATGTACAATGAATGCTGAGAGATCATTTAGGAAAGTGTAAATAGCATAAATACTAGTTTTGCTCTGAAGAATGGAGAAGTTTTTGTTTCACCTACACAGAGAGCTCTTTTGGGTGCTACCACTCACAGCACCTCTACAACCATGTTATAAGCATCAGGCTATTAAGATTATGCTGACAGGGTGCTGAAAATATGAAGCCTCCAATAGTGGCAAGGTTTCAAATCCTCTCCCTGAAGTGCCACGAGATGGGACAAAGAGAGGGGAGAACAAAAATTTCAAAGAATGAATGGTGAAAGGTGAAGAAAAAATGCTGAAGTGGTCTGGGTACCTTTGCTCTCCCAGGTCTCCCATGGGAGGAAAGGCAGCTCAGAGGAATCAGATTCCTTAGTTCTGTGTTGTGCACTGTGAGATTCTCAGGTGAGTGTAGTATGAGGTTACCCGTTTATGTTTATATTATTATAATGTTCTTAGACTGTGGCTGCAAGAGCTGACACAGATGAGATTGACAAGGAAGTAAAGCACCTGAGTGGCAATTAATTGCCTTTCCTTCTGTCCCACATTGCCCCATTTTCTTAATACCTTTTTCCTTTTATCACTGCTATAGTGTACTGGTCTCATTAAAAGACTGTGTTGATCAGTGGATGCAAGTTATTTTGTTTTCTTTGCTCTTAATATGTGCCTGTAACTCAAACATCTCTGCATGGCCAACTGCCAAAGTGTGATATTTTTCCCCCAAAATATAAAGATCATACATTTGGCCACCAAAACCACAAACTGAAAATTGCAGTCTTGGTGAAGCAGACATAGCTGCTGACCAAGAACAAACCTGGGAACCACAGACAATTAGAAGTAAAACTGTCAGACCTATCCTGTTCGTAGTGCAAGATACAGTAATATATAGATAGATATCTCTACTTCTCGATTATTTTTTCCGAACCTCAAATATACACTGAGGATCGCAAGAGTTCTGACCACTTTTTTTTTTTTCTTCTATTTTTCTTCTTTTAAGAGACTTCCATTTGACTGTCAGAACTTGTAGCATTATTGACATCACTGACATAAGAGCAGGACTATTTCATTGCTTCAGCAAGGAATAGATTTATATATTTTAGTTCAGTGTGCAAAAAGTTATCCACATCTTAAAAACTCAAAGACACTGAAAAGGGAAGAAAAAACCAATAGTAGTACAACACTAAGCCCATCAACACTAAATCAGGCTTCAGAAAAATTAAAGGAAAAATACTGATACCTATGGATGCCTCTGTTTTATTTAATGCCTAATTTTGTGCTGATAATTAGAAAGTATTATTTAGATCGTTAACTTACACTCTCTAATATTTCAAGTTTTTTCCACACCTACTGCTTGGCACTGAATATAGCCAAACAGGCACAAACCCATTTTCAAACATTTCTGTAGAGAGAAAAAAACCTTTGCCAACAGAGGTTTGTCAGCATGGATATAGACTCCCTTCCCAATCATGTGGCACTGGCCCCCTCGCTGGTTTGAGGTTTTTAGAAGCAGATGAACTAAATCTACCTGATTAAAGTTACATTTGGCACTGGTGTGCCTGTCCTCAGGACAGATGCCCAAGGCTCCCTCCAGCCAACACACAGAGGGGCCCTTCTGAGGCAGCCAGCCCTGGGAACTCACCAAGGGTTAACTGAACTCTGAATCTCTCCAATTAAACGGTGACCTGAGATTAAAATAAATTTTTGCTGAATGTGCTCATCATTCAGTCGCTCCACCTGTATGACATGTAACATCAGTGATACTTTGTTCACCCTGAGAAGGGCAAGAGGACTCATTTTTTTTTCCAGCTTTTACTCAACTTGACCTGTGAAAAATAAAAAAAAAAACACCAACAAACTCTTGTCCTTCAACCCCATAAAACCTTGAACACATATCAGCCCCGCCTGAACTTTAAATAAAATGTTCTAGTAGCCCCATATGAAACTTTTCACACCTTTGCTTTGATCTGCCAAATTTAATATTATATTAATTCTGGATACCAAACTTTTTCCTCATGACATGTGATATGAGAAAGAGAAGACCTAATTCCTATTTTATTTCCTATGTAATATTATTTATTTATTCTCCTCAAGAAAACCTAAGGCACCTTTGGGGGTTGTTAAACCAGTCTTACACACACAGCTGTTCAGAGATTTGGATGTGCACCAGAGACTTTAAAGTTGACACACTCAGAGCTGGGGCTCCAAGATTACGATAAACTGGAAACTAGCTACCAAGAACAAAGAGTGCACATCATCATTGGGTCAATAAGACAGCCTGACACACTGCTGCACAGATGAGCAGGGAAAACAAAGGTTGTCATCAACAACACCCTCTGCTAAACCTCTTACTCTTGACAGATTTTCATTTTTCACAGAAACAAAAACCACTGGCCAAATTACTCAGGGAAAGGCCTACCCAAAATGGGGTGTAATGTCTGCCTGGTACACATCAACATCCCTCAGGGAGTTTATCAAAGGAGGAAAAGACAGTGGAGTTAAGGACATGTCATTCCCCTGAGTCTCCTCTTTGCCCCTGGGTAAGAAAACAGAACCAAGGTAGAACCTGAACTCGTTTCCCTCAACCTACAACACAGTGGTTAATCCAGAGAATCCAGTAACAAACAGGAGCTATATCCAGTAACCAGAGATTACCCCTGTGTGCCTGCAGCCCACCAAAAATAAGGGCAACAGGCAGGATTCCTCTGTGCATGTGTGTGTGTTTAGAAATGGTTAAACCCACAAACTGATGCAGTTAGCACACGGGTGGCAGATGGAAGTTGTGTTTTAAAGCTGAGAACAAAAGCCATTCTACTAAATCCAAATGCTTTCCATATTCCAAGGATATTAAGAGTAAGAAAAAGAATGAATGGCAGGAGGAAGCAAGAAACAGGCAACAAGAATCATTTGAATTTATAGGGCAATAGAATCTATTACTTGAAGGTGGAAAAATGTTGCTTGGCTTAGGTTGCATTATTCCAAATTTAGGTTGTTTTCATATCAGCTGCAGCCTTCACAGCAAAAAAAAAAAAAAAAAAGTCTCCAAATGCTTGATACCCAAGGTGCAAACCAGCTCATTAACAAAAAAAGATCAAAGCCTTGGAGTAACATTTCCCACCTGTCTCCCTCAATACTGTGGATTAAAGAAACTCTGCCTCCACCTGGCAGATGGACACCACAGCAAACTCCTGATGCGGAGAAACAATCTGCACATCTGACACACCACAAAGCTCAGGCACAAGCCATTGGCCTCAGTGAATGGAAGATTTTCAGTAAATGAAGGACTTCACACGTGGAATTTGTTGCAGACTCACATAAACATTGTTCCTTCTTGATGGCTTCAGATGAAACGTGTGGTTTAGTACTTAGGAAACTCGGTGGGCTTTAGTGCTTAGAAAAATTACATATACCTATGGCTGCCTGGTTTTTGAGGTAGAGATTAAAAGCTAGAGGAATGGTGCTGGAAAAAAAAGAAGTATTAAAAGAAGGCACAGACCATTTTATGGGCTACTCAAAACCAAACCCGGCCCAGCAAGTTGGGGTTGTGTTGGTATAACATGAACTGCAAATATTCAGTTTTATTGAAAGTAATTGAAGAAGACAGTCCACACAATTATCTCAAGTAAATTTTTGTGCTGTTGCTCTAAGCTGAAAACCATGTTTTATGGACAGCTCCATATTCATAATTTTTTTGTCTCAGAACAGAGTTAATTTTATAAGACACTTTGAGCTGAACAAACACTAAAATCATGGGTGACCTTTTGGGAGAAAACGACCCTTTGAATTTGATTTAACAGAACATGTTAGAGCTGGATTTAGGACTATTGAGAGAACAGAAAAACATTTCTCCCGGCACTTCTTACAGTACTTTGCAGACAGAGGAGGCTTTTTCTCTTTCCACCACAACGGTTTCTATCTCCGTTTCATCTCTGGGCAATGAAAGCTCCTCCAGCCCTGTAACTCGAGTTTTGGGGCCATCAGCCCTGGGCTCTGCCCACTTAGCCCAAGGCCCTGCACAGCACCAGCTGCTGCTGCTTCACCAAGAAGTCCAGGTACTAAATCTGAATTTGCAAGTTTTTTGGGGGAATTGATCTAACCCAACAAGATGTGCAAGAAAACGTCTAACTAATTGTGAGAATAGCCCTGATTACTCAAGCCCTAATTGGGGTTAGTAGTGGCTGTGCCCACTACTTAAATGCAAGTGTTTTCCTATTTTCGCTGCTCACAGCCCTGTGGCCACAAAGACTTCAATTATTTACACCAATTTGGTGGCAAATTGGACCCAGAAGCTACTCCCAGGACTGGGAGATTAACCCTGAGCATTCATTCTTTCCTCATTCGTAGCAATACAAGGCAGAAAACTATAAAATACATTTACTCCCTCATGTGTAGCAGCACGATGTTCATATCTTTGGTGTATATTATTTATATATTATATAAATACCTATATCTATATCTCTCCATATATCAATATTTTGCAACTTCAATTGCCATTTTTCTGGGTTATTTCAATTTCACAATCTGTTACCTAAATGCACGTATATGTTGCTTTCACATCACAGATTTCTTAAAAGTAACATCCAAAAGGTAGAGTAGATACTGCCATCCTTGAAAAGCCTCAACACTCAGTAATGAAAGTTCAAAGAAGTAGTTAAGTTATAATACCAATAAAACAGTGATCTGTAAATTCTCTATAGTTTTACTGGGTAGTTAAAGACCTATGACCTTTCAAAGATTATAAGCCACATATAATTTTAAAGTTACTCACTATATTTTTTGCCATTATCCATTAATAATGCAACAGATTAACTATATAAATATTTTCATAACTCATGGGTCCTAAAAAATAATTAGACATGAACTGCAAATGGGTAGTTTCTAACAAACCAAATCTAAGGAAATTTTTTGAATCGTTCCCTAAAGTTAAAAAGGTAATATGTCCCCAAACTGACAAATTAAAAGAAGGATGAGTTAAGGTTGTCCAGTTTTTGCTAAGAGCAGCAGCAGATCTGGACATGGTCAAGGTTAGGATTAGGTCAATTGGAAAAGTTCTTCTTTAGTAACAACATCTGTCAGAGGGAACACTTGTGTTTAGGTGTCTTACCAGGGATCTCCACATTAGATCCCAATGTACAGAAGAGGTCTTGGATTGGCTTAAATAATGCACTAACGTGAGGTCTGCACAGCACTGTGTCCACAGTCAAAATGAAAAACACACAAGGTTTCATCAAAAAAAAGCTGCAAATAGAAGTTCTTGCTATATTTAGTTGGATTTACTGGAACCCATGCCTACCCTAATTCTCTAGACTGTCCCTGTGGGCAGAAGTTAACACTGACCTTTGCATCTTGAGGGCGAGTGAACAGTTTCCACAAACTTCTGGCATTAGCACTGAGCAAACACAAGAGATCAGACCCCTCCTAGTATAAACACACAGCAGATCCACACAGTCATACAAATGGAGCATGAATCCTACAGCAGGATTAGCAATTTTTTGTTTTATTTTAACAACCAGGACACTCACATTGGAATTGCAGTTATTCGTAGAGAAGAAAAAAAAAAAAACAAACCCTTAAACAAAGCCCCCAAAATTATATTTGTAAACTACTCTTGCTTTACCTCTATGGATAAATATATTCCTCTATTCATATCCATCTCTGTCAGTGTAATATGGTACCTAATATTTATTTTTCCCACGGAAGAAAAAAATCAACAGTATAATCCAAAACACAAATACAAGAAGTTTTCAACAGCCACAACTCTATAATAACATATTCCCAAAATTATTAGAGATAAAATCCATCATTCACAAGAAAATACATATCTACTTCTAAAAATGAAGGAAAAGATAACTCTGGAAATACGATACTACCTGATAAAAAGTCTCCATCCCGTTAAGAAGTTTCCACTATGGAACAACAGTCAAATAGAAAAAACAGGCATAGGGACAGATGTTTTAAATCACTGCATTTAGCTACATAAAAGACCTCACATTCCACATCAGCTGGCACAGAATCACTCACTGGACAGCTGCTCATGTTGTGCTTTCTCTTAAAGGTGAGCTACAAAGCTGAAATGAAAATCAACATAATTTTAGATGTGTGAGATGAATTCCCTCCTCCCCCATAACCAGACAAATGCTGGCCTCCTTCAGGTACCAATTGCACATGCTCTGCAGCCTCTGGTCCAGGGAAAGCATTTCCCAGAGGATGGACAACTAGCATCCTCCCCCTCATGAGTGTGGCTATAAACTAAGCTGGGCACATTGTCCACATGAAGCTTCAAGTGGCTTCCAGTCCATATCTCTTCCCATTGAGCCCCCAATAATCCCAAGTCTCTGATACGAGCTTTGATAGTAATGTGCCAACTCACTGACCAGGGCCCTAAATCTCCTTGAAATAACTGCTATTTTATGAAAGAACACCATCACATCAAAATCGTAATTTTCCAGACTATTTTCATCAAACCTAGCATCCCTAGACATTCTCTGAAATTACTGATACCGAAAAACTTACCTATTTTAAAGTTATTTCAAAAGTTTGTGAACAAATCCTCCAAATTCAACTAATTATGCCTCCGTTGTTTTGCAATTCACATTAAGAAAAGAAAAAAAAAGGCAAGAAAACCCTGAAAATCCACACACACGTTCAAGACTTAAAAGCGATTAATTAGATAAATATCTTCTTAATGTCTTTTCAAGCACTTTCCAGGTCTCAAGCCATAAAATGAAGCTCTAAATGAAGAAATGGGAAATAATATAATCTGCAGGCACAGGTCCACACTGCACATACTCTGCCATTTCAAGAGAAGCATTCCCTCTAATGGTCTGTGTATAAATTGGGCTGATTGACATTTGGAGCACCAGCTTTTAATTACATTCCTGTTCATAAATATGCATCGTATCACAGATTAGGGCACACAGCTACCTACAGTGCATGCTCTGTTTATCAGTACCTTTATTTACGTTACATGTGTAAAATTGCACCAACTTCATCTCTATTGGAACCAGACTCCCCACCCTCCAAAGCACCACTTATGCTTTCTCCATTTTCTTCCAAGTGCAAACCATAATGAGTTCCTCGTGGGAACTTAAGAAGACTTAAAATGTTTAAAAATAAAGACTTTGTAATTCATTAACAAGTAGGCTGCTGTGAATTTTGTCTTTGAGACTAATTCACACTCAGGGCAAAATCCTTCCCTTAGATCTACATGACTGATCTCAGATCAGATATTCTACTCCTTTTATAAATGAACCCTTTTGGAGATTCACATATGTACCAAAGATAGTCAGAGCACAGATCTGGCATCTGGTCCCAAAGGAAAGGCCTAAATCTCAGTGTCCTATCTCAGCATGAAAGAGCTGCTCCCATGCAGCTCTGGTACATTTTCCATGTGATTCACATTCTTACATGAGAGGAAAACCAGTATCTCTGGAGGATTTTCCCCAATGTACAAGAGTCAGCCACAAAAAAAGACATTATCGAATTTAGATCACTCCTTTGCAAATTGAGACCTTCAAACCTTTGAGCAGAATTTTGGAGCCTCAGCACCACACCACATCCCACCAGCCCAGCTGATGTTTCACTTACCAGCTATTTCAGGGTATTTCTTTTGCCTTTCTCCACTTTAGTGAACGTTTTCCACTGATCATAAGAAGCATTTGCCCTGATAAAAGATTCTCTGGAAGTGCCAAGTTGCACATCTGCAGTTTTACTTGGAAACCATTCTCTCTGTTCAGGTTGATGTAACTGTACAGAAGAGAGTTGACCACGAGAAATTAATAATTCCAGTCTGCTGTAGAGCAGAATTTATTTGAGAAAGAGTTTAAGAACAGTACTTTGGAACACAAACCCACATGTCATCTCTGTGTTTTTCGTGGGAAACCAAAAGGCACTCAGACCTAACTCCTGCTACAAATACATGTGGCCCCATAGCCAGAAACAGGCAGGGTCTGCTGGTCCATGCATCCAGTGGTGGAGCTACTGCCAAAATTCTCGTGGAATAGATGGCAGACGTTTGTGTTCTTGGCCAGAATTAACAATTTCTACCCTACAAACCACTCACAACTATAAATACACATACTTTATATTCACATACACATCAAATTCTTTCTCCAGATAGGTAGGGATACCTTGAATAGAACAAAAACCACCCTCTGCTCACCTTGTCAAAGGACACTTTAAGAACTATATCAATTAATGGACGATACCTTTCTGTTTCCCAAGTTTTTAGGGATCTGGCATCCACTAAGTTGTGTTTATAAACTTACACACTTTGTTCTGGGTGTTTCGTTGGTTGCTGCTGGTCTTGAAGAGAAGCAAAAGGAGGCCTTCAGCTTACTTCTTATACTGGAATATATTAATTAAAACTACATAGAGGTAGCAGGGAAAATTTACCTTGTTGTTCAGAACCATAGAGCACATGGCTGCCCTTCCACTCTCAAGCACAGTCAAAAAACTGTGCCTCAATTTTGTTATGCTTCTGTTAGAGTAGCTTCTGGTATCTCCCAGTTGTGCAGTTTGAAGACAAAGGTCTACTTAATTAAATTTGTGAGAAATATCTTATAGATGGGAAAAAAAAACACATCAAAGAAAAGGCAGAGGTGTTTGAAATTATGAAGAAAGAGAAGGTGGACATCTACATAAGAAAGAATCAAGGATATAAGGTGAAATATAAGGCGAGGAAAAAAAGAAGATGAAACCTCTTTTGACTTCAAATATACTTCACAGAAATGCAGCTTCTTTTCATCAGAAGCACATCATTATCAAACATGTGGATACTTCTTTAGTAAGACGCCAGGATTCATACTGCACTTGACATAGAAATATTTTGATTTTGACTGAAATAGTGTTTTGCTTAAGAAAATATTCTTCAAATGTCTTCAAGAAAAACTTTAAATTGTGGTGATTTTCTTCTGAAGTGGTATCAAAATAAAATTTGAAATCACACAGTACGGTGTTTAAACAGAAATTTTACATCAACCAATTTCTCACAGAATTTGATGGCAAAAAAAAGTTCCCCGCTTCTAGTCCTGTGACAAAAATATAGGACTATTCATCTGCCATAATTCCATTATTGCATGTTACAGATGGCAGGAGGAGGTGAAAGAGATTGGTTGTGTGTCTATTACAAATTATGCTTTTAGATACACAGGCTCTTTTGTTGACAAGTTTTCACCCGACACTGAAAATGGTCAAACGTGAAAAACTGCATTTGAAATAGAGTTTACCGACACCGAGTGAGTCATACATACATCTTCAGCAGGAGACCTTCCCCACAACGATCATGTTTAATTAATGATTCTGCAGCTCTTATTCTTTGGGAGATAACAGTTATTAAAGTGAATGGATGTGTCTTCCTTATGTGTTTTAACCTCAGGAGAGAATGCTGCCAGTGAGGCTAAACAGATAAGCAGATCAGGGTATCACACTTAAAAAAGATGAATGAAACACTTAGGATTTAGCAAGGTATTTATCAGATAAATTCCACTAAGAATGTAGGTTTTGGATTGCTTTTATGGTCCATTTTCCTGATGGTATCTGGCAGGCTCTCCAGGTATAGCAGTGTGCATCAGGGAATGGCCTCACGGGCTATTATTTTAAATGGCTCGCTGTAAACAGCCCATTGCACATAAAAACCATTCCACATAGAATTTGGTGGATGAGCACGATGGAGTCTCAGGTGTTATTATTCTCACCAAAAGACAATAGTTGATTTTTCTTTTCTTTCTTTTGCTTCAAAGATTTGAATGAATTTTGTTGTGAGACCGTCAAAGCACTTCACACTTGGCATGTGAATGTAATTATGCCATTCACAGGAAAGTCATGTAACGTTGATTACACCTGGGTTTACAACTCCAAACTGCTTTATGAAAGCAAACAAAACAAACACAAACAAATCAAACATGTCTCCCTGTCTCCAGGAGAAGAATCTTCCAGGACAGGTGAGAACTGACGTGTATTTTAGCAACAGGAAGCTCCAGTCAGAGAGGTACCACTGCTCCTCAATAGCACTGGCTCAGTGTTGCCACTAACAACAAAACCATTCGGGATATTTTTGTTTGTATCAATCTCATAATCTAATATAAAACAAAAAAACTACCGCCAAAAAACCAGAAACCTGAAACAAAACAAAACCGAACTGAACCTAACTGAAAAAACCCCCCACAAAAGGCCCCAAGTTCAAAGACTAGGACCTAGGGGAGGAAGACATGTATTTCTAGGAACATGTGGAACTGTGCCACGACAATGATGATTGTTCTAGCTGACCTTGCATTTGGATTTTGCTAAAACAAATCACCCAAATACAGAATATTCATTATCCTTCTCAGAATTACAATGCCTACCTCTTAAAGATGGAGCAAGCCTTCTTGAGGATGCAGTCTTGCCATTTATGCTGTCCCAGAGGATTTTGGCAGGGTTCCCTTGCTAAATTTTCTTGGTATATCAACATATGATGTCAGATGGGAGGATAATCAACAAGTCACACACTATCAGACGAAGGGTACCAATGGCAACAAAGACAGAGAAGGTCACACTTCGCATTTCTACAAAGAGATCAAGTAGATGTAAAACCAGCAGATCCCTTCATTTACTGCCCAGTCTTCCATCTACAGCTGTGAGAGCACGGTGGCACTAAGCAGAACTTTTCAGAGCAGAGGATGACCACCCAACTGCTGGCTACTGGAAAGAATTTTACGAATAAAACAACTCTTAATTCGCCTAAATCTTAATTATCCTCTCCAGTGCTTTTATTATAAAGGAATTCACTTTTACTTTAAATGACAGGGGCAAAGTGTTAAGTTTTCCAGATGAGGAAATTGAGAGGAAGAGGAAGAGGGAATAGGCAGTTTAACGTGGATCTCCTTTTTTGAGGTGTAATCCAGAGGCCATTAAAGACTTCCTTCAAACTGAATAGATTCGGTATCAGGCCCCTGGAACTTTTTCAAACTATTGGGTAGATAATTGCATCTCCAATCTAAGCACATTTAAATTTTAGATTTTTTTTTTTTTACTTGTGAAGTCCTTCCTGATTGAGTATTAGAGGAGTCCGATAGGTAATTAGATACAATACCAGGTAAAACAGCTTTCCCATCCTTTTAAAAAAACCCAAAATAAAACAAAAAAATCTTCAGCAGCTTTCTTCTCATGCAGGGTTCAAGGCTCAAAAGAAATTTTTATACTGGTCATCAGAGGACTCACAGATGTTAGGACTGCTCCCTCTGATAGTTCTCTCTTTGCCCACATCCTTTAAGTGTTTTTCTCTCAGTGCATTTTAAACACCCTTTCTCACAGGCAGTGGTCCCTCTTGCTTTCATGTGTAGCA
>VZRR01002584.1:3614437-3730741 GCA_013398015.1 Oreocharis arfaki
TTTTTTTTTACTTGTGAAGTCCTTCCTGATTAAGTATTAGAGGAGCCCGATAGGTAATTAGATACAACACCAGGTAAAACAGCTTTCCCATGCTTTTAAAAAAACCCAAAATAAAACAAAAAAATCTTCAGCAGCTTTCTTCTCATGCAGGGTTCAAGGCTCAAAAGAAATTTTTATACTGGTCATCAGAGGACTCACAGATGTTAGGACTGCTCCCTCTGATAGTTCTCTCTTTGCCCACATCCTTTAAGTGTTTTTCTCTCAGTGCATTTTAAACACCCTTTCTCACAGGCAGTGGTCCCTCTTGCTTTCATGTGTAGCAGTTTTCCCAGAGTTATCAGCTTTTTTTCCGCTATTCACATTTCTATCAGCTCCAAAGGCAGTACCTGCAATAGATAGGAAATCAGATGAAAGATTAAATTTTGGGGAGAAAAGCCCCTCAGTATTCAGGTTCTGCACTTACCCCTGACTTTCCACCAGGCTCTGCACATGCAGACTTTTGCTTTCAGAATGAGTTCCCCTGATAGAGCAAACAGCTCCCTGTGGTGTTTTTATGAATGATGCCCAGCGATCCTCCCACCTTCCTCCCGAGAAATCTTACCCCTGCCAAGACTGGGCTGCCAGCATTCAAAGCTGCACTGATGAGAACAGGGCAGAAGCAGCACAGTGTCTTCTCCATTCAACTGACAGGTATCTACTCTTACACTTCAAAAAAATCTGAAACAATAATTACCTTTTGAACTTCTCCTCGCCATCAGTAGATTTTTTTGATGGAGTGACTCTGAGACAAATGGGTTTTTTTTATGCTGAATGTGAGCAGTTAATTCAAAAAAACTTTTTGGAACATGTGAAAAGTAGTACACAACGATACCACAGCAGATGTTTGCTTAAGTAGTCAAAGTATCTGTATATTATGAATCAGATCATGTAATGAAAATGCTTCTCAAGCTCTTTAAAGTCCTTCTCTAACAGAAATCCCACAATGGTCATCTTACAGCCCAAGATCTCAATGCTACAGGAAAATCTTCCCTCTCACCATCTCCAGTTGCACCTCCTGGCACAAAAGCCTGACCTCAGCAGTGACAGGTTTTTGAAGCAGCAAATATCACCCAGGTCCAAAACCAGAGCCTGCCCTGTGTGACCTGGTAGCTCCCAGGAGACTGAGAGCCACTCACCTCCTACAGCACACCAGGAGACTCTGGATTCTCCCTCCTATCAACCTCTGCTATTGGAGGACTCCAGACCTTGCATAAGAGTTTACCACCAATTCTTTGCCTCGAGACAGGCAATAGCTACCAGATCCTGAAGAGTCTCTGATTCAGGAAAAGAAAAATGGTATGGCACACAGATGTTAGAAGGTTATTGACCCTGTGGATAAGATTATTGCTGGGGACATTCCTGGATTAGTTCTGCAGACATATTCTTACACAAGGGGTTTATTTCACATTTCTGTGGTTCAGCTGCTGTTTTTAAACAGTGTTTGAGCTCTGTGCATTATGAATTAATTTCTCATTATGCTCCATTGGAATTTCATTAGAACTTCTTGATATGAACACTAACAAAATTCTAAGACGAAACTCAAGCAGATCCACAAAGTTTAGGTTTATACATTGACACAAACACTAAGTTTAAATATCTATTATTTAGCACACAGCAACTATGGTTTCACATAGACGCCCCACAGCTGAATTTTAACTCACTGACACTGATAGAGTTTTGTAACTCACCTTCTAGTAAATTCATTGTTGGCCATTTGTTAAAATAGTCTGTACAAAGTTTTTGAAAAACTGACTTCCCAGAGGCAGTCAGTGCTGACTGACTTCAATCTAGAACACATTCAAACAGAAAAAACTAATACACAATTAAGGTGTGATAACCAGATTTGACGTGTCTTGTCTCAAGCCTCAAGATCTGGTTTTTAGGGACCAAACCACCACAACCACAAACAGTCAAAATTCCAGAATAATACTTCTATAAAAATCACCTGACTCTGTTTTTCATTCTGTTATTTCCACATGCCTCCCAAGATGAAAAAGCATGAAAGGACCTACATTTGCCAAACATTCCTTTAATTTCTTCCTAATTCCACTTGAAGAAGTGGCCTTTATTGCTAGAGTGAATTCTGCAATTCTGCTTATCTTCAATTTAAGACAAGGTAATTGAGCTTGAAGTAGTACTGCCATCACATTACTAATATACTTCAGGTTTCTTTTGTCATTTGTATGAGAAAGGGTACCAATTAATCTACAAATAGAACTCATTTTGTATTTTAAAGGTAGAGGTGCATGCAAGATTTATAGAGAAACATTTATCCTTACAGACAAGATGAAGATTAACTCACATAGGACTAGTATTACAAGAATTTAACAAAAAGCCCTCACAAAGTGAGCAGAGCAGTATTCAACTCCAAAAAGAAGGGGGGAAAATCATACATAGCTGATAGCTAGTTAAAAATGATTTCAGGAAACAGAGTCAGAGTAGAAAATTCTTATTTCCCCACTCCTGCAGCTTAAAGAAAGTATTGAGTGGAGTTTTAGCTTGAAAAAAAAAAAAGAAATACAGTGTTCTAGTCTTATCTTTAAGTCTCAGTTGTCTATACCTTTTTATGAAACTGATTTGATTTAGAAAAGAAGCTAAATATCATTTTCAAATGAATCAAGATGATGTGCTCTGCTAGGAATTCACCAGCCCACAAAATAGAACTCATTTGAAAGACAAGGTCTGTACTCCATGAGTCATTAACACATTCAAGCATTCTGGAGAAGATTCAACAGGAAAAAAACAAAACAAATCGAAACCTCATAAAAGCACTGTGCACACACACCAGAAACGAGAGATGCAGAGGACTGAAAAGGGAAAACTTACTTTTTCTTCTGAATCCACTGGTTTTGGACTCACAATAGATTTAAACTAAGTTTGATAACACTGCAATCTTCTCATTTAAGTTTTATAACAATGCAGCACTATCTTCTATTTAGAATTATTTTCTATTAAATATTCTAATCTCACACAAGCACTCCTGTGCACTCAAGAATTGATGACCCTACACTATCCATCCCCCAACCCGCCCCCCATAACTCAAACCAATGAATCCAAATACCCCACACACGGACTTCATTTCACAGACTTAGAATATGGTTTGTAAAACTATAGGAAAAGGAAGAATACATCATTTTTTTTACTCACTAGTCTCAAGCCATATAAAGTTGTATGAATGAGATTCAGCATGATGTATAGATATATGGATTATCTTAACATCTTAATGTACAGCAAGACATTTCATTATATTCATATTCATACTTAGAATAATCAACAGAAAAGTAAATAATAGGCACAAAAAGCTCATTTGTTGTGACATCTTCCCAAGGTTATAGAGCCCTTCTTACAACTGCCTTCTCAAAGAAACTGGTGCTCAGAAAAGCAGGGAAGGTTTTCTGGGACACGTTTTCATTCTGCAGCAATTTCAAGTGTTGCTTTAGGATATTCCCCAGGGAAGAGGGAGAAGACAATGATGCAAAAATCACAAATTTCAACTGAAATATTTGGTCCACTTTACAGCCCATTTCTTTAAAAATGCAATTTTATTTTAAAGTAAAATAAGAGTAAAAACACGCAGTATTTCCAAAAAAAGCAGTGCCACTCCTGTGTCTTGGCAAAAAGACAGATGGCACCTACGTTTTCAAAGGAAGTGCTGTATAAATATAAATAATGATGGTTCATGGCCCAGGTTTAGAACTGGTGCCCTATAAAAATCACTTTCCTCGTGCAGCAAAGATCTGCCATATAACAACAGACTACTCCCCAAGAAGTGAAGTGTTTAATATAACATTCTCAACTGCTAAGAAGAGGGAAGACTTTTCTACCTCCGTGCCACCAGCAAAACCCACACTGAGCCCAGCCCCTGCTGCTCTCACATTCCAAGGAGTTTAAGCATTGAAACTTCAGAGACTGAAACCAAGCAATCACAGTTCCACATCTGTAATGGAAATGCCACTAGGAAAACAGGGAAACATCACAGCAACACTGCAGCAGTGGAGCAGAAAGGCTTTGCTCCACTCACACCTGCACCACGAGCTGGGCCATGGACCACAAACACCTGCAGCTCACTCTCTCTCTTTGGAGGCAGAAATGCTTTCAGCAGCTGCAACTTGATCCCTGCTCACCACCTTTGGGGGGATGCCATTCTCAGGCAAGGTGTTTCTGTCTGCATTACAGCAGATCCTGTGAGCTACTGAGACCTCTTTATCAACTTGCCCTATCTTCAAAACCCTTGGCAAGCTCGTAAGGCACACAGCAAAGCTCTTTGCTCCCACAGCTGAGCCTGAGTACAGAGATAGTACTCTCCTTTAAAATTCATACCACAGAGTAACAGAGTCCCAGGTATAGCCTGGAGGGCAGGGAACAGAGCTGTTATGTTATTGTTGAGTTATTTGCATTATCCATTATTTACGCACATGTAGGACACTCAGCCACCAGACGTCCCTGCATGATGCTTGGTTGGGTGAAAAGCTGTGGTGTGTTTGCTGAAAGGAAGATGGAAGCCACATTCATCTCCTTGTACACTTTGTTTTAAGCACCTAGCAGTCAAGTGATTAATAGCCTACAGAGAAATATTAATGTTAGAATACTAAAATTAATTCACATTTCTGAAATCATACATGAACTGCAGAATTCACATTTTACTAAGTGTTTTGATAACTGCTAGAAATGCAAGAAACAGCCTTGTTTAAAATGAAGTTACTGTCTTTAACATTTCGAGAAGTATATAATATGTCTACAACATACCTAAAAATAGCCAGTGATAAGTGAACAGGATTGGTCCTTTCCCTAGCACAGTCATTCATTTAAAACACAGAGATGAGTGCAGTTTGCTTTTCTGGGCCACTATGAAAACACTATATTTTCATTATGTTATTACAATACCATCATCATCTATAGATGGTAGCATTTCACATTATTAATAAAAACTATAGTGATAAAAAAAAAAAACTCCATCCACAATAATAGCTGAGATCAACATAAAGCACCAGCTGATGGCTGAGACTTTAAACACATCGCTATTAACTGCCTATCAAATAAATAAAAGATATAATTTCATTACACTCTAATACAGAAAGATTTAACAATTCACTTTCATAGTTCACTTAATAAGAAAATGGAACAAATATTAATACCCCTTCTCTATGAAACGTATATTTACCTAGGTGCTTTCCAACAAGTCATGCTACCTAGTTCAGATGGGAAAGAAGCGGAGCAACAAAACACCTCCTCAAATACTTTCTGTAGTGCTTTATACCTTCTGCACATTCCTAGGCACTAACTAATTAATTACAACTCACTGATGCAGGCAATCACTCAAGCATGCACATGAAGACCAGAATCAGGGCTGGAGCTTAGGAGCATCTGGTTCTCAATTATGGGGCTGCTCTGTAAGAGCGCAACGCTCATCTGCCTGTTCCACACATGGCAGCAGAGCTTATTTATAGTTGCTACTCAGGAAGCTGTAATTTGTATTAAAATATGTAATGACTGAATTACTCTTCAGTGCCTGTACTTGAGAATAACAAAGTGTTCCCACCAATCCCCCTACTATCTAAAGCTGTAGCTAATACCAAGGATTTGTTTGAAAAACAACCTAAATTGGAATGAAACCTGACCTTTCTACAGCAGAGAACAACTGTCACGGTTTTATCAGGCGTATTTCACTAATGCCACTAAGCAAAATTCTTGCTCATTCATACCAACCTACAGGTGGCTGCTGAACGGTAACAGGCCACACAACATCAGGCAGTGGTCAAATGTAACACAGAAGCTCAGAGTCATGCTTAAAAACAAATGTGTAAAAACACAGCCACCGTCTTTCGCTGCTTGTTTGTCCTTCCCTCTCATGCCCAAGCCATCTTGAGCAAAGTGCTAATCAGAGCTCTGCTCACTCAGAGCTTTAAAGTGAATGCAAAATTCCTCCTTGCCTGGTCCCCGCCAGCTATCCCTTCACTCCACCCTGCTGTGCACCTCGCACACCTGGCAGGCAATTGCTGGCTCACATAATTAGTTTGTAATCTCCACCAGTTACGTTATCACCTGCTCTGCCTACAAATCCGCGGCCCTCCCACCTCCTCCAATTAGCAAGTTCTTACTTAATCCTTTCTAGCACGGAGTTGGGAAACATAATTTCTATAGAGAAATTAACTCTTTCCTGAAACACTTTTCAGTTTGTTACAGCCAGGTTGTGCTTCCAAATGAGAGAGCACAAATCCATGGGAACCCTCCAAGCGTGAGATGAAATGCTGCACTCTCCTTAGCAGCCAAGTGGCTCTGGCTCCTTAGGCAGGGGTGCACCCCGTTCCACACACGCATTCCAATGCCTAGGCCTTAATAATCCAATTGTAAAAGGTTATGTAAATTAAAATTAGATTACATGAAATGTCCTTGTTAACTGGTTTGTAATAGATCTGTACAACACAGCATCCCAAGGACGTTCCATTTCTGCCAGTAAAATCCATGAGTGATGTGACTGAATAAAGAAGGGAAGATTCTGCTCATCATTTAAACACTTGGGAGTTTCGCAGCAATGTTTCTTCTACCTAAATCCCTGTAAAGAAAGCACATGAGTCATAAACAAGTTCAGTGGGTGCAATAACAGCAAGCAGAGTTATACAACACCCCAAAAAAACTGCTGTAGTAGAGATTGAGCAAACAGGCTTGTTTTACCTGAGAAGAATGGCAGTGGATGTAAGTCATCAAGTGTGTGACAGTCTGGTGAAAAGAGATAGGAACAGTCTGTCTCAGAGTACACAGAGCAGAGGGCTTAAATGCAGAAAATAAAGATTCATCTTCAGGAAAAAGTAAAGCAAAAAATCCCAACTTTCTGATGGAAAAAGTAGTGAAAGACAGGCAAAGAAACTAGGAAGTTTCACAGACTGTTTAAAGGAGTTGACCATTATGTTCATACATTTCCAGAATTCTGGTCTGAATACCTTGATCATGGCCAAAATAAAAGTTTGTGGTGAAATCAAAAGTTGAGATGATTCCCCAAACTCCAGACCAAATTAAATAACTTCATCATTCCTCACAGGTGTGCACCTCCACTTCTTGATGAAATAATCCAAGTTCTGCACCTGAAAGACAAGCAGGACTAGAAACCATCTACTGAGATCACCAAGCCTAAATTCTTTTTTCGTTCTGGTTTATTCCCCACGCGATCATCTCAAGCACCGTTCTCTAAACTTACTTCAGATATCTTTATTGATAATTTCCAGATTTTAAAAGTTCTTTTACTTTCTCAATAATTCTCAATATTGTTCATGTATCTCCTAATTAAATGATTCTTTACCCCATGATTGCAGTTAGCTTCTCTTAAACATTGAGAATACGGATGATGAGAAGGAGAAGTAGCAGGTCTGAATCAAAGAAAAGCATTGGCATACAATTCACCTATTATTTAAATGCCTCTAAGAGTTCCTTTTCATCTCAGTTTCTAAACTCCATAAAACTAAGGCAAAAACCCCTTTTACTTCTACATCCAACTCATTAGATATATCTTTATTATCTGTGTTCTTCTTTTACTCCCTCTCAAAACCACTTAGAGAAAACATGGCTAGAGAAAAATGCATAGAAAAAACTGTGAGACTTTGCTGCTGAGCCTACCAACTTGTGAGTTTAAGGATCCTTCCTCATTTTCATATGGATTGTAGGGAAAGCAGATTCTGACATTGCAGAATCGATAACAGAGATGCTGGGAAGTTATTGCCTTCGTATTTCAAGTACAACACATGAAGAACATGACAACAGTGACATCTTTGTTTTGCTGGGCTACACCTATCAGCTCTTAGGAAAATATGGGAAAACCTGATTGCAGCCTTGGACAGAAAATTTCTGGAACCTTTTCCACCCGCGGCTGGGAAGTGTTGACACTGACCTGGGGGCCAGTTCTGAAATCCAGTAGCACTTGTCCAAACAAACAGTGCATGCTCGCTGGGGCTCCTGGGCACACAAACTGTAAATATTACACCCCTGACACAGATTTCTCATTTGTTCATCTGCTTAACCAAGCTCACAATACTTGAGCTGAATCAGCTTTCAGCAGTTCTGCAAACTTCCACCACAGTTTGTAGTTTCATGAGATAAAATATCACAACATCACTCACTGAATCAATAACACTAATACAAGATAGAACTTACTTTACTTCAAGAAGAGGACAAAAAGCGCTGTGGATCACTACACCAATTTCACTTTCCCGAACTACACAACAATTCTGTCAACACAGCCTGCAGTAACTTTATTTTGGTTTTTGTGATTTTATTTTTTTCTTGTTTTGATGTATTTACGGCCTGAAAAAATGGAACAGTACACACAATATTTACTTTTCTGCCCTTGGGCTTGTGCAGCTGAACCTGAACAGACCCAGATGACACAGGCTCTCCTCTGTGCTGGCCAGTACTCAGGCCCCAGTTTGGTCCACCAAAGAGCCAGTTAATGGGCTGGAAATTCACTTAGGTCATAAGTACCTGTGAGGTATTGGATCAGGGATTTTAATTTAGAGAGAAGTGACCAATGGGACCAAGAACTGTATTTAACTGCATATGGATAGACGAAGAAATATTCCTAAAATCACGGTACTGTAGCAAAAATATTGGTTCCTTTGCTTACATGTAGGTGGTAGAAACCTCTAAAAGGTACATAATTCTCTCATACATGCCACAGAATTTTTCACAGTGACTATAGAGGTATTAAAACCTTTTCACAATAATTTTATTTTATTCTAATACATTCTCCGTAAGGCCAAATTGTAATATTTCCTTATGCACAAGAGTCGAACATCCTATAAACCTATCTGTGGCAATTTTACAAACAATTTTCAATAAAATCCTTCTCCTGCAAAAAGTTAAATTCATGCATATAAATGAGGGTGGGATACGGACCTGAAGGACTAACCTTGCCAGATGCTGATTTCAGCAGGGACTTTGATGCTACAGGGCTGCTTTCAAGAGAAATTTAACAGAAAAATTATTTTTAACGTCTCCAGTCTATTTGCCTAAAAGCCTTGGACATTTTTGTGATAAATTTCAGAATTAGGCCTTACTTGAACTTTTAAAGACAGATAAATTCTTCAATTGTGACACATAACTCTCATCTGATCAGAGGCAATAAGAAAGAGACAGAAAATGATTCAACTCTCTGGTATATGATTATTCTATGCAGACAAAGCCACACATCCTCCCTTCCTTACCCTCACTCTGGGAGCTTGAAGTACTCCTCCTTCTGCCACTCATGTTAACTTGTGTTTGTGTTTAATCTGGGTCAAACTATGCCATTCTTTAGTGATGCAAAACAAAACTGCCATTTCTCTGTGCTTCTGGAAGATGTTACAAATAAAGAAGGAAAGGGGGATGAACATGACCTTATCCAAAAAGCCCTGCGGTTTTCCTTCTACCTCGGAAAAAGCTGGGTTTATGTTTTCTTAGGGTAGAGGTATGTTAGTTTAACATGATGCCAATCAAACTCTACAGGTTAAAAGGGCATAGCTTGTTTATCTTCAGTTCTGATATTAGCCAGTAAAGGGATTGAAAAGCAGCTATCTGGACTTCAGGGACAGTATTTGAGATACAACAATTGCAATATTTGGATAATTAAAACACATACCCTATCGTTATTAATAATATGCCACTTATTTTGACAATATTGTTAAACTGTAAATGGATTAAATTACCCTAAAATTTAAAAATTCAGAAATCCATACCTTAACTCAGAAAGAGTTTTGTTTTAGCTCTCTCATTTTGTAATTTGAAAGTTCATTGGAACTGGCATTGCTGACCACAAAATACAGTAGGAAAATTGTAGGTTATGCAAGAAAAATCTGAATCTGATCTACAAAGGACCAGTATTTTGTCACTTGTTTTTATTATAGTATCCATTTTAGACAAATAGTGCATTGACAAATTACTATGTTTTAGAAATACTGGGGGCTAACTTACGTCCCCTCTCTAGATCAAAAGCACATGCAGGGAAAAAGAAAAGAAATAAAACGCTTGTGTTGAGTTTGCCATTTCTTCTGATAGTTACCCAGTCAGCTTTAGGTTGTTTTTGTGGGTTTGATTTTTTTTTCTCTCTCCCTTTTTCTTATGAAATTAAATAGGCTTTATTAACTCCTTTTACAGAGTTCTATGTAAAATCTCACCTTGGTTTTAATTAATATTTCACTGCCAAACTGACTAGGGACTGTTCACAAGCTCCTCAGCCCAGTCACCAACTTTAGAAGACTCAGAGATATGTTAAAGATAAAACTATACTAGAATATATCGGCACAATTACCATCTTTTATCATACACTGTTGATTAAACCATCAGGCTCCCCTGGAAGCCATTTACATTTTCTAGAGCCCAGTATCAAGACAGGTTTTTTTTCAGGTATCAAAAAGGCTGAGATCTGCTTACTGTATTCTCCCAGTTTGTCCCAGCTTCCCAACTGGAAGAAAACAAAAGTATTTTTAACCACAATTAAAAAATGGCCTCTAACTTTGCTAACAAACAGTAGCAGTTGGAGAATTAATATATATCAGAGAAGAGAATTACTTCATTATGCAATACCCTATAATCAGTGCCACTGATAGACAGCTTCAGGCCCTAAAAGGACACCAAGGTCATGGCAAGTGTTTTGACCTCCCAGCCCTGGTGATTGTAACCCAGTGTAGTTGAGTCCATCCTCCTGAATTTTTGTAATGTGTTGTGTTTGACTGAAAATGCAGCAGTTACTCTGACTGTTTTTAAATAGAGCAAAATGCTGTTTATCCAAGTTTCAGGACTATATTCAGATGTTGCAATGATTCCTGGCCAGCATCACAAGTTTCCAACCTTATCTTGCAAATCTCCTAAGCCGCTTCAGAGACCTCCCTGCTGAGGTTTGCCAGGAGCAGCCGGGGGTCTGGTGCGTAGGGCTGGTTGTTTGCAGTGTAAATCCCCCGGGGTGAGGCAGCCAGAAGCAAACACACCAGGAGCACGTGCCAGCAGCTTCCCTCCTGGTGGCACGAGGGCTGAAATGCCCTGCAAAGGCACTGTCTGGAGCACTCCATGTCACCTGTGTGTGCTTACCCATAGCCTGCCATTTAGTCAGAACTTTTATACGTGATCATTTCACCTCTGATCAAGTTTTGTGCTGAATCTCTTTGAAGCCTAATCAGAGGACACGTTCCTCAATGATAATATCTTGCAATCTGAGTGTCTTTGAAGGACAAAATCTGGCATTTTCATAGCTTCAGCCTTGGCAGGGGGTGGCTACTATATTTTAAACACCCTGAAAATTCAGCCCTCTAGGTCTTGTGGAAAGTGCCCACACTGAATTTTATTCATCAGCTGTTATGATATTGATAACCACTGGGATAAGGGATTTGAAGTCCAAAGGAAAAAGTAAAAGCTATTGACAAAAGCTAAAGCACAATCCCCCCTGCTTCCTTTCAGATTTAGAGCCATTTGATAACTGAGCATTAACTAGTAACTGCATATGGCTTTCAGTTTTGTTACACAGGTTTTCTGATATTTAGAAATTATAAAGAAAAAGAGAGAACATTTCAAAAAGCAAGCAGAATGGAAATCATAGGATTCTTCAGACAAATATATTGTACACAGCACACTTTGGAAAATCACGTACTTGGCAAAACCAGAATCCAAAATGGAGTGGGATGTATGGACTGATGAAGGAGGTGGAAGGCTGGATCCTAGGCTTCAGGCCAGGGCAGCTTCCAGAAATACGAAACAAAGTTCTGTTGGGGAACAGACAAGAAATGAGCTAATAAAACCAGAGAGAAATTAAAACTGGATCATTTTTCTTCCTATACAAAGAAGTTAAAGAGGTCCGTACATGGACTGGAGTAACTATATCTGACAAAAGTCCCTGCTTTGAGTAGCACACAGCCATAACTTCACTTGTCCCTTATTTTAAACGATTGCCCCACAAAACCTGTGTCAGATCTGACACTGGCCCAAGGCCTCAGGCCATGGTATGATCTGCTGTGCTGTGACATGAGGGGAACAACTCATTCCTTCCTCTCCAGCCTCTGATCAAGGCTGATCCTTACAAGGAGGCTGCCATGGTTTGTCAGCTGCTCCATGTGCACTCTCCTTCTCTCAGTCTCGAGTGAGTCTCGTACTTTTTTAACACCAACATCTGCACTCACCTTGCCTAAGGAAGAACATTTATCAACTCCCCTGCCTTGCACAGGCTCGTTTGTGATTCCCCAGCTACTGTGATGCTCGGTACCTTGGAATGGAAATGTTACAGCTCTAAATTCATAGCACTGAAAGGATGAAAGTTTCAGATCAAGAAAACCTTTTCATCATTGACACTCCTTCATTAGCAAAGACAAATAACCAATCTGTGTTAACCATAACAGTTTGAAAACTGAGGGCCAGGCACCTTCAGAGGAAAAGGAGTTCACTGACCTGACTAGTTCATTGAAGCATTTCCCCCCTCATTATGAGTATTAGTTTATTAGTGCCTGGGTTTAGTTGAAACCAGATGTTTCTGATTTTTTGAAGATAACCTCACTGTGATGGCTCTGAGGCCTGTGTTACCCTCCAGCCCTAGGTGTATGTGCAGTTTGGGAGTCAATTAAGCTACAGATCAGCTATAAAATTGCTCATAATTTCTGATCTACACTATTTGCTGAGCATGAGATTACATCACTCATCTGAGACACTGGAAATCACAATTTCTCACATTTCTATCAAACACCAATTCCCTCCAAGCTCAGGAGATTTTCACTTGTCTCTAGCAGAGGGACTGCTCCCTTACAGTGGGGGCACATTTCTTACCTAGGAGAGCAGCTCTCAAGTCAGTTAAAACAACACGAAACTTCCATAGCTCCTTGATATTAACAGAACCCTCACATTTATGCTATTGCAGCAGAGAAAGAGAAATAAGTTAATGACACCTCAAAGCTAAGCAAATCAATCACACAGCTCTCCTTCCCAAATCCTGGACTGCCTCACATCATGCGAGCCTCTCCAGCTCTGACTGGATACTGTTGGACCTTTTGATGCTGCAGGACAAGACATGAGATAAATAAAATGCACATTTTTTTCCTCCTTGCTTGCCTCATGCTGACCAGAGAGGAAATGACAACCAGATGCCCCTGTGACCCGCCGTTCCCCTGAGGTGACCGATCCAAGTGTAACATGTGGTCCCCTCATTTGGGAAGGAGCCAAAGCCTGCTCTGTTTAATTGGCCGAATGGTCCCCTACAGCTGCAACAGATTAGGGACAAATTCTCTTCAAATAAAGCTGTGCTTTTTCTCCCCATCCCCCCTTTAATTTGGGGGGTGTTGGGGAGAAATCATGCCTGGAGAAACATGTGCACATACACACACGACTGAAGTTAATAAAAGTGTCAGGTAGGCAAACAAAATACCATTTATTATTAAGCAGCAATAAAAGACCACATTGATGTGTATAAGGAATCAGGCAACTGGGGAGCTCCAGAGAGAGAGAGAAAGGGTAGTGGTGTCTCATGAATCATTACAAAAGTTTTCTCTGATCTTTAATACCAGACTCAGTGACTTTGGGATGGGGGGCAGAGTGCAAACATTTGCAATGCCAAGTCCTAAGCCCCCTCTTTCCAATTCTCCAGCAATTCACATGTGAGGGGATGAAAGCAGCCTGGCTGGAGCAATCTGCTGTGAGAGCCATCTTGGAGGGCACTTTCAGGCCCGGCCTGGCCTGTCAGTGAGCTCTGTAGCTATTTTAAAGAATAAAAAGAATATTTTAAAGACAGGAACTTTAAAGATAAAGACATCTTCAGTTCAGGCCTGGCCTGGCCTGCAAGTGAGCTCTGTAGTTATTTTAAAGACAGGAATTTTAAAGATAAAGACATCTTCAGGGCAGAAGCAGGATGTTCATTTACCTAGAGATCCGCTATCTAAGAAACTTCTGATGGAAATGCTATATTTAGCAGCCATTCAGCTGGCAAAGAAGGGCTCTGCTATTCATTATAATCTCAAATTTTCATGAAAAGAAGCTCATTTTCTTAGACTTTGCAGAGGCTGGCTTTTAATGTAGGGGCTTTTGTTCCCTCTCCGACAATTCTTGCTGTGTTTTTCTTTCATTGCTTGGTCTTCATCTTGGGTGTGGAAATGAACTCTTTAAGGGACACATGTAGAACAGACTATGGACATCCCTTGTGGTGAAGAGGTGCCAAGAGTTTTCTTCCAGCAGTTCTGGAGGCACAAGCAGATGCCAAACTGTTCTTTCTGTGTATATTCCTCTGGATCCTCACAAAAAGCTTGTGAGGTTTTTGGAGATCCATTCATCAAGTCTGATGTAGTATAAAGATTAGTGTTTCTATGCAAGCCTAAGGAAATGTTATCTTTCTTTACCAATGGCCCATTAGGAAATGAAGTGCAACAGAAATGCAGAGTGGGAAAATGACTATATATCAAATATTCATTCTGCACATTTTGGGGAAAAAAAAGAAAGAGCAAAATACATTACTTTTGGAGAAAAAAAAAAGAATAAAATACATCATTTTTGTCACATGTGCTGTTATACTTAGTCAAGGATAAAAAAAGATTTCTCTTTTATTTAGACAGTGATTTGATAGCCCAGTGCCATCCACTTGATTATAATCATTACATTAAACATATCCACATACCATACAGTCAGAGCAGTTATACAACTATAGTAAATGTTCCAAATCAAATTTTCTATATGCCTTCCATGCCGACTTCATGGATTAGAGATGCTGAAGACAGCAACAGTCATTTGTAAGAAATAATTCAACTGGAGCTGTTGCTTCACCTTAAATGATCTTTTTTTAAGAAAAATAAAACAAACAATCTGCAGATAGATTTGTTGTTCATTTAACTGAAAGGAGGAATCTTAGTAAGAAGCTGAAAACTCTGAAGTTGAGACCAAATACCTTTATGTAGGTCAGCAGTGTGTGCTCAGCTCCCAGTAAGATCCGAACGTGCTCAGAGCCACGGAGTTTGCTTGAAGAATTTTTCTACCCTCAAAAGATTAGACAGAATGAGAAAGCTCCTCTCGCTTTGGGGTATCTAAGTGTTTAATTCTCACTACTCTTATTAATTGTCTGATTTGTTTACTTCCCCAAAAATATCTTCTGAGGAGGGAGGGACTCAAAAACAATGAAAGATGAAATGAGTAATTGTGGAGATATTTTAGAATATTTTAAATACTTTGAAGAAACCCCTCTAGTTCTCTCTGTCCACATGCAGAGGTATTTTATTCCCCTTCACTGCATACATTGGCATTAACTGGTTTTGCATGTGTCTCTCATAAATACAAATATATATGTGCTAATAAACATTTTGTGTTGTAGTGGTGGGCTTGGCAGTGCTGGGTTTATGGCCGGACTCCATCATCTTATAGGGCTTTTCCGACCTCAGTGATGCTATGACTCTATGATTTACTACAGAACAGCACAGCTCCCTCAGCATGAGAATTCATAAGTATTTGCTGTGTGCTCATCTCATGAAAAAAACAAATGTAATTTCTTTTATCACTAAATACAGCCTTTTCCTCAGGCCGTAAAATGGTTTTACAGCACTTTTCAGATAAGATGCCAAAGGGGTGGGAGTGGGCTGAGCCCAGCACACGCTCACATTGTTCTCCAGTGCTATCATCCCACAAGCAGGGGGAGGAGGAAAAAGGGCCCTCAGTGCCAGAAACATCTGCCTCGATGGCTCAAACGTGGTGGCACACTTTGGGCAGAGCCCTTAGGCTCGAGGATGCTGCCTTCTTGTACTCAGCTAAACTTGAAGTGTTTTGCATTGGGAAAAAAGACACTGAGAAATTCTCAGCTGGACACCTGTTTATTCAATCTACCACCTTTATCTCACTGTTACCTCATTAAAATATTAATTATATTCATTCTATATTCCTATCAGGATTGTGTCAGATACAGGACTGCATTGTCTAGGAAACCATCAAAGGCAAAGCAAAATTCACAAATGGTATTGTGCAGAGAATACTTCAAGCTTTTCCTTTCCTTCTCCTGGTTTTGAACTGTTTTCAAAATCCGATTTAAAACATGGGCAATTGAAAACCTAGCTTTGAGGCTGCTGTGGCAAATCTGTTTCATACTGGTGTATAATCACAGTTTTCACAAAATATTCTGTGATAACCCAACATCAGTTTATGATCTTCTCACACACCATAAATACCTATCTTAATTTTTTCTCATGTTAATATCCAGGTTGAATAACGAAACATGGTGTGTTTTGTCTATCCTTTGTCTTTTCTTTCTGTTTTTTTTTCTCCTGTCCTGCAGCCCTGGCCAAAAAATTCCCACTCTTCTGCTGTGACATTGGTTGGTTGAATTTGGTCAAATGGGAGGAGCACAGAAGTCCAGGACAGCAATGAGTTTTTCCAAGTGGTTATCTTGGACATATATTATTCTTGACCCATTTTTTATTACAAATAAAAACAATTTTATGGAAATGCACTATCACATTGAAAACATACTAAGTTTATATTTTTGGATTCCTTGAATGTGAAAATAGTCAACTTTTTGCTGACATTATTGCATAAAATACACTTTTGGAAACAATTCTGAGTAACTCCAAGTGTATGAAAACTGACCTGCATTTGTGGATTAGACTTTAGTTCTAGCTATTTTAAAAACATATTTTTGTGAAACTGACATTTTTTCATATTGGACACAAGTGTGGTTCAGAGGCTGTTCAGTGACAGTTTCTTGCTGGTAAAATCCAAACTTAAAACTTAGTCTATGCAGTGCTGGATGTGAAGGTGCCTGTCTAAATAAATTGCTAGATGTGCCACCACAGTCATAACTGAGGCTAGCAAGCGCTTTGTGGAAAAGTACAGGAAAACCTAGCAAATCCAACAGACCAAACCATACACCAGAACTGGTACAATTCTTCCATGCCTCCTCAAAAACCTGGGGAGTTCTGCCCAGTTCTGCTGACTCTGACCAGTGTCATGTGCCATAACCCCATCCTTCAAGCAGGTTGTATAAATAGGGTTTCCCGTGGAATTTGTGACAAAAATCTCTCTGTAGAATCCATCACTTCCTGCAGAATTCACCAGTCTATAACTCTCTACGGCCATGAAGTTTTGCAGTGAGCTGCAGATCAATTGCAGCTCTTGGCATTTATCTCACTTGAATGCAGGAGAACATACTTTTTGGTTTGATTCCTATCTGTTACCTGCTAAATGGATCAATAAGGCTTTTTTTCTTTTTCACGGAGAGAGGGTCTACACCGACATCTTCTTTTAAAGTTAGGCAGACAGTTTCATTCAAACTGCAATGCTCAGCAACCTCTGATATTCTACAGCACCCAGCTGCTCTTCTATTGTTAAGACATGGTTCAAATCTCTATTGTAAACTNCTGTAAAAATTGCTTTGGGATGAACCTTGGCATGCTGAGCTGACTGCTAGCCTCTCTTTCTCTTGCCTGCCCTCCCCCACTCCACTTTAAAATTTGAATTTAGATTTATTCTGCCTGGAGATAGAGGAAGAAAAGCAAGTAATAAAAATAACTTATTCCAAAACTAATAGGCAGACACCAAGCCATCAGATATCAGGTATGTGGCTTGACTATGTATTAAAAGAAACATATTTGATAATACATGTTTTCAAGTGCCAGGCACCAAAATCTTCACAGCATTAAACTAAAAGGTGTAACAGGTAGGTTGGTGTTAAAGGCCACACATCTGAAAAACATCCTCCATCACCAAGTCAGGATTCTCCTCCAGGCCACCAATTCAGCAGTCCTTGGAGCCACTCTAGGGGCTGAGAAGGTAAGTCAGGACTGAAAGTACTGCAGCTGTGCCCTTTAATACACTGCTTTTATCATCAGCAGGTCAATACAATTGTGTATACTGTACATGGAATATTTTAACAGGTCAGACCATACCACTGCATGACTGTTTCGGTGCCCCTGCTTCCTCACCAGGGAGTTCACTCTCCACAGCAATGCAAAGCAGAGCTATTAAGAGGCAGACAGTTAATTGTCATGAAAAAAGGTAATAATATGTGCTGTCTGTGTGATGCATTCTCAGTGACTACCACACCGACATAATCAGCAAACTACACGAGGTTCAGAGTTAGCCTTTGCTTGTGCTGGAAGTAATTAGCTATCAAATTGATCTCCAACTATTAGAGCCCACGGGTAGGATGCCTTCTGTCAAGTATACAACTAGCTGTTCCAGCCTTCCATTACGCCTGAAGCACTATGATGCACTGCAGAGGACCCTCAAATTTCACCCCGAATTTCCATGCTTTTGTAGATTTAATTAAGATTGTGCTTAGTCAGTAGAGAAATGCCACGTTTTGTTCTTGAATTCACACCCATGTTTGCTAGCAGCTCTTAGGATTATAAGTATCAAATAACAAAATGCTAAATGGTGATATCTGAAGTCTTAAAAAATTAGGAAAAAACTGTTTTTTTCGGAAAGAAAATTCCAGAAGTTGTATTTGATAATGTTAGAAACCTCCAAAAACATTCTGAAATCTCTGAACAAGTATCTGTTTTCACCTGACACACACACACACTACATACCTCAGGAAAAGAAGCTATTTGTGAAACTTCCTTAGGACCCAGTGACGTGGTGCTCCTCACCCTGACAGCAGCAGCACAATTTAACCGGGGTGATACAGGTAGCAATTGGAAAATAGTCTGTCAAACAACAAATTCAATCATAATCAGCATGTGCTTTGTCACAGGCAGATCTCCAGCCCTTGGTCTCACCTATCACATCTCTGTTCACTGATGAAAATGATTTGGCCTTCTACAAACTATTACTCTGTTCTGCCTTGAACAATATCTTGCAGCAGTGAGGCTCACCAGTTAATTAAGAGGACATGCTTCATTTTACATATCACTATTTTAAATACATTAAAGAAAAACAGAAGTATTCTGAGTAATATTCTCTTCACACTTCCACATAAACAGATAGATAAATAATCCAGTTTGTATAATTTGTGTTTACCAGAATTAGTCATTCTCTTCCATCTCTGTATGGGAGAGACTTCATAACTCGTCATATCTTTCATCATTATTTACTCCTAAACTTCAAAGTTATATTTTTAGAACACATTTTCTGCCTCAGAAAACTCTCTTGTAATTTGTTTGCATGTGATGGAAATATTAGTATTTTTCTAGTAGCAGTTGAATGCTAAATCGTTATCAAAGCTAATGATAATGACAGTTCTACATGAAGTAACTTCTTAATTGTTTTTTAACTGGTTTTGTGCTCTCTATTATACCTTACATCAAGGGCCCACAGAACTATGACATTGTGCTGCTTTTGCTATGAAATTCTTATCCCAGAATTTTTATGGCCCTGAAAGGATAGAAACAAATTCCCAGTTCTTTTCATTTCAGGGAGCCAATCTAGGACAAATTCCAGGGCTTTCATCTTCTATGTAAAATATATAAACTGTGGAATCCAGGAAATAGGGCTTTTTTTTTGTTCTGTGCAAAGGAAAAAGTCTCCAGTGCTGCAGCAGGGAAGCACCAGAGTTGCATGCACTGCATACCAAAGACAGCTCCAAGGGCATCTCTGCTTTTCCCTCTGCACTAGAATGTATGAACAGTGCACCCTATTGCTAAGCCCCAGGATGCAAGTTAGAGTTAAAGAAACGGAGAAACTATTACTTCAGCCAAAATATATATGTATGTATATTTAGTTATAAAGTAATAATGTGAAAGGTTATAAATGAGCACAGTTGATTTATTTAACACTTAGCAGCCTTTGAGCCAGAGCTTTGCAGAACAGGTATTCCTCAGGGCAGTGGTACAGCACGGCAAGGAACACAACAAGCTGAAGCTGCTAATTAAGTTCACTTTAACTTTCCACTAGGAAGCTTGGATCAGTTGCTCACAATCTAAAGTCTCGCCACTATTTGGGTTAGATGAAGTGTTCCTTACAGCTGTAATCACGATGTTCAGCACAGTTTTGGCCGTGGCCATTTCCTCTCTGTCAGAAATCCATCCGTAGCTCCAGTTGGAACCCATGTGCATGTGAGGATTGATTTCTTGACGTTTTGTCAGTGCCACTTCTCCCTGCATGACTGCAGCTCTGATTAGAGGCAGAAATGTGCCTGGGTGGAAGGCATGTGTTCCATTTCCTGCCCCTGGCAGCAACCCACTCCACAGGGTTCCACCAGCAGCTCGTGTGCAGCAAGTCCCTCCTCTGCCTTGCCTTCACCCAGAGCGGGGAAAGAGGAAGAAAAACATGTTAGAAAACAAAGAGAGAGAGGGAAATTCGAGTAAACAGCGTAGGAAATTTAATAGAGACTGAGAATAAATCTCCATCCCTAATCCCTTTTCACCTTTTTTTAGAGCTGATCAGATTAGACTAGTGTGATTTTACTTTTCGGTGCAGAACAGCATAAAACAAAATTTAAATGCCAGCAGAGAGAAGAAGGGAGGGAGACAATGAACTGCCATGCTAGAATTTTAGCAATATTGAGAATAGAAAGCAATATTTTCTCAGGTTTTGGTTATTGTGCATTATAAGTGATGCCATCTCGATTTCACTCGCTGAGTGGCTGTAGAACAGACTGCAGAAAACTGGAACGAGCCTCCAATCAACTGCCCCAATGACAGCCATCACAAAACTGGGAAAGCTGCTTCCGAGCTAGTTCTCATTAATTGTTCCCACACCATCTTTGCTGCTTAACACAAGCTGTTGCAGCCAGCAGCTTATTCCATTAGGTTCTGAGAGTACAAATTAACCCTGAAAGACACTGAGAACAGTAAAAGATGGAAGAGAAAGAGGGAAAGAGAAGAGAACAGGTGCTGAGAGATGAAGAGGCTCCTGAATTACCTGGATTCACCATTCAGCCTTATATTCTTCCAAAAAAGTATCCACAGTCATTGCTGTGAAGAAAGTGAAAAAGGAGGGGGTGGCACACAGACATCACC
Organism: Oreocharis arfaki; assembly: GCA_013398015.1. Taxonomy (NCBI): domain Eukaryota; kingdom Metazoa; phylum Chordata; class Aves; order Passeriformes; family Paramythiidae; genus Oreocharis; species Oreocharis arfaki. The sequence continues at coordinate 3,635,341 of VZRR01002584.1, forward strand.
TCCCGTCTTCATGGATTTTCTTTTTTTCAGAAGTATTTTTAATTAAAATTTTGAAAAGCAGCAATTTTGTTACAATCACACATTAATATGTTTAAAATCTGCTTTTAATTTAGACAGATGATTTCATCAGCCACAGTTAAAAGTATTTTATAAATGCAGACATTGCACAGAAATCTGAAAAGTTGTAGGGTTTTTGATCACTTGAGGACACAGCACGTGACCCTAAAATGTGGTTCCTGTCTGAAAATGTAACTTGTTTAAAGCCAGTCTGCAGGTTTCTGAAACAGAGACCTGTTGGGCTGGTTTCTGGTATATTAGACACCCCTTTCATGGGATCTAGGCTTTGTAAATAGAGATATACACTTCTGGAGAGCAGCCACGGGCAGCTGTCTGAGACTGAGCAAAAGACATCATCAGAAGCTTGGAAAGAGCATCAAATCTTGGAAAGAGAGGTAAGGTTTACTACTTACAGGTTTATTTGGCCTTTGGACATTATTGGAGCATTCTCTGCCTGCATTAAATGTATCAACTGTATCTGAGATCAAGGCTAGATTGCTTTGTTCACTCAGAGCATGAACAACAATGACAAAACCTGCAGTAACCACAACAAAAGGTACCAAATTACATCTGCTTGGAAGTACTAACTACGGTCATGGAAGTGAGGGGGGAACTTCTCTCCATCATCACCTCACAAACTAAATTACAAAATCATAAATGAATATCCACTAGCACATAGAGTTAAGAGAGAATATTGTTCTGAATTTACCCCCAAGAAGCAATTCCGTCATGAGTCTCAATCTCCCATCACAGTTTTCCTCAAGTGGGGCAAATTGGATGGGGTCCACAAGAGCCAAGGCAATGCTGAGAATACCAACCCTTCCATCTAAAAATGAAAATATTTTTACTTAAAGTCAAGTCTGGACTGAATGCAAAAGGTGAAAGTTTTCATACCTCATTTCCAATGCAATGAGCCTTATAAATCCATCTTTAGCATGGCAAGAAGAGAGGGGGGAAGAAAAAGCAGTAAAAAATATTATTCATTAATCTAAGGTCAGAGAAATACGTCATTTACAAAGAAAAAGCATTTTTGAGCTGCACACTGAACAAAAGAAGATGACAAGGCTACATTACATCACAACGCAATGACTTGTGTGCATTGACTTACTGGCTTCATTTCATTCATTTCCTAGAGAAGAGCAGTTCTGTTTGCTGGAGGTTCACTGCAAGAAGCAACATCAGGAGTCTTGAGTGGATGGAAAGACAACACCTCATCATAGAGATGGTCCTTTTCATGGAATCTGAAGGACACAGATAGGGTATTTCAAGTAAACTTTTATGTTTGTTTATCCTACCGATGTAATCAATGTTTGTAGCTCCTGATACTTTTCATGAATATTAAATCACTTTGAGAAAAAGACTGTTTATATAAAACTATACATGAAAATTAAGAGAACCACTGATGAGTTAGTGAAACAAGATTATATGTCCATAATGTGGAAGCAATGATTGTGCTGAAGTAAAATAATTCTAATTGGCTTAAAGGCTTTCAGAATGAATGGCAAATTGATAATAAGCAATTTCGCTTTGATAGCATTACAGTGCCAGGGGTTCTTCCAAATCAATTCCTATTTCCTCCACAAAAGAGGTCTGCAAATAGTAATTGCAGAAAACACATATTTACTGTCAGAACAGACCAGCTTTTCTCTCTGAAATTGGATCAGCTCACCTTCTTCAGTGCTATTTTCCACTGAACTCTAGAGCAGTGCAAGTGATAAACAGCTGCACAGTGCGATGAGACAATGGGGAAGAGACACCAGGACTCAGGGGCTGTGCACACAAAGTGCCCAACATGTTATCTGGAACCCTGACATGTTTAAGGACAGTGCTGACTGAACCAGGTGTTTTAGGCAGGCCTGGAAAATAAACCAAAATTAAAGCAACTTTGATCTGTGGAGGTCAAAAGCTTAAGAGACAGCATTACCCTTCAGCATGACTCCTAAAGAAGTAAGACTGCACAATATCAGTCTCAGTCTGTCAGGCATCCTATTCCTTTCCAAACTGTATTTGTTAAGACTGAAGTTTTCCAGGAGTGAGTCCTTTACAAGCTCTGACGCAGCCCTTCATGCACTAACACAAACCATGTGATACCACCAGCTCTGTCTGTGGGCATTGGTGGCAATGGAGCATTTGTGGCTTTAGAAGCTGTGACGTGTCAGAGAGGAGGCACCACCACACGGTCCTGTCACATAAGAAGGCAAAATCATCAGCTAAACAAGAGAAAAAGTAAGTAGCAAAAGGCATCAAGAAGGAAAGAGAAACCAACAACAAGCACCAAGGAGGAAAAAGCACAGCCAGAATGTTTCTGGTGACTACATGAGCACATGAATATTTTGAAGATTATGTCAAAAATCCTCCTACATTTGCTAAAAATCCACAACAAATATTTTTTTCTCATATCCCTCCCTGCATTTGCAAGAAATCAAAACGCTTACGATTATGTGCTTCACAATCTTCCAAATCCCCAGGGGTTTGCATGATCTAAGATCATGGCAAGTTCAATGTACAAAATAGGAAATGGAGAGATGTCGTTATTTAGCTGCCCCTTAAAGACAAGGCTCAGTCAGTTTCTCAGTGCACAGTGACTGCACCAGCTGCTGCCTTGAAAGGGTGCTGGCTGTCCCGAAGGAGAAAGCACTGATTGCACATAATGCATGGGGATTTTCACTGAAAGACAGGATGCCAACAAAGCTTTTGGAACATACTGTGATATGGCTGTGAATGTCAACCTCTCATGTCCAACCTTGTCACTGCATGTTTCATGGCACTGTGGAAGCTGATCTATCCCACCCAGACAGGGGTTTCTTCTCATCACCAGCTATGCAGCTTGGCCACGACTTAAGCTCTCCCCAGATATTCCTTACACACAGTTCTCTGTTTACAGCTCTTACAAAAAGATCAATTGCACCTATAATCCTCTGAATTCTTCCTTCTTAGAGATTTCCATAAAGATTGTGGCAAAAGTCCAGCCAATCTGCTCAGGGGCATCTTCCTTTTGCACTGCAGTTTCAGCAGCTTCACTGCAGCATAAACAGCTCATCCCCAGCGGCCACTCTTCCATAAAGGAAAGACACTTGCCTTGAACAACATGGTAAGTATTATTCTGGATGTCAAAGATGAGGAGAACTTCCTGAATCCTATCAGAGTGAGGTATATGGTCTGCTAAAGGGAATTACTGCTATCCAAGTTTACCTGTTGCTTAACCTTCACCTAATACAAACTGCAAATATTGTCCCAGTATGACAGGTGGCTGAACAGGCAGAGTGGCTGCCCAGACAATTTTCAGTTCTCTACTATCTGCTCTCTGCTCAATTCCTGAGTTTGCTGCTCCTGTGGCATGTCTGCCAACACAACTCAGGCTGAGCTCTTCTGCTACAAGCTAAAGAAATATCATCTACAAAAGTCAGATGATTCGACCCACTTTTTATTCATTTAAAATTGAAAAGAGGTCTGTGAAGGGCAGTGTGATAGAATAGGAGGCAAGAATATGTAGTGATGGATACTGTGCACTCCCACTCAACAGCCATACAGGAAAAGTTTCTGGCTGGTGAGTTCAGGGAGGATAAGAAGTTGTTTTTCTATGAGTTCCATTTGCCTTGAAGGGAGAAAATAAACCTCATACATTACAGATTCTAGCACAACTTAAATAACAGCACTACGTAGGGCAGAATGTTTTGTCTTGGTAATATAAGTATTTTTCTGGCTGTAAAAAACCCCAAAACCTGGAAGATTCTGGCCAGCTCTGCTCATGACTTTCATTCCTTCCATATAAATTAAAGGCTAAGCAAAATATTAAAGTTGTGTTTCACTGCTGAAATGAATGACATTCATTAAATTCACTTCACCATGCTTTCCCACTGTTGGGTTTGGCAGGAGCTCAGAGGCAGACTGGAGATCCCTACACAACTTATGTGCAGAGTGAAGATTTGTTGAAGTGAGAAGAGGAGGAGGTTCCCCAAGCACAGCACCTCAGAGGCAGTGAGAGAGCTGCAGTTCTCTCCCAGCGACACCACTGACCTGCTGCACGCCTCCAGCCTGGGTAGATTTACACTCTCCTGTTTTCTGTCTTGTCAGTTTGTATTGTCATGCTTTGGGCCACCAGTTCTTGCATTCTGGGATGGAATAATCACAGACAAGATCAGTCAGAGGCTGTTGGTGCTACTGGAATAGCTACAACAGGTAAAAATGACTTTGAAGTCTACAGGTAAGCACAAATGGTACAGAAATGAGTAGATAAATGATGTACAAATAGAAGTGTACATCTTCCTAGAAGTCTGCCTGATTGGTATATCTGAAAATAGAGGACAGATTTTGGGTTTCATAGAATTCCATTAGTTCTATGGCTCAGAAATCCATGAAGAGTGTTACTAGGGTATCATGGCAACACAAGCACAAAGTAAGTGAAGTAAGTGGCATTAGAGTGGACCAAACCAGCAATTTTTTACTAAGTACCATTGAAAGGAGGCAACATTTTTATCAAGATACAATTACAGTTCCTAATGGTGCAGGCATATTATGATAAGATGAGGCTTTGACATCATATTTTGAGGAACAAAAATGCATATGCTCTTGAGAGTGAAACACTACATTTCTTCTTGCCCTCTGCAGAAAGCAGTTCAGGCAGTTCTACAACAGGCTCCAGTGAGAGTGGATGGCAAAGGCAGCAGTGCCGTGGTTTTAACTTTCCTTTTTTTTGATCTCTGCAATCACTTCCCAAATCATGATTTCCAAGTCATCCTCCCTACCAAAACCTGACCCGACCCATGATTAGGGAACAGTTCCTTCCACAGTATGGATCTGCTAAAGTGCTGGGCAGGCTGAGAGACAACTTCTGCAGATAAAAGAATTCTAAGGGTGAAACACAGTAAAGGAGAACACCTGGGATGTTATACTGAAGGGCCTGTGGAAGAGGGGGAAAGAACTGTTATGTGACAAATTTAAAAGCAATACCGAGAGATCTGTTAGTCTCTCAGGAAACAAGAAATTAATGTGCAGTATTCTTACTGGAGCTCAAAAAATGACAGACAAAAAGAGAAAACAGCCCAATTCACACTGCTGCAAATTACTACTGTTTCTTCCCAGGGCCTGTAAATTAGTTGTGCTTAGAAAGTTAAAGATAAATGGTATTGATTTAAGCACATTACTAATAGTACCTTCACTGTAGCAATTGGATTTCACCCAAATTTCTGTTGCACCTAAATTATTCTGTCATTCTAGCTGCTCCTGTAAAAATGCAAATTTGTCTTCTGAAAGTATGATATATTGTGCCAAATTTCCCCACAGCATTTATGACCAAAAATATTTTATTAAAAATGTCTGGATATTTTCAAATAGTATTCCAATGGGCTGTCAAATTAATAGTGAAAAAAAACCCCATAATTCAGAGCTGTAAGGTAATAATAAGTTGTGATATCGCATGGACAGTTGGAACCTACCAGCAGATAAGAACACAAATTTGGACAAAATACAGCTCTTTCAGAGGTCTGTTTTTTACCACTGAAATGTGAAATATGTATTATTTAAACAAAGAAACCGAATGCTTGCATGGGGCAGCGGTAGGAATTTCCCTGAGCAGTTATTTCAATTATCCATCTGTTTAATCAGAGCACTGCCACTCTGCTGGAGCAGCAGCAGTACAGACAGACACACCACAGACCATTCCCCTGTGCTGGGGTAAAAGCAGAGCATTCCACTCTTCTGAGTACACTTACTCTGTGGTGCACTGGCAGAGTTCTGGCCACTCAATACAAGGATCAAACAAAGCAGCTACCAAAATCTATGGGACCTTTAGGACAGGATGAGGCTGAAACTGCCAAAACAGTTCACGAGGATTCAAAATCATGTTTAAAGTCGACAGTAACAGAGCACAGATGGAAAAGTACTTCTCCCACAAGCTGCATGTGGTTAAGACAAAGAGCTGATACATCAAGATCATGTGGAATAAGCAGTGACTAACTACCATGCTTATCTGACTTCAACAAGCCTCTGTGCTTAGAGGTTTGGGTTCTCTTAATCAGAGATCAGAGTGGCTGTGGTTGCCTCATCACTTCAGTGTTTATACCACCTCAGCAGCTTTAAGCAGCTTTAAACATATTCTGGGCACCTAGAACTGCCTGAGCTGTGCTGTTGTCACCCTGCCTCCAGCTTCAGGTGTTCAGGCCTTCTGCTTCCTGCAGCTCTCTGCACTCCTGGTCGCAGCGGCACACTGGGGGATGTGCAGCTCTTAAGAAGACAGCAAGAGCCCGGGGAGTGCCAAGGCTTGTACATATCATTTCATAAGACACTCCTCTAGCAAAGGGATCCTTCCTTGGCAATAGGGCATCCCACATCTGCCCTGAAGGAATAAAAGCCTCTGGGGTCTTGCATCCCACCCTCCCCTTTTGGTAGCTCAGCACCCCCTGACTCTCACTGCAGTCACACATGAGATCCCAGGCAGGAGCCAATCCCTCAGCCAAGGGTGCTTGGAGACAGCAGCACTCCAGAGAAGCAGAGTGGGGGATCCCAATTTAGGCAGGAAAACGTAACAAAACTCTTGCAGAAGACAGCAGGAACTTAGGTGAAGCTGGATTTGGAGAAGGCACTAGAAAAGCAAAGGATCCAATGTCAAAGCGGGGTCAGTGGCTACAAGGATCCTCCAATGAGGCCTGACAGGTGAGAGGAGCAGAGCTGAGCTGATGGGTGACAAGTAAAGCAAAGAGAGAGCATGACACGTGGCACTGAGCCACTGCTGTCAGTGATGGGGCTGTAAGGAGCTCTCTGGGAAGATATCCCAACACTGCACACAGGCTGGCTGGGCTGCAGGCTAGCAGGCCCCTGGCTAAGCAGCACAGAGGGCAGTGCTGTGTGCCAGAGCTGGAACAGGAGCCCAGCAAGAGACAAAGCAAGGGAATTACAGAACCTGAAAGCAAGTGAAGGCAGAGAGTAATTGTAGCTCTGGAGGAGTATTGTTCTAGTGAGTGATAAGAGCGGGTACAAAAAACAGCATTAAATAAATGCCCATCAGGAATGACGTGCTATTGCACACATCACAGAGAAGGGAGGAGGAAAGAAAACTTGTCATGAGCTACTTCAGCAACTTAAGGGAAACTCACATACATCACTTTCATATTCCTCTGAAAAAGGTATTGTAAAGAGGAAAAGTTAAATATCATGTGCCAGAGCCTCAATCAAATCAGTGGATCTACAGCGTTTTTGTGGTAAGTCTTTCAAATCTGGTTTTACTTGTCTCTAAAGGATCCTTAAAAGGACTTTTTAAGTTAGCTCTGCTGGCTTTGGCTAACTATACAGAGCAAAGAATTGATTGCATTCCTACAGAAATGCTCCTAATAACTCCTTAGAATGAGCTGTGGCACTTTTCCACTAATTGTAGACATAACTAATGGGCACCTTGAGCATGTGTTATTAATCTGTCTGCCAATTTCGAGATATTTCAGTCGTGAAAAACTACAAGGCAGTATTTACTCTAGAGCACACATTCTGCACCAGCAAAAATAAAATGCACGTTGTGAACTGGAAAAATAAAAAGGAACTTCTATCACGTGGCTGTATTATCATCGGAGACACAAAACCCTGTGGCGGCTCCCGAAAGAACAGGGGTTTTACCTGAGTTCAGTTTCCTTGCACAAGTTCTCAGAAAAGTGATAGGAGCCATCAGACATTGTATTCCAAGGTCCATAACTCTCCAAGGGAGAGATATTACTAAAGTGGATTTGGGTTGTAGTTATACATTTCATTCGTCTCAATGATCAATAAACAACGAAGAGCTGCAATTCTGCTCTTCTGCTGAGTCACCCCAAAGCAAAAATATTCTACTCTACCTCATTTCAATTTTTCCTAAAGATGCAAGATTCAGAACATCAAACCAAAGTAAAGCACAAGACCTTGAACAAAATTACAAACCCCAGATGGAAATGCAGCTCTTCAGTGACTTTACTTTTCTGAAAAAAACTGTCGTATCTCACACCCTTATTCTTCGTTTTCCCTTCTCAGTTCTTGGCTCCTGACATTCTCATTGTAATGACATTCTCATTTCCTACAATGAGTAAATCTGGTATTTCAAAAATGTTGGCAGCCACCTGGAACAAAACAAAGACATTTCCTGTTTTTAACAGGTGTTATAAAGTGCTTTACTCCACATAGCTGATGGCTGGGACACCCAGTAGAGGTGTAAGAGAGCAGCTTCAGCTTCCTGCTCTCAGCCATTTGCCCACATTTCAGATTCATTGTCTTTACTGCCAGGCTGACAACAACTCTGTTGAGATGACCAACTTCCAAAATTTCTCATTGGAATTCTTCCATTATGTATAAATAAATGTGAAGAAACCAGAGCTTGAACCTAGATATGCTTTCTGTGAAGATTAATGACTGAAAAATTGAGCAGTGGGTAGCAAGTGTTTTATCTAAACTTAGGTGTTCTCTACACAAGTCCAGTTTTACCAAACCAGCATTGTATAATTAAAAAATGCTGTTGTCAAATTTATGTGAGGCTTTCTCCATCATGTTACCCTCACTCATCTCTAAGTTCTGCTGGGGCTGAATCAGGTCCAGAATCAGCATAAGAATGGCTGGGATTGACATGAAGGCTGGTTAAAAAGAAAAGAAAAAAGAAATGAAAGAGGAAAAGCAGAGCAGAAAACACTATTGCTGTATTTATAACCCCTCCACATGTTCCATGCCAGCTTCAACTGGGCCCCCAAGGAAAACAGCTATTTTTCAATCTGGGAAAATGCCTTTCCATAGGGAAGAATATCCCCGTACATCTTCTTGTAGAATTTCTGTGAAAAAAACCCCCAAAAATCCAAAAGAATATAAAATAAAGTAACCACCCCCAAAACTGGAGGAGTGGGGCTGAACTGGGGACTGTTCTGCTGCGTGATGGATGTTCAGGTGCCATATTTCTTCCTCTCTTTTCCTGAGTGCAGCTCCATAATGGGTGTTAACAGGCCAGCTTTAAACACTAAGGAGTGCATTTGCAGCGTAATGTGCAGAGATTTGTCCGGACAATTTCCCATTAACACTAATGTGCCCTGCATGGTTAAATCCCTAAATACCACGTGGAAAATTTAGTTTCAAAAGTGCCCATTATGTTTGGGTGTTGAATTCTTTTGAAACAGTTGTTAGTCTGTTAAACACTGATTGCTCTCACACTAGGCAGACAGAACTTTTCATTTCTGTTTAGACAGCTAATCAGAAGATATATTTTTGCAAGAAGTTCACATACTAAATGAAATTTCTAAAATTACTCTTTAGAGCTGACATTGATTAACATCTTCAGAACGCCTCATCTGAAGATCTACTCATAAATACTAGAAACTTCAGTTAAATCTATGATATAACTACAAATTTTGTTCACAAAGGGCAATGCTCACTTGTTTACAAGCACAGGAGGGACCACATCAAACATAATTTTTGTCACAGTTTTTTCTATCATAAAGACAAAATGAATGTATGCATATTTCCTTGTTTGGTTAGTTGGTTTTTTTCCTAGCTAGGCATATAAAGCACTGACAAGAAAAAAACAATTTCACACTCATGATGTGGATGCACATAAAATCAGGTAGAATACGGGGTGGGAGTGGGGGGAATGGAAGCAACCAGCAACATGATGATTATAACCAAGTTCTGAGTGACAACAATGCAAACATTACAAAACAAAGTATGAAAACGAGTTGGTCCCCGCCTTTCCTAATGCCCAATTTAAGCATGAGTCCGGTTTGTAAATCATGAGATGTTAAATGAAATGTCTACGCATGAAAGGGATCATCTAATTTTATTGTGAAAAGGCACACACCATTGGGCCAGGCTTTCTGCTAATTACATTTGTTAAGGAGAGCAAAGAAGAGTTATCCAGGTGTTTGCTGGGGGAGGGGAGACGAGTGATAGAAATACGTATTTTACTGAGGAAACTGATGCGAAATGCCACATACAATCAGCAGGTGGGCTTGGATTTATAGATACATACTCTGGCTGGGATTTACGAGTGGACACGAGCACATGAAGCCCACTACATTTACAACAATTTGCTTGTCCTTTTCAGTGGCTTTCAGAAGTGGAAGCTTGCCATTACACACAAGCATTCAATTCTTCAAAAAGCCCAGTTCCTTCTTAGGAGACAATAAAATACTTCCCCTCATAACAGCAGGTAAGCACTGAAGGCATCCTTAAAAATCTAACCCCAGCGTGCTAAAGAAACTTAATAATCTTTAAACTACACACAATACCACTTCCTCCCTGGTACCAGGACGTTGTAAAACGTCTGATTAGCCCTTATAATAGTGCTGACACCTCCACAGCACATAAAAGAGGACTTTTAATTTACAAAAGACAACTCTGGTTGTCCTGATTTTTACCTTTAATTAGACTATAAGACATAGCTCCATTTGGCTGTTGACCAACACATGAGGTATAAGATCAGTGTACGAGGTAGATTTGTGAGGCTTTTTGAAAAGCAGTATTGTAATATTTTGAATAGATTTTTAATACATGCTATCTCATGGATTATTTAACTCTCTAATGAGGTAGAAAGAAATATTAAAGACAATATTTTAAATGTCAGGTAAATGACTCAGTCTAAGGCAAAAAAAGAGGACTTTTCTGTTGATTTTCTTGCAATGGTTCCAAAAACTGCCTAGATTTTGGAAATGATTTTGTGATGCTTAGATTTTATATTGGTGCAATAATTGTGCGCAGTAGGGTACTGCACCTAGCCATGAAATTCATTTAAAAATGAAATAAGAGACATGATGAAAAATACAGAAAAGTCAGCTGCCCCAGAGGAATTAAAAATAATTTTGAAAATTAAAGTGTTTCTGTGGCAACATGAACTTTAATAAGTCTAAATTTGCAATACTGGTTAAGCTGTGCCCCAATGACAGGTAAGTGCATGTGTCTGAGTAAGGGGACCAGTGAAGCTTATAGTCGTAGAGCTGTCAGAGGAAGTCAGAAGGAGTCAGCAATACATGTCTGAGCGTTTAATAAAAATCACCATCCAGCTCACAACATGTGACACAAACCCCAAAATAAGGGGGAATCTGCATTGAGATATGTAAGGGACTTGGCATGTTGTTTGACATGAGCAGCTGCCTCGAGTGTCATCCACTTTGAACAGGACAAAGAAGGGCAGCCCAACGGGTACTTCCTTTGTTTCATCACAGCTTGAAGAGGAAACTAGTTGGCTGCTCCTTCCCTGTAATTCTCTTACCAAACAGAAGCTTCAAGAAATCTCTGTATGCATCCCCCTGTAATGAGCACAACAAAGCACAGGAGACAGTCAAACTTCTGGGGAAGCTGTACACCGTAGGAGAACTATAAACAACACATCCATCGAAAGCTACCTGAGTTCAAGTTCAGCCACAGAAGTAAAATGAACTGCCTGTTTTGTAGGAAGTGGATATGTTTGGGAAACAGAATGTCTGCCCTGCAAGCGGAAAGAAAAACACCCATAAATTTAGATTCAAAAATTTCAGATTGAATAAACAACAGGACCCTGCGTAGCAGGGAATCACACACGACTCTACCTCGGTCACAGCCACCTCCCCTTGAGTATTCCTACCTTGATCTGCAGCATTTTGGTTGTAGCAGTGACCAGCCCCTTTACCATCAACACAGGCAGAGCTGTTCAGCTCCAGCTATGGACTGACACAGCCCAGTGTGGACTGGGGAGGGTACTGAAAACTGGGTGTGCCTGGCCTTATATTTCGGTGTACCTAGTACTGCCTGGGTAACACCTCCTGTGCAATTGTTGTTCCAGAAGTCAAGAAAAGATGTAGTGTTTTTAATAATTGAAAAACACACTTATCTAGTCTAAAAGGACTATTTAAAAATTTAGAAACTCATCATGATCACCTATTCATTTCAAGGGAGAAGGCTGGAAAAGAGACAGGAGAGAATTAAATATAAATAAATTAAAATAACATCAAAACCCCTGTTTGAAGTATGAAGACTGTGTTTGCAGCTAACACCAGAATTTCAGTGCATGTCATTACCTACGGGGATAAACATAACGCATTCTTCATCCCATTACCAGACACATGATGCACTCTAGTACTAATCTGTGCTTTGGTTCCATGTGGAGACCCCTTCAGAGTGGCGGTAAGCCTAGTTTTAAAGTTCATGGCCAGACTAAGGGGCTCAAGAAGAAAAGTGGAAACTATCCAAGAGCATGCTTCATATATGAAGCATGATATGATAAGAACAGGAGTGATTTCTTCCGACATGAGAGGACTCAACGAGGCCTAAAAGAAGTACAGAAATGTAAAATATGGTATAGAAAAGATTTCTGGGGAATGACTGCATTGCCTACATCATTACAGAATAGTGTTAAGTGAAAATAAAAAGGTGAGAAACTTGGTTAATAAGTTTTCATTTTCATTACACACCATGTTACAGAGGTCACAATATCAAAACCCAAAGATTAAAAGTATATTCCCAAAAGAATTCACAAGACATCACTACATATGTTGAGCAATAATTAATGACAGTTATTAATGACAGCTCACACTTACGACGTAAGCAAGTTCTCCAACTGTTGAACACCAGAATGAGAACCATGTAAAGAAGAATTGTTCTATTAAAAAAACAAGTGGCTCCTACAAATGATTCGACATTTGACATATTTAAGACACATGAAGAAAAGCTTTAGAATGGGACGTTGTAATCCATAGCTGGGAGCAGTGGGTCAGGCTTTGGCGATTCAGATGGACCAGCAAAAGATGCCCCCAGAGGAACAAAATAAAATATCTAATGGTCTTAAAAAACAGGTTCTATCAAAAAAGAATTGGGGTTGTTTAAGCTGAAGAAAAGAAGCCCAGATAACACAACGATATTCTTCAACACATAAGTTCGTGCAAATGGGATACTGTTTAATTTTGGTAGACAGGATGAGCAAAAATGGGTTTGAATTGCTACAAGAAATAAGAAAATCCTTGTCTATATAAAAAGTTAGATGCTGGAATAAACTTCCAAGGAAGTTGCAGTGTCTCATTCATCAAAAGTCTTGAAAATTACTTGAGAAGTATTCGCAAGAGATGAGATAGCTGGAGTTATCTCAGGAAAATCTCAAAACTTCTCTTATTTTCTCTGATTTTATATAGTCTGAATTTAAACAATAAAGATGGTGATATGTTTTAGGAACGTCAGTATTCAGCTCACATGACTAAACTCCTTACTGCCAGTCTGTGCCTAGGCTTCTAACCCACTTAGTAAGTCCTGAGGCAAACAGCTAGCACTCTTTCTACTTCTGCTACTTCAATTTGCAATGTGATTGTCTCTGAGTAATGGAAATACTTATTCCAAACAGTTTTCACACCAGACCGGCTCTTCCTTTCAGAGAGAGGAACATGGCTATCTAGTTTTCTTCCCTAGAGCTGCCTTTTCCACAGAGATGGGGTCTTAAATTGGCTACAGCTACCCAGCTTTTACTTTTAAATAAAAGTAGATTGTTAACAGATGTTCTAGAGAAAAATACCTAACCAAAGATGACCCCCTTCTGCCTGGCTGTCAGCCCAGCAAGGCCAGGAACGGGAAGAATGGAAAAGCCTTGGCCAAGGCTGTCTGCATGGGGCAAAACAGACATGGCAGGTGGCACAGCATCCCAGCCCAGGCACAGCTCTAATCAGAGCTCAGTGTCTGCCAGGCTGCATAGAAGAATGAGCTCCGTGAAAATCTTATTGCAATTCACCTGGAACAGAAGTGCCAGCACTGAGCCAATTTAAAATGAGAATCACACTTCATCTTCCTTGTCTCAGTTGTGGCATGCAGAACCCACTAACCAGCTGGCCTTCATATTCCTCTTTCTTCTCTCACACTTAAATTTGGAGTCCCAGGCTGTCCCAAACCATAACCAATTTGTTTAGTAAAAGGAGTAAGTAAAATGAATTTCACGAGGACTCTATAATTATGACTGAATCATTCAAACAGCCGCAAGGCCCAGAATGCAGGTTCTGTTCAACGAAGATATATAGACCAGAAGCTCTGTTTTTCTCTTCCCCATCCTTCGAGATGTGGATGAACCAGTTTGTGCCATTGGTGAAAGGATACAGGCGTTGTTTGCACTAATGCCCTGACAGTGTTCCCTGAGGGACCGGCCTTTTTCATTGTTTTCTTCCTTCTCGAGAGCTGAAGCCTCATTTCTCACAAGGGAGATCAAGAGGGCACAAACATTTGGCTCCCAGGTGCCACAGCTCATCATCATAGCTCTCTGTGGAGGCTTAAGGTTAGTTACCACAGCCAAAAAGAAACAAGGAGACATTTCTCTCAGAGCAAAGTGACAATCCTCAAACAAACTGTTTTCTCCAGAAGTTTCTATGTGGTCTCACATTTCATTCAGCTTGCCAGCCAGAGCACAACATTTTTAGCCGTTCAATTCAGTGTACTGGTGTTATATTAAAGAATTTATTTGATTTTTGTGCTGTCGATATTTTTGTTTCACTTTTCATTTACATCTGGGCACTGCTGTTAACTCCTTCACCCAGAGATTTTATTCTTACTATCTAAATAAAAAGACAACAAAAAAAATTTCAATCTTTTTTTACAGTCAGGGGCTACATCCGGAATTTTTGAAGAGGTTTAAGCAAGGAAGAGGACAAAAGGGTCGCATCTGTTCTCTTTTATTGTTTGTTTTTAAATTTGTTGGGTAAGTACTGTATTTCCTGGGCCCTTAAATAAAAAATTATTCATGTTACCACCCATAAGAGCCATGAGCATTTTTTTAAAACTCATTTAAGTCAACATGTACATTAGCCACGGTCTGAGTGGAGTCTCCTGCTGGAGCAATCCTGCCATGCAGTCATTTCTGAATTGCGTTGCTGCAGCAAAATTTCTCAGACTAGGATGTTACCAAATATGCCAAAAATCAGAACAAGAAGCACTGACAGGATTTTTAAGACAGAAAAAAATAACTGAAAAATGAGTAAAAGGTCTTCCAAGGTCTCCCCGGAAAAGGCCAATTTTAATTTATTGCCTTTTTGAGGTTTGGTTTGGGTTTTTTTTGGACAAACCAATTTACATTCGGAAGTAATCTCCTAATTTATGGCGGAGTCCTTTAAACTCCCAGCTTCATGATTTACTTGTTCATTACAGGGGGGTGACTTCAAGTACTTATGGTTCTCATTGTTTTGCATGTGGCCATCCATTACAGCAGAAGAAATTACAAAAATCCTAAAAGATATTATCATTTTCATATCTAGCAAGCCTGATGAGTTTTCTGTGAGCAGGATGCATGACACAATGAATAAGGAAACTGGATTACAGGAAAGAAATAAAAATACGGAGAAAGTGGAGAGGACAAAGAAAGGTGAGGCTGTTTTATGTACTGATATAAAAATGAGAGTAGAAGTGCTATTTTTATTTATGGAGGTTACAGCTCTCCTCTGAACTCATTAATGATTCACAGCATCTGACAGGATCAAAAACAAGGAACGAGTACACCAGCAAGCCAAGCAGGTAGCCAGATTTGACTCCAACAGGCAGCATTTGCAGAAGCCTCCTCTCTTGGAAAGGCCCCTGATCTTTCCACAGAAAAAAAATCCACAACTGCTTTCCTCCCAAGAGTTCACTTCCAGCTGTGAACAGGAGGTAGCACAGAGCCCTCACCTGCCTGCACAGACACCCTCTGGCTGCCTTGGCTGCAGAGCCCTGAGCTCTGCCAGGCCAAGGAAAGGGGCTGGAGCCCGGCTGTGGCTCCTGGGGAGAGCTGATCCCCTCCCACCACCGCAGCTGACGAAAATGGGGGCAGAATTGGAACTGAGTGCTCACTGTTGAAAGCACTTCACTTTAAAGAATACTCAGATGGGCCTTCGCTCATAATTTAAATGCTTCAGATTAGAGGTCTACACCTCGCTAATGTTCCCACTAGCACCAAGAGGGCATTTGTCAAAGGCTTCAGTGGGAACAAAAATTATCCCTTAACAATTTTACCATATGAAGGCTTACCTATTTTGCTATTGCAAATCATAACTCACAGTCAAATCAACAAAATGTTACAGAATCAAGGCGCAGGAACTCAGGAAGTCTTGGAAATCACCACTTTTGTCTGCCGGAAATGAAATGCCCTTCTCCAGTTTCAGTTTCTGCTGTTGCACGCCAGATTGTGTTGCAGGACATGCTGTTAAACCAATCACACTGTAAAATACATTAACACTATTCACCCTCAAAAATGGGGAGGGGGAGGAGGGTATGAATTTTAGAATGAAAATGAAACGAAGTAACCAAAGCAGGACCATTCAATACAGAGCCAACACTCCACCTTCATCTCATCATATCCTCCTTCAGAGCTCCAGCCCAAAAGGGACTCACACATTCCAGTGTGTTTTGCCTCTTACACCACACCCATAAAAAGGGTACCAGTGATGTACAGCCCACCCTGAACAGGATCTGTCACAGGCAGGTCAAACTTTCTCAGAGGGGCAAACCCATATATTTTATATTTAATTTCTATTTACTGTGTTGTGAAACTGCTGTCACATGTGCTTCTATGCCAATTGCAAACCCCCAAAAAAGCATGTTTTGTTGTCCCAGTAAAAATAGTGAGCATGGTGTTCAGAGATCTCTTCTTCAGACAAGAGAGGTGTCCCTCAGAAAACCTTCAGTCGAGTCCAGGACGAGAGGTGGAAGCTGGTACTCAAGAGCAAAGTTGGATCAGATCCCACCTGCATTCTGGAAAAGAGATACATAAAACTTTAATAGATTTCATGGGGTGTCTCCACCCCATCAAAAAACAAGATGCTCAGAGCTTATTACAGTATAGAGTTGTCCAGGTACAGCTAAATGATTCTTCATGTACCTGTTCTGTTAATTAATTACTCAGGGCTATACAGAACCTTTATTATATATCACTAGATAATTGTAATTAGATCTGATTGCAAAGCAGCAAAAAAAAAGAAAGATAACTTCTACTTTTTAAAGTGAAATATAAAGTTGATATACTCAAAAATTGTGCCTACATGTCTGGAAACTCAGTAAAACACGTACAAATTTAAAAAAAAAAAAAAAAGAGCCAAAAGGAAGCTTACATGAACAAATGGAAAATTTAATTAAAAACAGGATGAAGATGGATTCTGTGCATTTTTCAGGATCAAATGACCTGGAAAAAGACAGAGAAAACTTTGAGTGGATAAAAAGTGTTTACATCGAGAACAAATGAGAAAGACATAAAGTTCAGTAACAAACGTAAGTAATTAAAAATGGAAAAGGAACTTCAAAATAGATTTTAAAAGAGAAATTTTAGAAATTATATACCAAATCATGTTTGACACTTTATACACAGATGCACAATTTTCCCCTTATTAGTGCATATTTTTTCCTCTTCGACAGTCACCCAGCTGCTGCTGTGTCTCAGACACGATCATTGCCTGTTCCACTTCTGGGCAGCAGTGTGTGCATGGCAGTGGCCTGTATTTGAGATGCAATACCTGCAAAAGACAGAAGATACTCCTGGTTCAGAGAGGGAGAGGGCAGTAAACCCTTTACCCAGCAAAGACACTCTCTTTTCAGAAGAAAAGGACAGTCACTGAGTAAGGGAACCCATGGCCAAAGCTACAGGACTTTATTTTGTAGAGGCATTACAGACATTCCCCTGCCTGTTCTGAATAACTCCGTCAAGCATGGCCTTCATGCACGCCAGTAAAGGCCTTCCTCCCTCAGGTAGCCCTGTCTTCAGTCCAGCATGCATGTTTCCACAGGAAGAGTTTTCCATGTTTTCATCCTCATGCCATTCTGATATTAGGAGTGGTTCCCACACCATGCCAAGAATTGTCTGGATTTTGCCTGAGATTCTGAAAACTCAGGACTCCAAACTGTAGTACTGAAAGCAAGGGAATCAGTTCCTATTTCTTTCTCACAGCTACAGAGCAATGTTACTCACTTCAATTTTCCCTAATTCTGGCAGAGCAGGGCACCATGAGTCACTCACTACACTCTCTTGCCAACTACTGCTTCGAAGCACAAATCTCCATAAGGGGAAATTAAATATTTCTATAAACTCACCCTTCAAGAGCCAGGAGAACTGTGCTGCTGAGAGTGCTTCTTGACATGGCACACTGAAAAAATCCCCATAATAATCACTGCAGAGCAATAAGAGAATTTAATCGTATTCTAGACCTGTCACTTCCCCTGTTTCTGAGACAGGCGAGTGCATTTGTGACATTTGGGGCCTGTTTCTGCTGCCACTGAAGTCAAAGGCAAACTCTCCACTGGCTTGCACAGGCACAGAGCCACTATTATGTTATAGAGCAGAGCTGGAGCAGCAGAATGAGGATCTTCCTCAGGAGGAAAGCTGTGCATAGCTGAATTGCTGATCTTCTACAGCTATTCTGCAAGATACCTTCTAGGGTTTTATAAAATACAGAGAGACAAGCAGTAATAGGATCAAGAGCCACTTCTCTTGTGAGAGCGACCAAATCAAATTTTCCTGATTAATCTACCTTCCCTTGTTCCCTTAAAAAAATAAATAAATAAACAACACAACAGCAGAACAAGACAGGCTTAGTCTAGTGTTTAACTAATTAACAGTACTAATTAGTGTTTAATGGCAATGATAATTATAATCATATCCCTCTGAGTCTATTGAGGCTGCCACATCAGATGGATTGCAATATTCTCCCTCCCTCTACAACTTCAAATCAATATCACTTCAAACATGACAGGGTCATTTCACGAAAAGTGATTAGAGAGTCACCTTTATTTTCTGTGTTAAACTGAGAAATTCAAAAGCCTCTTTAAGTGGTGAGAAAAGAAAGGATAAAGCACCACTTTGAGTTAATGAAAGCAGTAATCGAAGCTCCTTGTTGTCCCACATAGGCATCATTCTTTAGGTTTTCATCTGGGCCAATCCCAAAGCCAATACTCACAGGCTCTGTGCACTTGCCCATTGTGTGCAACAGAATAACTTAGGTTAGGAAGGACCTTTGTAGTCCAACCCACCATTCAAAGCACTGCTACTCAGGCCGGTTTATGCACGGCTGTCTCGAGCCAAGCCTTGACTCTCTCCACCCTCTGGCTACGTGTTCCAGTGTTGATCACCTCCATGGCGGAAAAATTATTTCCTTATATCAAACAGGAACTTCATTGCAACTTGCATTGCTCAGTCAGGGAGAGGCCTCAGCTATCCCCTGTAGCTCAGGACCTGGATGGCAGCACCCTCTCATGGGAGTCCCACCTGGGTTCTGTCCTCTGATGTGCCAAGTCCCTTCAGCTCGTGCTGGATCATGGCCCTTGGCACACTGACACTACCACTGGACAGTTTTAAGCAGAATTTCTGGGCCACTCTGCAGCCACTGTGCCAAGTGCTGATACAAGCAGGGCCTCTGTGCTGGCTCCAGGCTGGAGCTGGGCTCTTCCACAGCCTGTGGAGAAGAGCATGACTTCTCCTGCACAGCTGTCAGCTGGAGGCAAGAGCTGCAGCAGTTCCGAACCAGGAGACAGCCAACAGCAGCTCTCTGTTAGAGCTGACAGAAGCAAAAGCCACTGGAAGCTAAACCTCACCATCAGCAGTGAGCCAGGAGTTCCCAGCCGATGCAGCTATCAGATGTTCTCTGAAGCTCTCTCCAAGGGAAAGTTGGAAAGTGCTGCTTTTTCTGCTACCCACCTCTGCTTGCTCTTTCAAGCCCCAAACCCTCATGAACAAATGATGTGCTTGTTCTTTAAAGAAAGGTCAATGTAGTCTTTGGGAAGTATCATAAAAAATACACAAATATAAAGAAGTTGGAAGAAAACTCTTCTGAGTTTACAGCAAAATAAATCAGAGGGGGCCAGTACAGAGTCTGGGAAGTTTCTGAATGGTGCTGGTTAATATCCAGGCTCAGCACCCAGCTAAGAAAACCGCAGGGGACACAGGATATAAAGCAGACAAGAAATTCTGCTAAAGAATGGCAAAAGAACACTGCAGCAATTTACTCTCTTTTACACAAGGCCACACCTGACCATTGCACGAGAACAAGGAAGAAATTCAGGACGGCTATGGAGCAGCTAAACACTGATACAAGCATGGCATGGCACTAAGGTATATATTCAGATATAGGTCAGGGCTTTACACACATAACAAACATATACTCTTATGAGCATTATAATAATGAAAGCAGCATGCATGAACATAAAAATCCAAGTATACAGAATTTGGAGCATCCAGAGGTCAGCATTGAGAGTTATTTGGACTGTTTTTATTTCCAATGCCAAAAGCAGAAGCTCGCTACTGCTGAGTCTCAATAGGGGCTTTTGTTGTTTGCATTAGCACTAAACATTCAGAGGAATCTCTTAAGGGAGAGAACTGCTTAGGGAACACAAGCTTTTGATCCATCTTAGCCAGCCATTCTACCTTCTTGTGAGGTTTTTGTGCTCTCCTTTTTAGAATAACCACTAATACTAAGAGAAAAATCTTCCTGAAGTTCAAGCCTCTCATTTTTCAAGAAAAATTGTCAGTTCAAACAAACACATGAGGGGCAGGGACTTGTCCCAGTTCCCTGATCACCACCCTCTCTCGCTGTCTCCAACCAGGGATATATCTTTCCCTATATGTTATGCTAAGTCCAGGAGGAAATCAAATATACATTTCTGCTAGTGACTAAAGCTCTGATCCCACCATTAGTTAAACACAAGTTTAATTTTATGCATGTGAGTCATCCCATCAACATCACCATATGCCAGAGACTTTGTGGGATTGATGCCCAAAACCAAAACCATAATGAATGAATTCCATTTCTGAGTTGCAGAACCAGGGTTGGAAAGTACATGAAGAACTGAGATACTGGAACATAAATCCTCAGTATAATATGGGCCAAGGAAGTAAACACTTAAAAAAAAAGAAAAAAAAAAGAAAGAGATTAGCTAATTCCTTATTCTGAAAAAAAGAAAAAAAAAAAGAAAAGAAAAAAAAAAAACTCACAAGAGTTGAAGAGTTGATGTTATTAATTAAGAAGTTTCACTCTTGTTACCCAACAGTCAGTGCTTCTCCAACAAAAACATGGCAAAATGCCTTGTTTTAAAGAGCACATGCCAGACTTTAGATTTAGCTCTGCCTGCTTTTGGCAACCACAGCACAGTAAATTTGCTACATCTTCCCTTCTGCCCCCATATGTTAGGATTGTGTCTAAACTCAACAACTCCTTTTCTTTCCACACAGGCAAAACAAAAAAACTTCAGCGATTCATAGTACCAATGAAAGCCCCTAGGACATACTTACATTTGAAAAACTCTTTGAAACATTAACTAAATAATTAGAACTAAAAATAAGTAATTGATACACTAATGAATTATTAATATGAGTACTGTATATGCTGTTTAAAATGGCTGCAGCACTTTGGTAATGAAAAGGCTCACTACAACAGAGGCAACTGTTTGCTCTATTGCAGGAGCATGTGCCAGAATAAGAGTTGTGGTGTAAAAGAAGAGGGTAGAACAATATTTAACAGATGGGAGCGAAACCAGCTCTTACATTGCTGGCCATGTCGAAAAGCAGCAGGCCCAGAATCTCCCTGCATTGGGATTTCTGTCACCTGCTACAAGACAAATTTGTTGGGAGACTGGTACTCAAAAGCAAACATGACATTACTTCAAAGTTCAGTAGAATCTGACACTATTAACGGAAGGAATCTTCTTCAGTCTTTTCACAAAGTATTTTACAGACTCATCTTTTCCTGTGTCCTAAACCCACTTTTAAATACTTAATAAAGCCTATTTCCCATAAACCCCATGCATACTTAGCATTTAATGTCAGGTGTTGCACAGAGTCGTTGTCAGAAGTGAGCAAGTAATTTCTTCACAAATATCAACACTCTGCATTCCAAACTATCCGAGGCTTCCCTTCTTCTCCAGCCAGTTTGTAAATACACCGCTCACAGGCTATGGCAACAGAGATTACTCTCATTTGAACTTGCATACCAAAACCTGCTTTATTCTCTTTCTCCTATTAAGCAGATTAGTTGAAGAAAAGATATATATATTGTTTGATTTTACAAGGGAAATTTTTAATACCAAAGTATGAATTTAAAATTTAGACTGCGCAAATATTTACCAGCCTCTCTTCTCACAATGTTCCAGATAGCAGACTTATCCCTGACAATATTCATCTCCTGTAAACACTGGCAAAGCAATTTCAGAATTGTTATTTCATTGCATATTCACTAGCTGTTGCTGGAGGTATTTTGTTCAGCTCTAATTAGCACAGTTAATAAGATCAATATTTTCATTACTGAATGCTGCAGTAAGGCAAAACATGCTTAAAAACTCACATTTACAAAATCCCAAGAAATGTATTTCTCAGGAAATCCTACTTGTCTCATTCAAAAGCAAAAAAGCCCTCAAAAACTGGAGGAAAAACACTTTTGGTGTTTGTCATTTTGATGAGGACAGAAATTAAAGTAGAAACATCCATATTAGTTAGGGGTGCTTCTAGAGGCAAGAGGAATCTTTGTTCTAATTGGTTTTTGCTACTATTTCCGTGTGTCCAATGGCTTTTTCAGGAGAAATAAACACTGCAGTTTGCCTCACTTGCACAGACCTTGGTGTTGACACCATCACTCTCCTTGTGCTCTCACCCGACTGCGAAAAAAACCACCAACAAAACCCCAGAAACCTGAAAGAAAAGCAGAGGCGTTATAATCTAGCAGCAGTGTTTAAAATTTGGCTTCAACGCTGGAAAATTGAGACTGAAGGAAATGAAAACAATACAGGGCTGCAGTGGGGCAAAATGGGTGCTAGGTCTGAGGGAACAGCACCGTACTCAGCACCTCTGCCCCAAAAATGGGAGCACTGGGCCTTGGGGCTCTTCCATCTGCAGAGAACATCCTTTTCTGCCACAGAACACACAATGGTCTCAGCCTTCTCTGCACCTTGTGGCCACTACCACAGCACTGAGAAAAAGGGAATACAAATGTCAGACGCCCTGTTTCTCAGATATCTGAGCTTTGTTTTTTAGCATTTGTCACACCTAACAATAATGGGTCAGAAAAAGATCCTGACTCCATAACTCTTTTTTTCCCCCCTGAAATGTCTTTCTTCTTTTTTAAAGAGAAGAGCTCAAATTTGTGCTTGGAAAGCACTCTTCCATCCATTCACTGAACTTTTTAACTGAATTGACAATTCACTGTGACTCTACCTCAGCAGACATGTCACTCAGGAAATTGTCAGTGTAAACTACCCTAAAATAATTCCATGCTCATGTTGAGTAATTATTTTAAAAACCGCTCCTGCAGAAAAATATGATCAAATATCAAATGGATACTGTATGATTAAGCAGCAAGACACATCGGGGAGTAGAACATAGGTCTGGGTGCTTTATTAAGCATCGGGCTGAAGGCAGGGATTGCCAAAGCAGGAAGACATGCGTTGTATGGCACAGCTTGTAACACAAAGCTGTTCCCTGGGGTAACACATCCTGCACCTGTTGAGGTTTTGCAACCCACTGTGTCCACTCAAATTGGTTTTCTTCATTTCCGTACCCATCTTTTCTACTCAACTGGCTCTACTTACCCTCCAACTAACCTGCTAAACTTATAATTTACAGCATCAGAGCTGTGAAGATATTTACAAGGCAAAACCACAAAAGACAAGAAAAAATTGGCATAATACTTCTAGGAAAGGCAAGTGAAAATGCTGATGAAACACACTAGGCAGCTCCCCATGCATATTCAGTTTGCTATTAGCAATATGAGCTCTCATAAAAAACCTGTTCTTTTAAGATGACAATTATAGCAGCAAGGCCAGCTTGATCTACTGTCCAAATATGAAACAGTTAATTTAAGAAATGGAGAAAAGCTATTTAGTAGGAGGAACATAAAGAGAAACCATTTGGGGACTTACCTGATTCCTAAGCTTCACAGACTCATTTTCAAATAGACACAAACGCAAGCAGTAGCTTTAGAATTACAGGGGGTAGTACATGTGCTGCTTACACACTCAAATGAGAAAATATTTGAACTGTGCTGCTGTTTCTGCACTAGCAAAGAGCTGGGAGAACAGTATCAGAAAACCTAAAACCAAACATGCAAATAAAGAGGGTCTCCAGTGGACATTAGATCAAACCAATGTCACCCTGCTTATTTCTTAATTCTCCTTTCACTTGATTGAAAAATTAGTTAGCTTTTTATCTGCAAGGAGAGGGGTTAGAAAATAATAAACATTTGATTTGTTGCCTGGACATATCACTCTGGCAAGATGCATTGTTTCTCAGTGTGAGAGCAGAGATGAACAACGTTTCCAGATGTAGCTTTTTCTCTTTTTCTTTTCATGAAACAAGGCTGGATTTTGGTAAAGGACAACGACATTCATCATTAAACCCAATCCTTTGAGAAGATGTGCCAGGGGTCCTGGGAATCCATCACTTACTGATGTTACCCAGGGAATTCTCAGACACTGCAAGTCAGTGGCCAGTTCAAATCAAGACAAAGGAGAGCACTGGGTCATCCTATGCAGGAATCTCAATCCAAAGAGTGTACTGAGAATAACTCAGGTTTATACAGCACCATTTCCCATTTTCGTTATGTCACACAGCAGATTTAGAGACTGTTGTACTCCATTGTCTGCTCTTTTTACTGTCTCTGTCACCAGAATAAGACACCCAAAGCATAATGCCAAGCGCAGGCTGTGAAAGATAGTAATACACTGAACTCCTTCATATTTTATAAGTTAATTTGCCAGGCACTTCAGCATGTTCTCATGGGCTTCAGCTGGGAAAGAGAACAAAGGTAGTTGGACATTCCAATCAGAGGGCAAACAGACCTCCCACAGCCCCAGTTTCTCACTGGAAACACCTCTGTGCCACCATGGGCTGTGCAAACCACAGAGCAAGAAAAGGCCCCACATAACACATGATGGTCATCCTTTAGCACTGTATTTGTGAGACCTTTTGAAAATAGAATATTTATGGGTGTGCATGTTTATATACATATGCATGCATACCCATAAATATGTATTTCCATACCAGAAAGCCACAAATTCCTTGATATCCTCAGGTGAGGACAAACCATGTGCAGTGTTAATAGAGGAGACTCCTCTGCTGATGGACAGAGAGGGAAAGTGAGGGCAAAATAAGGCTTTCTTGTGTGGGTCTGAAGCAGACAATTGCTGCTGTGGGGTAGTCTGGAGACTGTAGCTGTGCCTAAAAGGGGAATAGCATCAATCTCCTCTTGCAGTGTTGCTACTCAGGGTCTCATTAAGCATGTTTTGCAAAGAAAAGCTGGAATTTATCCTTTACACACAAAACCCACTGCAACTCTGCTCCGAATCTTTGGCTACAGAAACCAGAATTATGTTCTTATGTTCTTAGAGATATTAAAGAAAACCCCAAAAATCTCAAAACCAGAAACCCAAAATATTCAGAAACAACTGCCAGGAAATTTGTCTTTATTTGTTTGATGGTGGTCTGTGCCTAATAAACAATGCATCCTCCTAAGCCATTCAATTAAATCAAGACCAAACAAAGAACCAAAATCCATCCATCTCTCTCCTCACCCCCATGCACAGGAAAACTTTGATCTGTCATGCTGGCAATAAAACCAAAAAAACACCCGACCAAATCATTCCTATCACTCCACTGCATTACTTAGGCTCTGCTAGTTAAACTCCACTCAAGTAATCAGTTACCATTTATTGGTTCATTTATCTCCTGGTCGCTGCAATCAAATAAGAAACTAAAATAATGCACCTTGGGAGCAGCAATGCAAACACTATCAGGCAGGGGCTGTGCTATTTGAAGGTCAAGTAAAACAGAATTTGAAGCCAAGTGGCACTCAAAACCCTGCCTTCCTGTGCTGCCATTACAGGGGTTTGTGCTCTCTGTTACGCTGAAATGCAACCAGACTTCCTCTGGAATTTCTGCTCATTTACACCAGAGTAAATCAGCAAAGGTTTTGGATCATAGGAATTAAGTCCATTGGTGACTGAGCTTGGGCACATCACAGAGGGATACCTGCCCAGTCTTTAATCAGAGAGAGCTTAGCTCTTTCTTTATAAATTCTAGATCTTCTATGATATAATTTTCTGTTCTGCCAGTGAATCATGGCTTAAAGTTTGCTTAATTCTACCACAGCATGCATCTCATGTAATGGTCTCCCCTGCAGACAAAATTTCTACCCAAAGTACTAGGCTATTTCAGAAAGAAGCCAGTCTTATTTGCCTGAACTGGATGGTGTGGTACTTAAATAGCCACATTCACCTAGTGATTTCTCTAAATGCTTGTTTTCAAATGCTTTAAATTATTTTTGGTTCTGTTAAAGTTAGAAAAGGGCTAGGTGAGTACAGAACACAAGATTTAGAACAGATTCACATCAATCACATATTCAAATTGGGAGCATGTAAAGCAACGGGCGTAATAAAGTCTGGACCACCAATTTCTATTCCTAGGACTATGAGCAATACTTGAGTTAGGCACAGAGAGATCCAATTGAGAGGGAAAAAAATAAGAAAGAACTAACCAAAGGGCAGAAGGACTGTGTAAATCCTCAGATGGTTTTGACATTTAAGTGTATCAGTTTTCAGATAAGCCATGGACTTTGGATGACATGTGACAGAAGGAGAGAACCCAGCAATGGAAGAGAAGAATTAGCAGTGCATTAAGCAGCTCTGTTCCAGTCTGATGGAACTGTGTGTTTTAAAGGCCACCTGGCATATCAGGCATATCCCTTTTCAGGCTGTACAGGTTACCGGGCTGCAGACCTCAGACAGATCTCTGCAGTCTTTAGCCATTTGGGGAAGAAGGATTGAAGTGTCTCAAATCTTTTTCTCCTCCTCCACCATGACCCATGGAGTAGACCCCAGCTGAAGGTTTGATTTTCTGTAAAAGACCTGCTCACTGCTGGCTAAAATCCTTCACTACATTTTACCCTTAACGATCTTTAAAACCCTCTGAGTTAGTCTCAGGCTCCAAGGCCATCAGGGCACCTTTAAAGCATGTTACAGAAGCCCATGGATGCATTTCACTGGTCACTGAAGCATGACTTCCACCTGAATGGGACATCAGGGGAGGAGCAGTGGATCCTGAACCCTCCCTGTGGGACAAGAGCCCCGCTTAGGCCTGGCCTGTGCTGTGTCCTGGGCAGTCCTTATCCCTGTGTCCCCCATGGCACCGTGGAGCACCATGGGGTGTGTCTGAGGACTTCCTGCAATTAGTATATTTAACAATGTGCCTGTTTGGGCACAAATATTGATTACCTGGCCCCACATCCCTGGTCACAAACTGAAACAGCTCAAGTGACCTTCACACGCTGCGCAGCCCTGCCTGATGTCCCAGTGAGAGCTGACAAGCTTTACTTAAACGGGAGCCAGGCCTGATATTTCCAAAAGCAGGTCCCTGCCCTCTGACCTTGCCCCTTGCACTGGGAAAATTCAATCCATTATTTTATGAGGAAAGAAAGCTCTCACCCACTTTTCTTCTTACATCACAGGCTTTGAGCAACCTGGTCTAGTGAAAGGTGTCTCTGCCCACGGCAGGGGAGTGGACTAGAGGATCTTTAAAGCTCCCTTCCAACCCAAGCCAGTCCGTGATTCCTTCAGCATCCAGCCCTTAAGCCAGCTGTGCAAAATCAAACACGAGAAGAATGTATCGAGTTTGCTAATGACACTGACCTGGTTTTCCTTCTGACCTTTTCTTTTTTTTCCAGTGAATGCCTTTCTTCATAGCCCTTAATGACATTTAGAACCAGATTTTTATTTAATGTGCCTAAGAAGCAGATAGTCGATTAGGATTTTAACAAATACCTCATGGTCTAGGCATATCAACTCTACTGATGAGGTAGGCATGTAAATGCTTCTGAAAATCAATCAGACATCTATCTTCAGCTTAGAGCACCTAACGACCTTAATAAGTTACCTAACCTTCAGGTTCTAGATGTTCTAAAAAGCTTTTGTTTTTTATGATATATGTCATGCATATAAACAGTGGGAATACTTCTCAGTCTCTTTCAAGCAGGAATAGCAAACATTGAAAAAAAATACAAACCCCAATCCTTTGAGCCTCATAAACTTTCTAAGGGAATTAACTGTCCTGTAATCCTGCTGGTAGAAAATGAGTGCAAGTTGCAAGCAGTATTCCAAAGCACAGTAGCAAGAGTAATTGGCTTTCCCCTCCATCCCAAAGTCTTTGACCTTTTGCTCCTCATTAGAGACATAAAACATGGCGAAAACAGTCACATTTGTCATATTTCTTGTAAAATTATACAAGTAGAAATTGAAATAGTTTGGAGTCAATAAAGTGAATTTGAAAAGCTGCCTGTAGGAAATTGCTAAGAATAGAATTCCTCAAATCCCCTTTAAGTGATTCTAGCAATAGTTATGCCACATGCACTTGTACGATGCACTTCAAAGCATTAAAACTTTAACAGAGTGAAATTATAAACAAAGCTGTAAAATTTAAAGATGCTGAGACATCTGCTACTGTTCTGGTATTTAAACCACAGATCCTGCTGAAATAACAGCAATCATACTAACACCTGAATTTAGAGACTTTCTGATCTCTGCTTTTCTCCATATAATTCATTACTGGCATTAAGGGTCTCATGGAGGGAACAGCAGAATTGAAACATACTGTCAGCAACACCTTGTAGTTCCTTCTGATTTTAGTGGTATTTTTAATTTAAACCCCAGAACCCTTGCTGGAGAATATCATCCCAGGTAGGTTCTACTACTAATGACAAAGTTTGTAACTTGCTGCCAAGACAGAACAGTTGCCTGAACTTCAATCCCTAGGATTTAAGAAGTAAATAACTTTAGGCAACATCTGACAGCATATTTCAGGCAAGCATATTAGTGTGTACATTAATAGAGGCATTAATGTTGCCTCAGGCAGAAGTGAAAGAAAGTAATATTGATAATAATAATATAATGAAATAGGGAACATTAAAATAACTGATGTATCAGCACAGAAATGTTGCGCTTCCAAAATTGCAGTAGAACATCTCTCAATGCAAATTTTCATGCTGTGAATTAACAATGAAAGAAACACAGTAGCTGCTGTAAAGGAGCAGGAGAGAGAATTCCAGTCGAGGGTGTAAGAGTAATTGCCACTTCAATCTACCACTCCTGAGTAATTTGCAATAGTCAGTCAGCTTCTGTCTTCAGAAGTTAAAGCAGTAAGGCAAGCAAAAATAATTGAACCTGCGGATTTTTTTGCACATGTCTGCTAGTTCTACATATAGAGATGTTCTGTACTATATATATATAAAATATATATAGTTCTAGAAATACCAGCTCTACAAATACAACTTTAATTGAAATGAAGAATAACGCACAGATCCCCAGCAGGCTCTGTAGGAGTATGTGGGAGACAAACACACCCTGCTAGGTATATGTATGTTAATGAAAATATAAATTACCAGTAATGCCACCTCATGCAAAGTATCACAATATTTAGGAACCCCACAGAAAAGACCTGGGCCCAGTTTTGACCTGTCTAGGATGTAAAGTATCAGGATACTCAAACTTACTTTTCCTTTATTATTTTTATTTATTTTCTGTGTGTTGCCCTATGACTTCAGTGTAGAAAATATCTGTATTCTTGTGTTGCTTCTCCATATAACGTCCCATTTCTCTCTCTTGCCCACTGACACATGTAAAATAACTCATATAATCAACTAGCAGCACAAATTTGCTCTTTAAAAATCTGACCTATTCGAAATTTCACAAGAAAATTCCAGCAATATTCCATTTATTATAATCCATAACTAGCAGACACATTTTCTAACTATGATTTAGGCATAAAACCTGAGAAATAGAAATTATATAATTTCATTGTAACTTGTTCTCTGATTCACACATAAAGCAACGTATTTATTTTCAACAACAAAAAATTAGTTTAATCCTAATAGTCAAAATCTGGCTTTTGAAAACTTACCTCCATTTCTTAGGGGAGCAAACACAAACCAACAGAAAGACCAATTAAAGGTCTTTACAAAAAATGTTTGTTGAAAGAACTTTGATATCCAGATTCTTCACTAGTTTTGGTAAATCTACCAGTTTCAATGTAGAGAAATCTTTCTAGAATGCCTCTTGATATTTTGAAATTTATTTATTTATTTCCTAAAAACCTGCTTATTAAACAACTTCTTTATTTATTATGAAACAAGGGGTTTGCACGTCAAAGGTTAATTGAGAGTTCCATGATCTGTTTCAATATCCCATGCTGAGATACACTGACAAAGCTGTCTCGTACAGACATTTTCAAATACAAATTTACAAATCTTTTTTCCTGACAAGGAAGAAGTGTCCATAAGAGCTGCTGTGGTATGGCAGGGCTCCGGGCTCCCGGAGACTGCGGTTCCAGACCTCCAGCGTAGCCACATTCTTCTTGTCTAGCCTTGTAATGTTTTGCCAGGTACTCTGTACATTAAGTTGTTTCATTTCAATTGCCCTGAGGGTTTCTTCCTCACTAACTAATGGGGAGATTGATGCATCATTACTTTAACATAGAACAATGTGATAAAGCTGTAGGATTCTCCAGTAAAAAAATTACTGGTCCTGCTCTTAATAAATTAGTTCTCAAAATATGCAGCTGTGCTTCGGCAAGGCCTTTGTATTTACAATGGTATTTAGGAGAAATATTTTACTGGGCTTAACTAATTTCTATAAAACAAAGGATAATTTCAAACAGCTTAGCTGCACACACAAAACATATATGAAGACAGGGTAAAGATATGAACTTGCTTCACACAAAAAACACAGAACACTGCATATTCAAAAATGTCAAGAACAGGTTTATTTTCTTTCAACAGCCTAATTAACTGAAACAACATAGGAGACCTTTAGGGGCTACAGTAGTTATGGCTTACCAAATCTAGGCTTGTTTGTAGATGCAGAGGTTGTGCTTTGCAGTTCCTTCTGTAAGATCCTGATGTGATACCTCAGAATGGCTTAGGAATCATTTCCCTGTCACGTAAACAGAGCTGAGCCAGTTCAGAGAAAAGCTGCCAGGCCGTAGACAAATCTCATTCTGTCTACATTCCCATTGACTCAGTTCCCAGACTTGAATTTCTCTGTATTTTGTATTTTCTTTGTTTAGAGTTTTTAATTATCACATTCAGGTTTCCCTCTCACAGCAATCTCAATGGGGAGAGACCATCTAAAAATATGTTTTACTGGTGGTCTTTTTCCTCTTTGGTGCTGTATGTTGGGATAACAGGTATCTCCTGTCAACTTAAGCTATCTACCACATACCTTCACCTGTTTGAATTTCTCCCGGCATCCTCCAGCAGTTTCGTTATTGACTCCTGTGCATCTCTGCCTATGACCTTCTGTCTAAAGATTAAAGGTGCCCAAATGCCTTTAGAGACATAACTGATGGGGTTTAGAACAGTTGTTGCTGTTGTCAAATCCTACCACTGATCTAGAGCTGCATACCAGAAGGTCATGGCACTGACACCTTAAACAAACCCTCCTTCCTTTATCATACTGAGTCCAGCAAGGCTCTGGGTGTACAGTGCATTCAACAACACAGACAGTGCAATAATTCCTACTTCTGGGCAAAAAGGGTGCTGGTTCTTGTACTAAATTACACTGCCTCCCAAAAATGCTTGGTTTGGAACACGTTTGATTTCTTCCGAAAACTCGAGCCTTTATCTATACCTGGGAAATAAAAAAATAGTCATTTAAGTAGTGGAAAGGAGTAATTATCAAGTATATTGATAATATATTGATAATCTACCTCTTCGTGCCAAATGTTCAGAGTGGAGCCCTCCTACACTCTGTGGTTCAGTGGGCTGGGAATCCTGGCTGTGTTTTTGACCTGCCATGGCTCTTTGGAGAAGTCAGCTGCCTTCCAAACTTCCTTTTGCACAGCACATCAGGATCTGTGCTAGGACAAAAACATGGGTTAGTATTCCAGCAATTGTACAGAAAAATTATGATGCTATAAGGTCTCACTCATGCATTAAGGGGCTGATCTGGTCCCAGGAAAATCAATAAAGTTTTGTTATTGACTTTGCTTGGAGCAGCATTGATCTCTAAAGGCAGCAAATGCATTGAATTAGGTTAGTAAATTACTGTTCCCACGACCAAGTTAAAAGACAAATGAGTAGTTAAGTGAGGGTCTGGTTACAATATCACATCACAGGGCTTCCTGGTTATTTTCTTGTGGAATTCAGACAGCAGAATTTCAAAGACAATATTCACCAATCAGTACACACGGGAGTTTTATATAAAAAAAAAAAAATAAATCATTTACAAATAGAAATATTTAAATCTGTCTCACACCAAAAGGAACCTAAAAATCAAAGTTAAAGACATCCTGTTAGAAGGCTGAATGAAGATTGGCTGATTTCTTGACTGAGAGTTTCACACGGTTCTAGCTAAATACATTAGAAAATAAATCTGTCAAGACTGAGTATTTAATTTAAATATGTTTTCAAAAATTCAGACTATACCATGATTAATGAAGCTTTTCTTGATTAATGAACCAATGAAGAAAGTCTCTGTGGGAGAATACCGTGTTAAAATGAAGAAGCTTTTAATACAGACTTTTTAA
Organism: Oreocharis arfaki; assembly: GCA_013398015.1. NCBI lineage: Eukaryota > Metazoa > Chordata > Aves > Passeriformes > Paramythiidae > Oreocharis > Oreocharis arfaki. Next base: position 3,667,838 of record VZRR01002584.1, read on the forward strand.
ACTTTTCAAAGTGGATATTCACACAGGTCTTAAGTCTTGCATGATCCATTTATATGCACAGATTAGAAATGATGGTATTTCCTTTTCGCAGGGGCCTCACGTGCCTGCTCCCAGTGATTACACGGCACAGTCAGGCAGTTCTCAGAATGAAACACTCCCCAGAAAAGATGACCTATAATGCAATAGGTTATGTGCCACAGAAGACAGCCTATAAATATTTTAAAATGTTGACTACATGAAAAAGCATATTTACTTTTATTTGCTGTCTCATTCCAAGGGCAGAAGGACCTTCATTGCTAAAGATACTAACCCTGCATTGCTCAAATATACGTAGATGTATGGATAGATATTAATACATAGTAACACAACCGAACGAAATTATTCCTATGTTTGTAAAATTCCTCTTGCAGTGAACTCATTGGCAAGCAAGCACTTGGCCAATAAGAGCTCTTCAGTGGATAAATTCTTAATGATGGAAAGTAGGTTAACACTTTGAAATTCTGTTTGCATATGACCTTATTTTCTTTCTCTCCTTTCCTTAAACCAGAATATTACCATTTTTTTCTCCAAAATGCCTACTTAAACTTGAGTGCTACAGAGGAGACAAGCCAGTACAAAGCACTTAAATTCCTAAACAAACAGCCGGACTCAATGTAAAACTGACCTTTTTGATTGGAGAACTTTTTTTGAAAATTCAACATGACACACATAAAATCTTTATTGTCAGCAGCTGAGCAGTTCAGAGCTAGTTCTGTAATCCCAGTGTGGGACCTAAAGTGCACACAGGAAGCTGGATTCAATTTTTCACTTAATTCCAGAAGTTACCCATTATCCTTCCTTACTAAGTAAAAGGGTTACTTTTCCTTGGCAAGCTCCTTGGTATGCAGAGCTAAAATTGGGTCTCAGTCACAAAAGACCTGTCAGTAGACATTAAATTATCTAATTACTACTGAACGTGTTATTGAACAAGTCATATTTAAAGTAGGAATGACACAAATCAAAATCCACTCTTAAAATGGCCCTAAGTGATACACATACCCCAATATAGCTTCAGCATTCTGCTACTGTCTCATCCACACAGTGTCCAGTGTGAGTCATAACTGAGACTTGTGAAATGATGTATTCTCCGTGCTATTGACTTAATAGGAGATGTGGTGAGAAGCAATGCAAGGAAAATAAAGCCGCCCAATCAAGACTATACTTTTTAAAAGACAATTTCAGCCCATGGGGGTTTTATTCATCAATAACAATTGCAGTGAGACCCAACACAGAAAGTAGATCTTTAATATCAATAAGACAAAATGCTACCTTGCTAATGAAGACATACGAGATTATTGATTTGTTGTGCAGGAATGTTTATGTTGGTTTTGCTTCTAGTTGCTCATTTATGGATGGGCTCTTCTATTTTACTGCATCTGCAAGCAAGGACTTGTAGAAATGGCAGTAAGGGGTTTATTATAGCCTGTCTCCCCCTCACATCCTCCTCACAGCCTACACTTCCCCCTAGCTGGGCTCTGCTGTGCTTGGTGTGCACTAAGCACAGGCAGAGTAAAGCAGGATCGTGTTCAGCCTGTGGAAACCCAGCTCACCTTAATCAAGCGTGGGTTTAGCGAACACTGACCAGACTCTGCTGCCACCTTACTGCCAGGGACCTGGGCTGCAGGACCCACAGACACCTCCACAGCTGCAGGCTCCAGCAGCTGCCAAGAGAATGCAAACCCATCAAATCATACAGAGGTGCTCAAAAGCGTTCCATCAGGACAGCCCCTTGAAGGATATGATCCACAGACATTGCCTGTCATGGCAAAACCACCCACCCCTAAGTCCTGCAGCTTAAGAGTGCTCACAGCAACTTCTGAGAGAGCAAGCTGCACAGTCTTAGGCTCTTAGAGTAGGGAGGAATGCATAACCTTCAAAGAGCATGAATGAAATGAGGTTTAATGTACACATTCCTTCTAAAACTGCTTTGATTTTTCTTTCTTTTTTGCTTGGTTTCTTATATTGATATGGACCAGATGCAAAGTTCACAGCCTGATCCAGCTCTAAGCCTATGAAGTTTCAGAGGTGGGCAGATTCAGCATTTGGTTTTGTCTGACTTCTAGAAGAAAATATCAGGAGAGATTTTCTTCAATTAAGACCAGCTGCTTCCTCTATGACTGCCAATGGCAAATTAAGATTTTTGTACCTTTAGAGATGGAAAAACTCATAAAAAATCAATTTTGCTTAAGAGTTTAGTCTTAACATTTTTCGTACTGAGATCTGCCGAGGAAAGGGAGAGGGAACAGCTTTTAATTACAGTATGCTTTCTTGCTTGTTGGACACTTCTAATTTTACTGCCTGTAGGCTATCTGGGAACTAACAAGGGAGAACATCCTACATTCCGAACCAAAACAAAACAAAAAAAACCTAGACCTCAGTGCAGAACTGCATTATACAAAACATACAGTGTTTTTCAGCATGTGAGCAGAGTTTTTTCTGCCTTTATTTAGAAGCATGTGCCCTTCTCCACAAGGATGCACAGAACAACTCTAGGAAAATATGGCCTGCTCATTGCTCACTGCTTCTGCCTACATCAGGACTTTGTAGCAAACAGGACCTTTCAGCCATTTCGAGATGACTCTGAAGATTTCATCTCAATTTGTCAGTCAGACTGAGTACCCAGGGACACAGAAGTACAGAGATTTCTATAGGCCATTTCAGTCCTCACCGTATTTCACAGAGCAGGACATGCTACGTTTCTGTCACTGCCTTCCCATAGCTGCCTCTTTTTTATTAATATCCCTCAGAAACTTACCAGGATCTTCAAAGTACACCGTGGAGTACTGGAGTGCTTTTTCCTAAAGTATCAACTAATCTACCAACTTCATAAGTCAATACTCTTATCCAATTTTCAATGAAAAATTAAAAAAAAATAGAAATGAGTCCATAAAATAAGACAGAACATTATGAAAACCCCATTAGCACTGTGGCAATTAAGCACCAATAATTGCCATATAAAAAAATAGTTATTTCGCCAATTTTGCTTTGATTTTATACCTGTCAGGACTCTGGTTCTCTGGCTTTTTTCAGAGACCAACAGAAGGAGACCAGAACTCACTGATTACAAGATAAATTACACCTTTTTTCTTTCTTATATACAAGGCATGATACTTTAGAAAGGATTTGGCAATCTTAAATCCAGTCTGATTTTGACATAACATCCTGTTTGGTTATCAGTTTTGGTGTGTTTCAAGCAGTTGCCATTAAGCTGAACACTCCAAAATTCCCATGAGTTTTCTCCCTTTTTACATTTCAAAGATAGGCATCAAATTAGTCTTTTTCAATTTCTTTTACTGAATCATCTATACTCCATACTGAGTTTGAACAATAACTACTAGCAGCTCTGAGAGTATTTCATCAAAGTCTCCATGAAATCTACGATCTTTATGAATAAAGATCATCTATGAATAAATGGCCTTATACACTAAGAGGAACTATTTATTTTGATATCCTTCAAAATCCCACTATATATTTAGTTATCTCTTACAAATCTGACCCAGGAACTGAATCAGAACTGTTACGACAGTGAGGACTGCTTTCCTCCTTGAAATTCAGACACACAAGCCAAGGGTGAAAGCATGGGACATAGTACTGTGGACAGCCCTGTTCTAATAGTGAAGCTGGTAGACAACCTTCTTGATTAAAGCAAATTTTAGCAAGAAATCAATGCAGAAGTGATGGTGTTTTCTGAAATACTTAAAGGAATATAGGCAGAATAACTTTTGCATGTATTATACAATTTCTGTGCTAGACTATATTTGACAAGGATGGAGGCTTTCTGGGGGTCTTCTGACCACGTTTACCTTGGTGCCTGCCTAAATAAAATTTCTCTGAACCTCATTGATAAAGAAGCAGTTGTCAGCCCTAATTTCCACAGCAGTTATTATTCTACTAATGCAAATTGTTTACATTAACAATTATCTCCTTTATATTACATGCCATCAGAACCCATAACTACTTATTTCAAACTTGTCAACAACATATTAACCAAAATCTGTGAGTGTTCCTCCAAGAAAACAGTGCAAGCCCTCAAGAGGTTGGCTACATTTTAGCAGCTGGCTCTATAGAAGCTACTTTGAATATCCACACAGTTTATTAGGAAATGCTGCCCTGTTTATACTACTCTAACCTACATGTGGAGGAGCCATTTTCTCTGGACCATAAATATTTGGTCAAAAACAGATTTTCATTCCAGAAGAGAGAAATTAAAAACAAAACAAAACAAAAACCTATAAAATAAAATTAGTTTGGTTTATGAAATCACATGCTATTAAAAATACTATTATACTAAAAAAAAAAAAAGAGTAACCCAAAAATCTTCAAAAAATGTTTGAAATACTTTTCTCATGAATTTCCTTTGATATAGCTATGGATCAAATACACAACCCGGTCTCCTTAATAAAATAGATTTTTCAAGAAAAAAATTGACAGGAACTACCAGCTAAGTTATTTACAAAAATCCCCAAAAGATATATAGATGAGGAGCAAAAATCTAATTCTTTGACTTCTTCAATGTGATGAACAAAAATTGTTATTTTCTACGTGGCTCCTTCCCAAGAAGGAAAACCATCTCCTCTTATTCAGTCCCTCAGAAATCATGATAGGTAAAACTCCTCAGGGACTGGCTTTCCAAACCTGTCATCTCTTTCCTTTAAAAGTATTTCATATATTTGTACATATATATATATATATATGATATCATAAAAAGTGCCTCTCCCTACAGGTATAGCCTAGAAGACACCACCATCATTGGCAGATAAATTATTAGGCCATTGTTACAGCAGGACTGCATTTATAGGTCCTCAAAAGAAGAAAAAAAAGAAAATACTAGAAGTAGCACATCATTCAATGTATAGGCTATTTGGCACATTTTAGGGTCTTGCAAATGAGTGTAAAACTTTCATCCCTGACGTGTAGAGACATTCAGTATGTTTACAATACACATATTTATCATCAGTTATATTTCAGATATCAGTCATATTTTAAGCTCACAAGATTTACCTTTGCAGTAGAAAATATACCTAAATGAGAATTAGCAGTAGGAAAATACCTGAAACTCTGATCTCCTTTCTTCTAAAGATGTCAGAAATTAAATATTTGCACTGATATCAATGAGGAATTAAATCTGTAACTAATTCCATATGTGTGAAAGCTGTAAGGATTAAAAGTGTAGAAGGACGCTGTACAATAAATCAAAACCATAGCAAATTCTGCAAGGTTGCTGAAGTGAGCCACTCCAGGCAATCAGGAAAGGAAAATTAAATCAATTTATGGGAGGAAAAACCATACTTACCCTCTAAGTATTAATTACTTCTAGTACAGTAGCACCTGGATCATTCAATCCCTTTATTCATGCAACTATACACATGGAAATAAAAGGAAGGTTCTAGACCCAAAGACCTTTTGGCTCAGTTTTTAAATACTCAAGACTGAGTCAGCCCTGGGCACACGGTCACGGAGAGGAGTTATTTACACATCGATTTCTAACTAAAGCTCTGTACGAGTGGGCTCAAATCTAGGGTTTGAAATCAGCTACATCAGGTTGCACCTGTCTATTTTCCATAATGAAAGTGAGAAAACTGTATAGAAATCATTGCTGCAATAAGATTACAGCTGGTAATGGTTTAAAATTAGTATGGTTTACAACTTTTATTTCTATTTAGCTCCTCAGAACAACTATCATGATGAAATGGAGTAACAGAGAAAACGGTCCGATGGTTAATTTATCTCCTGTTAAATCTTTTTTCTATGAGCAGCAAGATTAGCCTTGGTACCCACTGGAAAGCACGTGACCTTCACTGGCAAAATCTTTAAGTGAAAAATTAAATTTCTTCCATCTAGCTGTTGTTTACAGATTTATCTTGCTCTGGAACAGACCTTCAGCAGTGGAGACTCCACACCAGGGAAGATGTACTAAAATCAAGAGGCAGACTGCTATGGACAGAAGATGAGATATGCTGGTAGCCAGCTGTGTGGTAAGAAAAGACAGGTTTCAAGTTCCATAAGAAAGCTCCGGTACCCTGGCACAGAGAGGACAGCAGAGCAGGCCTCTCCAAAAAAAAGGCCGATGAATTTCTCGAGCTGTCTTCTGGCATGCTTCAGCCCTGTGAATCAAATAACTGAGGAAGGCTCATAAAAATGAGTAAACAAACATAAAAGGGTGGCCCTGAGTGCTATTGTATTTCAGAGCTGGCTCGCTGCTCTTGTTAAAGGGCTGCTACAGACATATACAAAGAATCATATGAATAATGCTGGAGCCATCTACCTACAGCACAGAAACGTGATCTTTTCTGTTCAAATGTGTCTGAAATTTGTTAGAACTGGAAAAAAGATTACTCTTGCCTTAAAAGGCCGTGATCTCATGCTCAGTGCCTTTTTTTGATACAGGGCTGGGGGATGAAAAAAGCCCAAAAATCTCTTCAGCCCTTGCTGGTTTAATAACTTTAACATATTATTTCTGATGAAGATGAAAAAAATCAGACTTGTAAAAACTGATCATAAAAAAGAAAAAGGAGGCTTTAACTAACAAAGGAGGAAAGGAAACTATGGGAGGCAGCTTAATGCTTCAATATCGGGTAACAATACAAAAGTCTGAAGTCTTTAATTCATTAATTTGAAAGGGTTTGGCTCCAACTCTTTATTTTGGCTTTTCATTTTTGTTTGTTTGTGTTTCCCTCCCAAAGGAAATCTGGACTGTAGATGATTACTTTGAAAACAAAGCAGTACACAACTGTGGCAGAGGGACTCTCTTCTAAAGAGATAATTCGAGGAGTAAAACATGCTTTAAATTAACACTCAGTTGCAACAGTGATGGGCCTCAGGGTTTGGTGACATGGCCTCACATTAATTACTTGCTAACGGAATGGGATTGTCTGCAATATAACACGAGGATAAATATTAGGATAAGTAGTTTCAAGAGGTTAGGCTAAGAGAAAGCCTTTTTTTGACATCAACGTTAAGAAATCTGGAGAGGTTAAACACAAAGTTGAAACTAATACACACACACACAAAATACCCTTTTCTAATTAGGATGAAACTCTGGCTGGGGATCTGCTCATGGAAGGGCACTAGAGATAAGACAGCTGTTAGGAAGGGAGAGGTTTTTAATCTATGAAGAATGATTTGTACATTCGAAATAGCAACATTAGTTGATTACTAATTTAGAGTACAAGATCCGCTAAGTTTTTTCTAGAGCTACAGACTGATTTCAAGTTAATCTCCGTGGGAATTGGACCTGAACTCGTGAAGCACTGCTGATCAAACAGGATCTTTACAGACCATGAACTCCCTGCTCAACCTTTTGTGGAAGCTTGATCGTTTAGAAAATGTTCAATAAGATATGGTGCGAGCTAGAGCTGTGTTACTGGGGAGAGCTCTCGTGAGACACCTCAGACAATCCTGCTGGAGCACTGCTAACCACTTACACATTAGGGGCACGCCTACAGAGCACTGGATTGTCCAGGAGAAGAGTTGTTTCGATTCAGCAGAAGCAGTAGCAGGATTTCAAATTCACTCTATGATCCAGATGGAGAAATGAAACCATTTTGCCTTTAGCTACTGTCTCAACCTCTGACAAGCCATGGCTTAATTATGTTATCACCTTTGGTGATGTGCCTAGTCAAAACTGTCTTACTCTATTGTGTATTTTTAATAAACTCATTACAGTTATACAGGAGGAAAATAGATTTTCCTGTGACCGGATCTCTGCTTTACAGCAGAATGGGAATCAGTCAGAATACAGGTGCCAGAGGCCTGCCCCTAATCTACCTCCTGGAAATTCCTCAGCTAGGGAAAACTCTCTCATTATTTAAAGTACAGCTGCCTATTAAAATCTACATTTTAAAATGTCACCTTTTATCTAAGTTTTCTAGTTGAATGTTTTGGAAGGCAAATAAAACAATGCACTCTCCTGTGGATTAAGGAGATGTAATTGAAATTTGGGTTGGAGGGACAGGACCTAAGCTGTTATCTGTGGCTTGAAAAACATATAGCTCGAGAATAATCACGGTAGTTCCACATCGTGTTTCAGCTGTTCTGTTTACTGAGGCCATCACTCTTGTTCATTTTTTGTTTTTTCTGATGTCTCAGAGTGGTCTAGCCCGAACTTGTACAAACCTCTATCCAATTCCAAATCTTGCACTTGCTTTCTGTGAGACCAGGGGTGGAGTGAAGGGGTGGTTAAGCCAAGTTTGCCAGAGAATGGAAACGCAAAACCTTTCACACTCTTACCTCAGAAGTAAAAGCCCATCCTAGAAGATTTCAGATGTAAGAGAGGGGAGAAGGGGCAGGCACCAAACTGTTGAAAATCATCCTCTTCAAGGCAGCAGCTGCTTGCTCTGAAAAATCCAAGTGACCACTCCTTGGGGTCACCTGGGAATGCCAAGGACAATTCTGGAAAAAAAACAAATAAATAACTAAGTAATTCCCAGCAAAATGGAAGTCTACCTCCCAGAGGATATTTTCTTCTGCCAGACTAAGAAGGTGTTTAGGAACATGGACAAAAATAAACATTCCCTGTCTGTGGAGGTTGGGTGCTCTGACTTCTACGGATTTTCAGAATTAGTTCAAGGAAAAATCAGAGTGTTCCAAATACTCCAGGTTACCTATGCCAAATGGAGCAGCTGGCATTAATAGAGTAAATTAGATAATTATATTAAAGATGAATGGCACGGCTTTATGAAAACAAATATCTAACACTATTTAGAATTCAAATCAGCTCTAGTAGGAGCAGTCCTAACAGATACAAATGAACATAGAATTAAAGTGTAAAAATGAAAATCAGAGTCTCCACTTAGCTTCCCACCATGACCAGGATTCAGACTTTGTGAGTGTATAACAAATCTGATGTCCTTTTTTCAGCTTTTGCAAAAAGAAGTCCCCATCACTGCAGCATTTTAAGCACCTACCAACATCTTGTCACCTGGGAAAGATTGCACTGAGATCAGAACAAAGATGTTGTTTGATCTTATCGGAAACTAGAATTCCTTGTATAAAAAGACCTTGATGCTTTGCTCTGTGGTAGAATGAAAGCAAAATGCTGGGGGCTTGGGGAGTGGAAAGGTGAACAGACTTTCTCAGAATTGGAAATACCCCAGTGCTTACAATATTTACCCTAGACAGGGTTTCTTTTCCTGAAGTAAACATCTAAAGCTCCATCTCCATATCCCTGTGAGAGTGCCTCGATCTATGCTGCTGGCCGTTCTGAGCACTAATTACTCTTTTGCTCCACAGACTGTCTAAACTTGGCCCAAAAGGACAATGTTTTTCTACAAAATATTCAAATTTTGATGTGGAGGAGCAGGAAGAAAAGCTTCCTGGAAAATGCTTCAGCAAGTTCTAGTTGAAGGTCTGCAGCCTTTCTGTAATGGGGTATTTGTGTTGGCAGTAATAGGATTACCTGCATCATTAAAGGTTGCAGGAGCTCTCCCTTGGCAGGTGCAGTAAATGAAGAAAATGATTTTCAGAGTATTTGGTTTATAACAGAAGGGCTTAATTATAGCTGCAATGAGGCTGAGCTGCACAGATCATGGTGATCAACATCAGCTCTGAAAAACAGAACGAGCTGCATCTGAGGGGCGCTGGAAGCAGCACTATGGGATAATGATGCATGGAAGCAGCTTCCTCAGGTTCTGAAAAGGAGAGAGAAGGCAGCATCATGTGATTTCTTTCCCCATCTAAGGACGATTAGGGAAAGAAAGCATTCTAAAATGCTCACAATGCATCCCACAGAGCAGTCAAAGCAAGGCAGTTTTACGCGGGGTCACGCTTCTGCTGAGCGCTGCTGCAGCACTCAGCCGAAAACCATCAAAAGCCTCGGGACACCGAAGAACCGAAGCCAAAACCAGGAGATCTGTCTCACTGTTATGGAAGAGGCTGTGAGAAAGAAAAAATAATCAATTCCTAGCTAATGGAAGGCATTACTTTTAACTCATTCTCAATCCTGAGGCTTCAGTATGGAGTGAACTACCCTTCTACCCTCTCAGTCTGAAGAACTTTTCTCTTCCAGTGCACAGGATGTGCCACTTAACTCAGCCTATTTAATATCCCAATCCTAAAAAGTCTTTCTCTTACCATCAGTGCTATTAAAATCAGTAGTTATTCAATCAAGTGAATATGATGACCCAAAGAACCATGGCTAGTCTAAGATCTGAAAGGAAAAATTTTGCCTAAAGCTACTGACTACTGCTGACTATCAGAGATTGATCTTTACTTAAGACAGCAATTGTACTTAGGCAATTGGCCAAAGGCCAAACTAATAAATCCAACCTTGAACATATATATATATCTACACATATATTTTTCAGGGTTGTTTATTCAGGTATTCATGATATTTGAAACAACGCCAGTATCAACAAGGAGCGGTGACTAAGGACATGATCCTGCACAGATCTGAGGATAGTTATAAACTTTGCTAAGTCCATTTGAAGAGAAGAAATGGGGATTAACTGTACTGAATACAAGTCTGGATTTGTACTTTCAAAACTAGGTCAGGCTGCCACACAAATCCATCAGAAGAGGAGTAGGCCTTGTACAGAACTCTAGGGTAGAATTCTCTATTATTTCAGGTACTTTTGTCTGCAGAAGAGCTTACTCACAGGCAAACGCTGAAGCATCCAAGCAGCCTGGCAAGGTGGTGATAAGAAATACAGTGGGGAAGACTCCTTTCCTCACACAGCCCCCAAGACATCTGCAGAGCTGACGCGCTGCAAGCCCTGGAGTCCAGAATATGCCTCATTGATTGCTCTGAACAACTCACACATAATAATGGGTCTGAGCCTTACACTTCCCTTCTGTTCCCCTTCCTCACGTGGGTTTGTACCAGCGAATGTCTTTCACAGTGAATTTGCCTGAGGCAGAATCCATGGAGTACAACGCTGTGCAGATGCACACTGCCTTTTTTCTTACAGACCCTCCCTTTGTGCACACATTTGAAGACGTGCCACGGAGTTATTCCTGTGAGCACAGCTAAGTGCAAGAACAGTATTTCCTGTGCTCTCCCTGCCAGGGAAGCACACATGCAGAGCTGTCAACGGGGCAGGCAACAACAGCTCTGTATGAATTAAAGGAAATGTGAGAGATGCCTTATAAAAGCTACTAACAACTATTAATGACAGTACTTAAGGCAGCCCTGTGGCCCGAGGTACTTTGCAGAACACTTTGCATCAAGTAAGCGGGAAGCTTTAAAGCCTGTGCTCGAAATGCTTTGATATTGAGATTCCAATCACTGCTCACCAAAATCAGGCAGCAGTGTCTCTCTAACTCAAAGTGACCACCACAAAATCATTCTGGACCATACCTTCCTAATCAGATTCTCTTGCTGAGAGGAAGACTGAGCAAGATTAGGCTCCCTTTCCAATTTTTTCAGTGATTCTTGCACTTCAGGGGAAGATTTTCCTATCAGATCCTATTCCAACGCAAATGGCAGTCTTTTTTCAGTTAAAACACCCTGATTCTTTCAACAAATAAAAATAGTCTGACTCAGAAGATCCTGGAATCAGAACTCTAATTTAATTTTCGTGGATCAGGTGATCAGAGTAAATTATTCAGCATAAACAACATTGGATTAAAAGCAAAACAAGTTTACTAAAAATGACTTCTATTTTTCACTTCATTCCATACCCCATCTGCTTCTGATGACTTCATTTCTGCCTCTCAAGATCTGGAGAGATCGGTATTCATTAAAAGAATCTATACCAGTTCAAGATTCTAAGACCTAATGCTATGGTATAAAAATATAGACAAATTGAATTCACATTGGTAATGGCAATTACACAATTGAATTGTTGTATATTTATAGAAGCTGGCTCCAGAAAGTCCCAGCTGAAGCAATACTGACAGCAGCCAAGATGGCCTTTATAAGAAACTGGGAGCTGCTGCCTTTTGCTTGCTGGTTCCAAGTCTGCCAGCCCTGTCCTGGGGGTACAGCCACCTGCTTCCAAAGGATTCTGAGGAGTAGGGTTCTACACAATTCTAGGCAAATGAGAAACATTTATGCAGCCACATTTTTAGCTGTACTGCTTGTGGTATTGATTACTGTCCAAACTAAAAAGGCATAAGACAGACAATAATTGATCCAGTGTACTTCAGTGCCCTTCCACAGTGTCCATGCTGGCTGCCTATAGAAAAGTGAGATGGACCATTCAACCCTTCCCTTACATGTCCTTTTCTACAAATCCATTTGAACCAGGCTCGGGGTGGGATAGTCTAATCCAAGTACGGAGTTTATGCCTTGCATATCAAGAGTATCACTCATTTTTGGATACTGCAAAAATGTAATGGCTGTTGCACCCATGAGGAGGAAGCTGGCATTTTATCCTTAGGGACTTTGTATATAATTTCAGAGAACATACTTGCTTTATAGCCTCTCACTGAGTCCTGTTCAGACACTCTCTGCTTACTGTCTTCCTTAACCTACAATACTGAAAACACACAAATATCCTTTGGGAAAGGATTAATACTTTTCCTCTTTTCTCACGTTTTTCGTCTCCACCTGAGTCCATTTATCCGTGCTAAGGCCACATCGCTTTCAGAATGAGCTATTTCTAGCAGTGTCTCTGTTACAGCTCTTGTAGTGCAGAAATAGTATAAACCATGTCTGCACCAGGAGACTGGGGGAGCTGCACAATTAACCGGCTCAGAAAGGAAACCCAAATCATACTGGAGAATTAATAAACTCTCACAGTATAAACTATAATAAACTCTCATTGTATAATTATTAGACCAAGACCTGGGCAAGACATGCAGCTGGTGACTCTGGATTCTTCTATTGGCTTTCAAATACGAACAAAAGAAGGGCAAACTTGCATTTAACACACTCTAGCATGCAGCATAACAGAGCAGCTGTATTAAACACGCTGTAAACCTCACTCCAGAGCCCTGCCCTTAAGAAAGGAGTGAAAAAAAAGGAGAAAGTCCCCTTTGGCCTTTGAAGCATGTTCTCTTCCTTATACAATAACTATGACCGATTCATACATCACTCTTCCGTGTATCCTGCCAGCCCAGGGCTTGGCTTAAGCATTGTTTAAATTTTTAATAACATACTTAATGTTAGCATCCAGGTGTAAGCAACAGGAGTAGAAGCTAGCATAACATTTCTCCTCCTGCATGCATTTTAGGGATTCCTGAGATTAGCACTGTACTGTTCCTAGAAGAAATACCCAAACTCAATAGCACTAGGTTTGATTATTCTCATGAATTCTGCTCTTTCTAATCTTCTTCAGTGCTCTCAACTTCCATTTAATAAATCATTTCAGACAGGCTCAACCTTCATGCTCACATAAACTTTATGGAGCGACACATAAAGTAGGCAAAATTTCAGGTTCAGCATGAGATTTTTCCTGAACTAAGACTGGTTTCCAAACAAAAATACCATACCTAAACTGCATTTTTTTCATGCTACAGTTCCAAAGCTTGTTCTTGCTCTCAGAGGAGCCAGTGTGCCTCACCCTTTACCTCATAATACCTCAAGTGTTATGCACAAGACCTCAAGTTCTGCCTGCGAAAGGACTGGGACAATGTCTGCATCTGTGTTCAAAGGCAACACTAGAGTGTTTCAATCAGATTAATAGATTCATAATTTCCTTTAAATTAAGAGTGTCCAGTCATTTCTTGCTTGAGAGAACTGCAGCTTCACTTTTCAGGCACCTTTTCCAAACATCTCCACAATGACTCTGCCTGTTGCTCCCTTGAAATGGAAATGCTCGAGGTTGGTCTGGGTTGCCAGCTTTGTCACGCAGACTGAATCTTCTAGGAGTAGGTGAGAGGTGGATGGGTACGTCCCCACTTCCCCATTTTATTAGGATGGTAGGTCAATGTGTATCCAACTGGGAAACAAAACAATTTTTTGGTCCTGACCCTGTACATTGAGTGTGATTGCTGGGGACTTGGTCACTCTACACATTGTCACTGACCCTGAGAACAACCAGCATCTTAACAGACTGCACTGTAAGGCATTTCAGATAATTGTTTAAAAAAGAATGTGGTTTTCAGTTGCCTGAAAAAGACAGTAATCTGTATATTTTACAAACACCAGGGAAAAAAAAAAAAAAGCTTATTCTCACATGCTTTAAAAGAGGCACTAAAATAGACTAAGATGAATATAAACTAGAATAATTTATCATGGCCATTCAGATGTAATTTCTATAAAGAAGAAAACACAAATAGCTGAACTTTAAGGACATAAAATTGCCTTGAAGTGTCAATAATGATTACCATTTACATTCATCTCAGTATCTATTGGAATGCATGCTTCTTAAAGCCATAATCAGAAAGCAAACAAACAAACAAAAATCATCATTGTAAACAACCATGAAATTTGAGGGTTTGCATTCCTTCTAATCCAAGCTTAAGTAATGCTAATGTCTGTCCCATTCCTGCTTCAGCCCCAACAAAGCATAAATAAAAGAACAATTAAATGTAGTCAAAAAGTGGGAGGAAAAAGTTACTTTTATGTTTAGTCAGAACTATTGTGTTTTAACAAGTCTGCTTCCCACATTTCCTTCATAAAAAGAAAACTGCACACAGTGAAGGGGGACAGGTCAGAGGATTATTGCATTCAGTAACTGGCATCCAGGAGACTACATCTGTGTAAAACTGCATTTTTGTTTCTAATTAAATCATAATTTCCATATGTTTGAGCATTTACACAAAGTCCAGGCCTATCTCCCTTCAATTCAACTTTTGAATTCTGAGGATAAATTAATTAATTCCAGAAAACATATTACGATATGCTCACCAAAAGCCAGCCAGCAGTATCTATCATGGTATCCATTAAGAAGTAAATATTATCAGGGGAGAAAGGTGCTGGACGAGAAGAATGGACTGTTACTCTGCTTCTCCCACAACCAACGCTGCGTGGGCACTAATCAGCATGCTGAAAATCCCAAAATAGATTTTATTTTGGATAGTAGTTTGAATCTGGATCATGTTCTTGTTCATTCAGTTTTTCTCATGGTACGAAATAAAACATTGTCCATCAAAGGAGAAATTGAAGGTATGATCCCAGGAAATTCACAAAACCTTCATGCACAGGAGCTGGTATACGACTACAGAAAAGAATTTTAAGCCAAAAATTTAAAGCTATTAGCTTCAGTCATTCCTAACTGGTGACCTAGCACATTCTGAGGATATAAGCCTTTGCACCATTCCTTCATTTTCTCATCTGCAAAATGATGATAAAAATATTTATTTATCCATTGGGGCTTAACTGCCTTAAAACTTCAGGGGGCTCTGATAAATGATAACCTAGGCATGTAAGAATGTAAGATTATTCATAGGTTTGACTGTAGTCCCTATCTCAGGAAAATCAGATGGAATTTTGTGTAGAATGAATATTGATGAGACAGTAAGCATTGCCTGACATAACACAAAGGCACAAGTTTTACCACAAAGACTACAAGACTGAGCCATGATTTATCTGTATCACCATCCTACAAATGCCAGGCAGTGACTTGAGCTTCTCTTTAACAAATAGAATTTGAAGTTGACCTGAGGTGAGGAAAGACTGAGAGTCTTGTGGAGTATGAGAAGTCAGGGGCTGAGAATATTCCGCATTTAGCACTCTGTGCATGAGCAAAAGCCAATCAAATCACATCAACAGATAAACCACCTCTTGTCCCTGCCCCACGGGCCTCAGAAGCTCCATTCTCAAAGGCTGTGGGAGCTGTCTAAGGTCTATTTGCTCACTGGCCACAAGCACTGGATAATGTACAGCAATTTTATTCTGGCTTAGTACAGTTTTGCATGGGTGTTTTGTTTTTTTAATTCTCATGTGGTACCGAGTCAAAGTGTAAAAACCAGGATTCCTTGGAAAGCTGGGCTGATCAGGCAAAGGTGTTGCACTAGCAAGAACGCTGATATTTCAAAAATATTTTCATCCTACTTTGTTATAAAAAATGAAATTATT
The DNA here is from genome assembly GCA_013398015.1 of Oreocharis arfaki. Lineage (NCBI taxonomy): Eukaryota > Metazoa > Chordata > Aves > Passeriformes > Paramythiidae > Oreocharis > Oreocharis arfaki. Next base: position 3,683,781 of record VZRR01002584.1, read on the forward strand.
CAAAGATATTCCCAGGAATCCTTTCATGAACAGCAGATGATTCATGAGAGCAAAGAAGGAATCCTCATTCGAGTACTCACATGTCTAAGAAGGTCCACAACTAACTGGTTATAGAAGGACCCTCGCTCTGCCTCTTTCAAGTTTAAATATTTTATAGTAACTCAAAGTTCTACAAGAACAGCTCTTCCCCCATCATGTGTTGGCCAAGGGACTCACCTGATGTGTAGAGGTCAAAGGTAAATTTTTCCACTTTAAAAATTAAGATCCGGAAGATGATATTTTACAGCACCACCTGGAAGAATGTCTCGACTTACCAGATATTCTAGAGTGGTCTTATTGTTTTTTACTATATATTTATCTCTTTTTTTTGCGTATCAAAAAGTTTTTGGTTTGAACATTTCATCCAACCAAAAGTGTCCCCATGAAAACTTGCAGGTTTTATCTCAGAGTTTGGGGGGCTTTTGCTTTTGTTGGGTTTTGGTGTATCTTGATATTCATTTATTCCCTTTTTTTAACAGAAAAGCTAAAAAAAACCCTACATTAGTTAATATTCTTAAAATCTGTCTAATGTGAGTAACTTCTGTAATTCTTTTTTCTTCACTTTTCTGGGAGTTATGCAATGTCCAATGTTTAGGGAGGAATTCTTGCAGCCTTGAATGAGTATTCAGGCATGAACTCTATTGTTCACAGAGTCTATACATTTGCTCTAGAGAGCAAGCCTGGAAGCATTTCATTACAATGCTGCACATGCAATTATGTGGTGGGAACATGATAACACAAAACTGGTGAACAGCCAAAAAATCTTTTGGAGTCAAAAATGAAAAAAATTTTAAGATATGAGATGCACACTGTTGAGTTAAACATTTTGCTTTCCTTCTCCCAATTAGGTCCTGTCGTGCACTGTTCCCTCACTTCCTGCTTAGTCTAAGTCGTTTAAAGTCCTTGGTATCAGAGGGCAGAAACTCCACGATTTTTACCCTGGTAGCTGACTACATTACTCAAATTTAGAGTACCAGCTTTGTCAAGCCAACAGCATTAAAAAAGCCTGAATGTATTTGGTGAACAACGTTAATAAGTTCAGAAGCTCGCCCCACGGAGAACTTCCTCCTTTCCCCCTTCGCCTTTGCACTGTGAAGTGGAAGAGTTCCAGAAAACTCAGGATGTAAAAGTGATGGATATTATATAACAAAATCCCTGTATTATTACAGTGGACCTCTTTCATGTCAGTGAAGGTTAACTCCTGAAGAAGCACGTGTCCCCTAAAGAGTGGTTTGTAAGGACAGCTTTGTCTTAAAATCCAAGCACTTACGTTCTCAAACTCTGTCCTTTGCTAACTTAGGGCCTTACCCAAAGACCACTGAGCTCTAAGGAAGTTTCAGCTGATTGACTTCAGAGGGCTTTGGATCAGAAGATCCTGTCAGGTCTGCAACAGCTCCTGAAAGGGAACTGAAAAAGTCTGTCCAGCATCATCATATGAAATAAAACAGAACAGAATAGGACAAAAAGGGGAGAAATTTATTCCAGCAGTATACAGGTGCTCTTTAAATAGCTGATGGACTAAAAAACATGTGAGGGATGGATAAGATATACTTTCAGAAAAGTTTGCAGGGACAAGCACTATGCCATTCAGTTTTAATTTTGTCTCCCTGTCAGCTGCAGACCTGCATGCACCCTCAGAAAATGTTATCTTGGTTTACCTATTTTTTGAAGAAAGTGAGACTAATTGGGATTTCTATCTCCAATATCCACCCAAATGGGACACAGAGGGTGTGACAACTGTCCTAACCTTTTCATTCTCAGAGACTTTTGCAGTTTCTCCATCTGCCAGAGGCATTCTCCTGGCAGTGGAGAGGCCACAACACTGCTCTCAGCCTGCAGGAAGGCTCTGCTTCTGGCAGCCAGGCCCTGCCTCTGGCCATTTAGACCAGAAGATCATCTCTTCAGTTCTCTCTGAACACTATTTCCCCCAGAAAAATCCACAATCATCTGAAACTTTCCCAATATCCACCGACAAGCACTTCTGACCTTCAGTCTCTCTACTGTCTCTGGGACAGCAAAGACCGAATGATCTGTGTTACACCCAGGACTAAGATTCAAATTCAGGTTTTAATACATTCTTTGCTCTTCTGAGCCTCTTTCAGGCCCTTGGCATTACCAGCATGGATTTACTGTGAACGGGTAAACAGAGCAGAGAACACAGCACATGGGAGTGATTTAAACTGTGTCATTAGCACATGGCAGGGGGCAGGGCTTCACTTGGATGGTTCACACATACCACACAAATTCTTTAAACAAATAAAGAGCTGTGTGGGGAGGGAAGGAGGGAAGGGGAGGGGACCAGATTTTCCATGCTCTCCCTCTCTGGTTTGGAGGGCTGGCTTTTTTCCCCCACAATGTGATACCCAGTCCATCAGAAACTCCACTCACACTCTGCACACACTGAGGTGTCCCGCTGCCCACGTTTCAGGAAGGTTTTGGCAATGCACAAGCAGCTCTAGAACACGTGCTGTGGACAGAGAAACATAATCTCATATATTTTTTAGTAGATGCAGTCACCACTTCACACGCAGTATGTTAACCCTTTGTGCCTATGAATTCTTGACCGAAACAAGTACTGCAGTGAGCAAAGTCCCAGGTAGAGGCAGGAAGCACAGATACCACATTAGGCTGGAGAACACCTTTCCCTTTCAAAAAAATTAATGATGCTTCTTTGTGCAGTTGCACAACGAAATGTGGCTCAAAAGAATTATCTGCCAAAGCTCAAGATGACACACCAGGCCATGAATAAATCTGTGTCCTCACCTCTCTGCTGGTTCATTGCACAAGGCAGGCAGCTGGGCTCTGATGCAAGCAGCACTCACCTTACCTGTGACCTTAATTCCAAGGACACCGATGAAGCCAAAAGGAGAGGGACAGTACTGAAAGAGGGTGACATACAGAAAGGTGATTTTATATTGCTTGATAAGACATGACATGATTCTTGATTCAAGCTAATTTGTGAGTTTTTTTAATATGGTGCTAGCCTACAACACATGTTTCATATGGATTAAAATTAGTAGTACTTCACATATGTTATTTAGTCACAGCTTTCTTGTAGATAGGTAAATAGAACTCCCTCTTTTGCTTTTAGGAAACCTGAGGCAAAGTCATTCTGCATCAACTTTACTCATCAAAAGACACAAATATTTCTTTGTTGAGTTCCCCAACAGCCCCACAGTGTCCAAGACTCATTGATTTCATTTCTTTTGAAATATCAGATGTGTTATCTTGAAGTATTAAGCTATTCTAAAAGCCAAAGGTGATGGCTTCATTCAGATCTGTGTCAGGAACAGGATTAAAACCTAGGGACCTGAGAAGGCCAGGAGTGCCTAGAGAAACACAGGGTAAAGCTGATCTGAAACAGTTTGGGTCCTTTGCTCAGCCCCTTTCTGCTTTAAAGCCTTTGCTGGGCAGGCAGCAACAGGCCCTGCATAAGAGCAGAAGATGACAACCCCACAAGGATTTGGGGCAGACTCAATGGAATATCTAGATATTTATATGCCACCCAGATCCCCAGTGTGTAAGAGAATTGATTTACTGTCTCAGCAGCTCATGGAGGAGGAAGAGTTATTGCTCACACAGGGAACTGGAGCAGAAAGAGGAGTGACTTCCTTACAACCCTGCAGGAAGCACACTCTATTTAAGCAGACTGCAGCATCACATTCCATTGCCAGGTTAATTTTACAGGAAGATTAGCAGTTTAGCAGCTCCCACAAGTACTTGCAGCAGCAGCATATACCTTGTTTCCAGAGTTCTGTCCCAGCTGAAAGGCAGATAAGCATGAAAGATCTGAAGAAAGATGCAGCCATGGTCAGCTGTCAAAGCCCACCAATGAAAATTAAGTGTTTTCTGAAGACTTATCAATACACATGGAGGTGGAGCACGAAAGCACTGGGGAGATTTAGAGTTTGGCAGATATGATGTAGAGAAGGAAAAATTAAGGTGTCTTAACAGATTTAATTCCTCATGGATTTTTAGAACTAGAATTCAATCCAGATTTCTTTGCAGAATTAACACCATCCTGCACAGATAGACAGATAATAAGTAGATTTTCCTTCAGTATTAAAGGAAGAGAGATTAAAATCAGCTTTCCACCCTCATCAGCATTCCTACCTCTGTATCTCCAGGCAGTGTCGGTGAGAAGACTTGACCATTTTTAGAAAACATCACCTGAAAAAGCCTGGAGGGGAAAGAGTTGAGAACACAACTACAACAACAACAGGAAGAGAAAGAAGAGCACAGTGATGTATTTAAATACTTACTTGTGGTCCCCTAGTGCCACCTTTGGTTGAAGCTCACCAAGTACGAACAAGATTGCAGTCATTCCCAGGAGAGAACGAAGTTTTGTTTGCGGGAAGACAGTCCTCCTGGATTCCTTATCTTCTTTTCAGGACCAAACCAAACACTGAATTTTTTCTGCTATAAGTGACTGAACGGGATCTCCTATTCCCATGCTATTTCTGATATGCCCCCAGAAGTGTTGGCTGGAAAAGGCTCTCCTGATTTTTGTGACAGCATTTCCATGTAGCGTGGGGAAAAGGTATATGCGTGGAACCTGCTTTGAGAGCTTCACACAGTAATGTCTGAAAAAGGAGGAGAAAGGACCGAAAAACCCTTCTGCTGTTTCAGTGACCAGACATGCCCTGTGGATTTTTGTATGTTCTAGTCCATCCTTACACTGGGAAGGACGTGTTAAAAGCAGAAGACTGGAGATGAGGATTCTAAAATACACATAGCGCCCTCGCAGGTTGGAGCGACCCTTGTTAAATCAGTGTGAAGAGCAGCGATCCCCCAGCATGGCCAAGTGGAATGGTGCCTGTGTGCCTGCTGTGTCCCTCTCCATCTCCTCTGCCCGGGTGCTGCTCTGGGATCCCCCATGCAGCGAGGTGACAGAAATGCAGTCACTGTCTCTGCTTCAGCCGTGGGGTTGGAGCTGTCCTGGCTGCCGGTCCATGCTGACTCACACAGGGCCAAACCCTCAGAGCACATAAAATGCTCCAGGAAAGTCACTGGAACAATTTTAGCAGTGTTTCAGCAATTTGCTGTTGCCAAGAATTAGGCCCAGGAGCATAACAAAGACAGTGGTTTAAACCCATTAACAAGAGTGCACTTCTACCACGTCGCACTGTAGTGGCGACTGACTGAAAGCCATTTCAAACACACGTGTAGGTGGTCTGCTCCATGATGCAGAAAACAGAGAGGAAAAGGAATTGAAAAGAAAAATTAAATAGGTTGATATAGATCTACCTATAGACATTAAAAATATGGTACATAAAAATACGTGCAGATATGTGTGTATATATATTTATGCATACTTGCAAATACCCACATGGATTTGTATAAATACAGATATATGTACATACGTGCAAACACAAGACACAGAGGAGATGTATACTATTGTTTCAACAGGATATAAAGGGCTAAATTATAAAACAAGCCAAAAGTTTTATAGTATACAAAAGTCACCTCCTGAAATATCAAGCAAAACAGCCATTGAGAAGCTCATGGACCTGCCAGCTGCTCTGTCAAAGCTTCGAGCTAACAATTGCTGAAAGAGGCCCCTCAGGCTTCCTTCCCTGCTGAGAATCAGACAAACCTCAGGTCTAGAGAGCTTCAGCAGTCAAATGTTCTTCTCTAGCGGTAGCGTTGCACCGCTGAAACAAATGGATTTACTTCACTGGTAGTACAACTGGGTATTTAGGGAGAACTTGCCTTTGCAGGGTTATTATCCAACCAGTGTTGCCAGAAACCAATTTGTGGTTTTTGCAAGAATAGTCATATTGCACCATGGGGTTTTCAGACGGGGTTAAAGAGTCAAGCAACAGCTCCTCATCTTTCTTCTTCTGATCCTCCTCTTAACATTTTTAATCCCATAGTGAGGAAGAAGAAGCAGAGCAGGAAAAAGAAGTATTTTTTTACTACTAATATATAGCAGAATGTCATTTGCAGAACGTATTACCTGTAAATTAGCAAAAATAGGGATAGTACTATTCCAGGTGTGCCTTTTCACATCCTGACAGAAACACCTTTGCCACCATTTTAGCTCCTGGCAACTTCCCTTTCCATTCCCAGACTGTTGTCCTTTGCTTTCCCTTCTCTGGAGGCAGCAGTTACATTGTCCCTGGTGCCTCACACAGCTTCCATCCACTCACTTCCATCTGTTCTCATTCTCACACAGCACTTCTGCAAAATGTATCCTAAAGAAGCCTCAGGCTATTTTACTTGGTGCCCTAGTAATGATGTTCTCTTATGTGAGCACTTGAGAAAGATGACAGGTTGACTCTAATCTACTCCATGCAGGTGCCATTTGAATTTTAATTATCCCCAGCTAAAAATTCTACTTTCAGGCCATCCTTCTTTATATTTGAACTTAAGATGACAAATTTCATGTGAGGAGATTCATTCCTGGTGACTGTAGACAGCTAATAGAGACATCTAAGTTAGGATCCTAATCAGCAGAAAGAGCAGAGTATTTATCTCTCTGCAGAGACTGTGAGCAGGGCTCAGTTAAGGGCCTGAAGCCGGCTCAGGTGAACCCAGGCTGCGTTCTCTGCCTCTCATTTGCTCAGGAAGAATCCTGCTCAGGAGGAGTTGTCCCCTCAGAAGGAGTTCTTGGGGAAAGGGGAGCTTGAAGAGGGCACTGCCGCTGTCAGTGGCACAGCAGGGCATGTGAGACGGGATGTCACGTTTTTATGGTCAGTCGTACGGTCATCTTTGTCTCACCATCCTCAAGTTACCACAAATGTGGTAACAGAGCAGGGAATACAAAGCACAAACTGTAGTGCCATTAAAGCTCAGGGCAATTCAGGTACCATAAAACATCTCATTTCCCTCTCAGCCACAGGCAGCCTTCTCCAAGGCACCTTGCACTGACTGCAGCCCTGCAAAATGTGGTCATATTCAGAGCTGAAATGCAGCTGAAATGCACTATAGTAACTATTGTCTGCTTCATCTTGGGGAAGAATTTAGGAAGTTTTGTTTCTTTTTAACTTTAAAGGCAATGCTATTTCTGTCAATGATTCTAGCACTCTAGTCAATATTAAGCATCCAGTTGTCAATGCTAGATCCTGTATATGAAATACAAGCAGAGGGGAAAGAAAGAATTAACCCGGTTTATAATAATTGATATTTCCAGACTATAATCTTGGCATCTCTTTAAATCCATTTATAATTGTTTGCTACCTGTTCCTGAATGTGAATAGGCTATTTCACCCGTGAAGGGTGAGTGCTAAGTTCCTTCCGTGGTTATGAAAGATCCATAACTCACAAAGGCTGCAAGGCCAGAGTAAGCGGCAAAGATTTGTCTTTTTTTTTTTCTCCAAGCAAGTCAAAGAATCATAACCACCCTTTCATGTATGAGACAGTCTATTTGTTCTTCTTTGTTGTATTTCTTTTAAATTAAGCTTTTTAAGCAGTGACTGAACCCTGGCATCAGATAGTAAACAGAAGGCTGGTGACTGGATAATTAGTACTTTGGGGCTTGTTGGATAAGCCAAAAACAATTTTAAAATTTTAAAAATATTTTGTTGGCAGCATTATTTGGGTTTTTCTTCGGGGCATATTTTCACCACAGTGAGTAACAAAAGTAATACTGGAGGAAATGTTTTGTTTGATTAGACATTAAGTATATTGTTTCACTTTGCACCATATTTGTAATTTAATTTTTTTTTAAAATAATTTTAATGCAACATTTTATTTCAATGACTTGGTCTACATAGGAGATAATGACAAATGAAGGAAAGTTTCAAAAGCACAGCAATGTGAACATCAAAGGACATCTGAACACTGGCACAACCATGGAAGGAGAAATAAGCACAGGTATAAAGCTTGTAAAAGAGAGGGACAATAATGCAGAAAGTCAGAAACACGGAACAGGTTTCATGCTTGAGTTTGAGGCTATTCCTCCCACCCTGACTCCTTGGGCAGCACCACAGTAACCCGGCACAAAGCAGCCACATCACCTTACAGGAGCTGACATGGGGATGCTGGCAGGATATCCAGCCCCAGTCCAGGATAGAGCACTGTCCTATCCCCACAGTCCCCTGGGAATTCACAGCAGAAATACTCTCAGGTGATAGTGCAGACACCTCCCTGCACAATCCTAGTTCTCTGAAAAGATGAATGTGGAAAAGCTACCCCTGCAATAAAAATCAGAGGCAGACATTGAATTGTATTTATCAGACACTTTTGACTTTGCATTCTACCTAATAACCCATTTCTTCCAGAATAATTTTGAACATGTCAAACATCCAAGAGCTGCAAGACACTTAAATTTGTTTTGCCACTTTAACAGTTTTTGTTCTCCTCACCAACATCTCTGTTACAGCCTTTCTCTCCCCGAGTTACAGAGGTCCCAAATGCTGAACCCAAAAGATTAAGTGCTGGGTTTGAAAATCAATATTATGTCACTCTGCAGAGCTAGAAACGTGAGCCTTTCCCTCTAGTGATTAAATGTTGCCAGCTTCCCAATGGGTTTCAGTCTGTTTGTTTCCAGCCCTGAAGGTCTCAGGATCTTAAAGAAGTGGCATTTTAACCATCCTTACAGGAAATGCATATTTCTCATACGAACAGGCTTTAAAATCTCAGGGAGTGTATCCTGAAATGATATACATGGATTTTACAGCACAAAGTGGTGACTGTTAATTGCACTATCAGTTGTGCACATCAACCAAGTCACCTGCTCCCTTCATCTGGCAGAGATGGGCACTGGCCTTGGGAAAGACTGCGGGTGATTTCCTCACAGTGCTTTACAGACACAAAAGTGTTCCCAGAAAATATTAAGGTATTTTTCAAATACTTTACTTCCCAAATAGTCTAATAGATGTAGCAATGGAATGTAAATCCTTCTGCCAGTAATAAGACTGAAAAAGAGCATTGGCAAATCTGTAACCTGCATTTCCCCTTTATTATTTCATCTTCAGTTGTCAGTCCCTCATTAGTAACTTTAAAAACATTTTACACTCCAGGTGAAATATTTTTGTCTACTTCTTGCTCATAAGTAGTTTTAGAATTTAATAATAGGTGTAGAAAAACATGCAAGGTAAAATTTTCAATTATTAGAAAACATACTAAAATAGAAAAATATTAGAAATACATTTTTTCTACTTTTTATGCTCAGTATACGGCAGAACGTTGGTAGCACAAGCAAACAGCTCTCAGCTCAGCACAGTTTTTCTATGTGCAACAGAACTAACAAAACTTAGTTTTTTATAGTAAAATAATTTTCTACAGTAAAGGGTTGTGTCCTTTACTGCTGTCAAAGAAAATATAAAATGGCTGAATTCTTTCTGCTCTTTTATCCCTGGGCAACAACTTGTGTTTTTTTTCCTCTACCTAGCTACTGGTTTCCAAATTCTAAACCACTACTACAGCTAAGTGGAACTCAAACATGCATTACTACAGCTAAAATAAAAATGTTTTGCTATAAATCTCTTTCGTCTGCCTTCACCTTCAAAGGACTTGGAGCTGGACTGGTTTTACCCTCAGTTCCCAGAAGTAATTGGGATCCGTAAGTGCCCTTCAATTCCCATAATGCATTTATATTAAAATTATACTAAATCTCAGGTTGCTCTGTGGAAATGTATTAGAGCTGATCTAACAACCACCAGCCCAGGCAATAAGCACAATCTTTCCATCTCTGCTGCTCACTGCTGCATCCAGCAAAAACGAGAATGTATAACTGTGGAAGTAAGATATAATGACATTTCAAAATTCTTTAATTTAAGCAACTTTTGTGTTTCTGACAACTATTATTATTATTATTATTGTAATTAAATATTTGTCTAATTGAGATATTAAGGCTGAATTTTTCTTTATTTCTTAACCAGCTCAGATTGTTAGGCTGAGCTCATTTTCCATTCATAATTACCAAAGCGAAAAAAAAAAAAAAAAAAAAGCAAAGAACTCAAACATACCTTGTAAGATGTTTTGGAAGTTTTCCCAATTAGTCAAGGATTTCCCCTAGATAAATCTTCCACCCTTTCAAAGAGGAGAACAACTGTAGGATTTGTGTGTATGTATCACATAGAGAATGTGAATTTCTGAGTGTCTGTGCCAATATTACTTCAAAAGCCTGCTGAGATCTCCTGGAAAAAAAAAATTGCATTGTAAATTCTGTATTTATTTCCTTTCTTTATTTCAGTGTGAATTATAAATAACAATTAAGAATTACAGAACTCCTATTTTTATGAAAGACTCAGTCTCTAGTAAAAAATAGAGCCACTCTAGTTGCCCACTGTCAAAGCTCCTTATTTGTGTTATCTCAGCAAACTGTAGGGAAATGATCACAAGAAAAGGTAATTATTATTTTTACTTTCTTGAAATTATAAACAAGAATGTGTTATTTCCTATGAAACAAAAATCTTGTAACCATTTTTATTAGCAACAAACCTCCCAAGATGTAAGCATGGGTGTGAAACAAGGTGTTAGACATTTACATTTACATGCCCTCCAGAATGGATTTCTGAGTAGAGTATTTTTCAAAGTTACACTAGATATCAATGATATTAGGCTTAGGCCCCGGAGCTGTAGGCTACAATGCCTTTTACAGAATGAAAATTATTGTTATCTGTATGTACTAGGAAGAATTAAGAGTCTCAATTCACTTCAGGCACTGCTTGCCAGGCTCTGCACCCAGAGTGTAATATTTTTTAGGTGACATATTTTGAGCTTGTGGGCTTGAAGGAACACATACCTCAGGCAAACAGGCACATAAAGTAGAGCACATCTTCCCATCTCATTGGAGGACTGTGTTTCTGAATCCAACCATGTCTTCCTTCTGTCATGCCTTTTCTTAGGATAAATATCCACATTCCAGTCATAATGAGACAAACAATTCCCAAATATTATTTTCTTTAAATCAAAGAAGGTCCACACTAAAGTTCCAGCTATGAGAAGCACTTTTTTATGAGAATGTTTGATTCTTCAAGAGCCACCTGACAAACGAATTGAATGAACAGACCACAGGAAGATGTTTTTTGTTAGTATATAAACACTGATTAGGAGTTAACTATGTCTACTTGTTTCTTCCAAGCATTTCCAGCTAAGTTTTGCTGAAAGAAGCAAATAAAGATGAAAATTTCTTCTTCAATCTTGTCAGGACTTGGTACTTCTCTTTTTCTCCTTACCATTTATGAACAATATTACATTTGTGAAAAAATAATGAATTAATTTTGCACTCAACATCCAAGATCTCCAGACTGAATTCTCCCAGGCACCCTCACACCACCACATTGACTGACACTGTGTCCAATGGCACAGAGCAGCCCCTTGGTGTCTTTAATCAGGCACTAAATATCCCTAGATCTGCTTGTGTCAGGTTTAGAGGGCTGAGGTTGGACATTCAGCCCATCATGTCACACACACACAGAGTGTGATTTATGTGCCACACTGCTCAGCTGTCTCTGAGCTGAACCTTCATACAGCCCAGCTGGATAAACCAATTCCATTTCAACATTACCAAGCAAATCCATTCTCACTGGCTTGTGCACAGCAATGAGAGCCTCAGTCAATATAAGATGTTTTACTTATTACTTCCTAAGAATGCACATTTCTAATTATCTCAGATCATGTTTTCTGCACCACATTACCAAAAGGTCCTCGTCTGAATTGCATCTGTCCCTCATGCATGGCATTGCTTTACTTTTGGTTTATATTCACATGATTACTGTTATGATTTTATATACACATATATAAAGCATAAATGTTTTACCAGCATCAACAGCACAATTACATGCTATATTTATTACACGAAACACTTCATAATTGATTGCTAAAAGCTACGCAGTTAAATTTTCCTGTCCCTGAGCAGAATCATGACATTCAAATATAGATTTAAAAATAGAGTGCTGCCAATGCTTTTAAATAAATACTGTACAGCACAAAACACTCGTTGCTGGCATCAGCTGCAGTTTACTTTTGTTTAAGGCTGTTTAAGCTTGTTTTTAAAAATATAACCAGTTTTAAAGGGATTAACCAATTTCCCAAAGGTTGTTCCCATTCCAGCCATGACAATGTTAAGTTTAAAATATTTTAAAAAGATTTTACAAGAAATTTTTACCATTGAAAAGTAATTTTTGGTTGTTATTGTGATAATCTAGGTATCAGACATATGCACAAACACATCCGCTCACAACGTTCATATATTATATTCCAATAATCATCCCCTAAATTCTGTAGTCTTTTTAGAGCAGGCAATTGTAAAAACGCAAAGAAGTTCATTTAATTCCAAATTGTAATTTTGCTATCACAACACCAGGCATTTCTAGACACAAACACAGAAAAGGCTATTTGTGCCTTAATTATTATTAGCATACAGTAGGATATCACCTGCTGCTCTAAGTGCTGAAGAGCCTGTCATAGTGTGTACCATTGCTAAGGTATACACAATGAGGGAATTTACATTTGATTTAAGTACTTGCTTCCTAAATTCTTTACTGTATATTCTGTAAATCCCGTACTATTGCTCCTAAAGGAAGGCTGCAGCATTGCCAGGGGTGGTAGCTGTAATGAAGAATTGTTTATGTAGTGCAGGAAATTAATGAAAACGTTTTCTAAGAGAATACTCACCACTGGACTTGTTTAGCTTGTTGGAATGATTCTAAAGTATATTGAAACAAATAAAAGAAAGTGTTTGTTTCATTTTGTTTTGGTTTTCTATAAAAAAAAAAAGGAGGAAGGGATGAGAGTTACATTAATTACTTGAGATATTTGGTATATGAAATTTATTTTCTAAACTGCTGTGCACTTTTTAAAGTTAATTGTGCCATAAATCAAAACCGTGTAATACATTTAAAATGTCTAAACATGCTCCGAGTGCAGACTCTAAAGGGAGGTTTTCAAAATCTATATGCTGAGCCAGATCTATGAATTGATCCCATTACTCTAAAGATTAGAGTTTAGTTAAAGTTAGGCTTTTTATTTTGTCTGCTAGATCTTGTCAGACATACTAAATAATGTGTATACTGTACAGACTGCAATTAATGTTTCCCAGATAGAAACTAGGATTAGTTTTAAATCGACTGTACAGATTTTGCATCATCATTTGAGTCCTCTTGCTGAAGGTTGTTGTATGGATTCTTCACTAGAATACATCCAGCTATTACTCTGTGGAAAATGTGGGGAAGTGCAGGGAGAGAAAGCAGCAAACACAATAATGTGGAATCAGCATGCCTGGCATTGGAGAGAGCTCAACACCCAAAGCTCACTTGTGGAATTAGTCTGGTCCTGCAGCATGGGAATTTCTAATGGGACATCCCAACCGTTCTGAACTGTTTTAAGTTTCCCTCTTGAGAAGCAGAGATCCAGTCATTAATATTCTTTACTTTCAAAGACAAAGCTCTGTCCTTGTTTCCTGAATGCTCCCCTTTGAAAGAGGAGGGAATATCCTGTCTGAGAGACCTATACCAATCAATGTCTTAATTAGTTAGGATTCTTTCATTGAAAATGATTTTTCATTTTAGAAATGTCATTTCTTTAAAATCAAAGCTTCTCTGCAGAAATGCATTGCTTTCAAATAATTAAGGTCTGGCATGAATTAGCTCAGGGCCTGTGATTAGCTGAAGGCCTAATGACTAAGGCACTTCCTGAGGATGTGGAAGATCCCGGTTCAAACCCGGCCTGCCTGATTCACACCAGGAATTCAAACCCCACAGTCTCTCACATCCCCAGCAAATACTTCACATCTTGCTCTGGAGAGCCAGCCCTTCCTTTATCAAAGGGCATCTCTTTACGCAGGTAGAGCAATGCCCACAGCAAAAGCTTTTGGAGATTCATCCCCAGCCTGTTGTAGGCAACAGCAATGTGTTGACTGGGGCATCCATGCAGCATAGGGATACAGAAGGCTGAGACAGAATCCAGCTGCCTAAATAGGGGACTCCAGTGCCATTTCAAGCACCTCAGTAGAAGCCATCACTTCTGCAGCTATTAATAGAGAGAACTGCAGGCCTGGAAGACGACCTGTGCCGAGATGAGAGAGTTTAGGGCATCTCCAGTGGCTGTGCTTAGTCAGGTAAATCCCTCTCATGTAACTGGGTGAGCCAAAAGTTTGAATGTGCCTTGCCAAAGTCCTCTGTGAATAACATGAGTTGGCTGAATACCAGCTGCTCTGAATGAGCCTTCTCTAAAAGTCTCAGTAAGTCTCAGTTAAATTTTAGATAGAAGTTTTGGGGTTTTGTTAATGCTGAAAATTTTCTGCCACACAAAAACTACTGGTCTGAAAAGCCTGAGATAGGTGCTCAGTGTGGTTTCCCAGTGCAGCTTTGTATGGACAAGAAGGGGAGTTAATATCAACATTCTGTTTCAGAATAAGCTACTAAATAATGTCAAAGCAGTTCTGAGGGAGAAATCAATCCTATACATTGTGAGTCTCTGAGTTTTCCAGTCCACCCAAAACCAAAATACATCTGGTTTACCAAGATAGGCTGCATGTGTGCACTAATAATGTGTTTCATTGTCTGACTGGCATCTACACTGCTTTCTTCAGGAGAAAATTACCTAAAACAGCGTGTCCTTGAGGACAAAACTGCTGCGAGCTCGCTATGGGAATCCTATGGTATAGTTTACTACCATTTGTGTCATTCTATTTAATTTGCTATTTCTTCCTTACACCATGTGGGTAATAATCACAGCAAATTGATTCCCATGAGCTCCTTGGACAATTAAAGCTATTTGGTTATTGCCACCTGCCTGCTGTTTCCATTAATGCAATTTTCAAGACTTTTTTTTCCTTCCTGCTTCTCACCCCAGTAAATTCTTTGCCCAGTCTTGACACATTGCTGTGCTGCAATTAGAGTTAAAAGGCTGTGGAGGGCATCTGTCCCTGAATGTGATCAGTCACACTTTCAAATATTGCTTTGTCATATGCAAATTTAGTTTTGAGAATTTATGAATTTTAGCTGTTTTTAGCCAAGGGAAATATATATCTGCTGCCACACTATTTTTAATCAGATTCTGGGTAGCTTGGTTATTGTTTCTGTAACCATTTTATTCTCATTATATTTGTGATATTTACTAAATTACCTGTTATATTCTAACTTCTCTGTTAAATACATGTATGAGAGAGGAAAATATGTGCTGGATTTATCTTTGTGTGTGTGTGTGTGCTTTTCCTGTTTGTCATGTCTTTAACCTTTCCTTTCTTGGAACATTTTGGCTTTGCTCTTCTTTTTTTCTAGTTCACGATCAGCCTTTTCAGATCTGCATTCTTAAATAAGTGTGTTGTGATCTCTCTTTCTTTCCAAGATCAAACTGGCCACTGACTTTCGTGGAGAGGAAAGGCAAAAAGCAGAATAAGGTCATGGATCATAGAAGTAAAGAGGAAAAAGGGGAAGAATGAAATGAAAGGTCTCAGTCCCAGTTCTGTTAAGGAAAATTGAAGTTGTGCTTTATACAGCAGCTAGAACAAGAGGGAATCTGAAACTGATTTAAGCTTTTAAAAATGCAGTCAAATGGAACTAGATTTCCTCATTAGCCTCCTTTAACTGCTATAGTCAGATCACAGAATCACAGAATATTGTGAGTATGAAGGTACACACAAGGACCACCCAGTCCAGCTCTTAAGTGAATGGCCTGATGCATTTGCTATTCATAGCCTGGGTTCTCCACACGAAATCACCGAGATTGAGAGGTTGCAGTGGGATAAACACATTGCAAGAATCATCCTTACATCGTTCTGATGGTCACAAACAGCTGATCAACTCACAGACAAGTCCTTATGGGCTCACCAACTTGTCACTGCACAAATACAACCTTATGGTGTTCTCCGTATTGCAGGCGCCAATGAGAAAAGACAAAACTTGAAACGTAGCCTCGATTTTACCCATTGCTATCGCTCTTTTTTCAGTCAGTCAAGGCAAGCTTGTACATGAAGGTAATTAGACCCAGAGCCTAAGCACAACTGTGGATCCAAAAAAGCAACCTACAAACTGAGTGTGCGTGTAGGACATGAACTGGATCAGCAACAGAGAGAACAGACATCAAGACAGTTCCAGCTCTGCCCCCCCAACAAACACGGCAGGAAAATGGTGGGTAAAAGAAGCACCAGAAGGCATCAAAAACCCCCAAATCTAGGGACCCGTTGTTAAAAAATTTCCTTAGATTATCTAATTTTCCACTAGATCTTAAATGCCAGGCTAGAATTTCCAGTCTTTGCAGATCATTTAAAAGCTTAAGGGATTATCAAACCAGTCATTTAAAATGACATTTTCACTGTACAAATATTTGTCTATTAAATAGGCTGCATGGCACAGGATCTGATCAGCCTTGGCAGTATTACAGGTTCTTCATACACTGCAAACCCCACTGTTTCCTCATAAAGCTGTCAAGTCTCAGTTTAATGAAACATATATAAATTCAATGATATTAGCCACGTCTTGGCAAGTTAATTCATTTTGTTTTTTTCCTGTTGAGTTCCTCCTATTAGGACTTCTATCAATTTATCATTTTAGGAGCACCACCGCAGATCTCTTGCTGGCACTGGAATAAAAAATTGAAGAATAAGTTTACTTTTCAAACAGCCAAAATATTTAGATATATAAAAATACCTCTTGATTGACCATTATTATACTAACACACAGACAATGAAAAATTAGGGAGCTTTAGTAAGAACTGTCTC
Source organism: Oreocharis arfaki (assembly GCA_013398015.1). NCBI lineage: Eukaryota > Metazoa > Chordata > Aves > Passeriformes > Paramythiidae > Oreocharis > Oreocharis arfaki. The sequence continues at coordinate 3,700,432 of VZRR01002584.1, forward strand.
CCAACTGACCCTAAACCTCTGCTTGAGACTCCCTACTGTCCCACTAATGCCCTATGCTACTTCATTTGTAATTAGAGCCAAGGGATTTCACTTCACATTCCCTTCACAGACACAGGGCCTGAATGATCCAGAAGATAAGAACAGTTTTCACTGAATGGTTTCAGTTGGAAAAGACCTCTAAGATCACTGAGTCCACCACTAAACCACATCCTCAAGTGCCACATCCACACAGCTTTTAAATGTGTCCAGGAATGACAACTCAACCATAGCCCTGGGCAGCCCATTCCAGTGCCTGACAACCCTTCCTGTGAAGAAGTTTTCTTCAATATCCAATCTAAACCTCTCCTGGCACAACTTGAGTCCTATCTTCTGCCAGCTGGGAGAAGAGACCACTCCCCACTCCTCTATACCTGATCATATTTGCAGGAAACAGTGGAAACAGGAATTGAAGCAACCAAGTTTGTTCATTTGAAAAACATGATTACACAATATTTTCAAGTGTACAATGAAAACCTGAAAATTCGCCCACTGAATTTATGATGAATGCATTAAATTTCCTTGAAGACTCTGAATAGACATTTAAACATCTGAGGTAAACAGTCTATTCCCAGAAGAATTTGTAAGAGAAGTGAAAACCCAAAAATAACCCAATGCATTAATTCTGTCAAGTTATTTACATGGTCCCATTTATGATTCTAGCTCAGTTTAATTATCTCCAGAGAGAGTTTTGAACTGAAGAGAGAAATTTTGTCCAAAAAGAAGTTTGCACATAATCACACTGTGCCTTTTGTTTCTTTTTCTCTTTTTTCTCTGGTGGCCCATGTGAGCAGATGACAACTACTCCACATAGAACAAAAAAGAAGACAAAGAAGTGAAGACAAAATGGGACAGCCAGTGTGCTCCAATGCTGCAGGTATGAGGGAAGAGGGCTAGAACCAGCAGTGAGATTCAGAGAGAAAGCTGCTAGAAATGATCTTATTTTTCTGCCAGAAGCATGACTGAGTGGGAAAAAAAAAAAAAAATCAGAGCTAGCAATAAACCTTCCCTCATTTTCCGTTACCCTCCAGGAGATTACTTTGATGGGAATTAGACAGCCCCCTGCAGGAAGCTCTTTAGTTCTTGTTAAGTCTTTGCACAGCATGTTTGTTGGAAAGGAAAGCTTGTGTTTGATGCTGTTCATCACTGTTGCTGCTGACTTTCTGAGGTTACGAAACATCAGTCTGTTTGCACCCCTTTTGAGGGCTGCCAGAATGAAGATCTCACATGAGTTCCAAGCTTCTGGCTGCTGTGTTACAGCACATCCCCTTAGGCAAGCCTTCATGCCAGGCTGAACAAGTTTCACATATCAAATGCACATTTAAGGATCTTCAATAGGTGAAACTGCTCTTCCTCAAAGTGATAGCATGTGCTTGTGCTAACATTGGTCTAATTGCATTTCTAAACTGTGTTTGAAAGTCATCAATGAAATCTTTGGCTCTTTTGGACCTGCTATTGTGACAACTATTACAGTATCTGCACCCAAAAGGGAATTCTTGCCCTCCAATTGGAGCATAATAGGTTTGTGGATTGTTTTCTGTTAGTGTTTTTAATTATTTCCAGTGTCTACTAAGCATATGTGTGGGGTACTCCTGTTACACAGAATAATAATTTGCTACTATTTGCTACAGTGCTTCACTAAAAATTGAGATGCACTTCACATTCTGCTCTTTTATTTAATGGTGCATCAGGGTTCCTTTCCCCTAAAATTCGCTGAGGTATGAGCACAAAGCAAGAATCCATGCTGCAATTCCCCTGCCTTTTTCAGTAAATCACACTTTCTCCTGCTGGAGCCATAACTGTGTTTACCTTTCAGTTCTTCCCTCTAACTTTTCCTGTGTGGAGTCCACTGAGTTTTGTTCCCTGACCTCTTCTCCATTTGCTCTTTGGTTAGAAGTGTGTTCAAACAAAATGGGTCTCTCTAAGACAGTCATTACAAAACCAACCTTTACCTCTTTGCTACTTTTAGTTCCTTTCACACTTCTGAAAATTACAGAGCGCTGATAAAGTCTGAATCGCTTTTATCACTTATCAGAGGTTAAAAAAAAATGCACACTTAATAAGGCTTCACCGCCTCCTTTGGTTTCCTATTCCTCTCCCTTTACTCAAGCTCTCTTTGTGTTAAGTGAAAAACTGCTCTAAAGCTGTCCTTTATGTCTACCAGATCCTATTATGTCTACACACAAGGGCGAAACTTCAGTGAATCTGGATCTCTTCCCTTCCTGGCAGGGTCTGCTCTACTGTCGTTACCAAATTCGGTCGCTTATCATTGTACACAAAGGTACAGCAGAGATTTCCAGCTGGGAAAGGCTTAGCACACCTCCTCCTGGCACAGGCAGAGGAAGGCTTTTCTTTAGCACACCTTTATGAAGGCTTTGCCTGCAAGGCCCCAGAATCCTGGCTGCACATGGAGTTAATTAGGGCAGTGACATCTGTACCGTGTCCAGCCACCATCCTGCCAGAAACACGTGAGCAAAATCCACTGAACATCACCAGTACCTTCAGCTCCCATGCCAAGGAAAGTCTGGCTCTCCTCGTGGCTAGTGGCAGATTTTCCTATCCCTTAACTTTTGCTGTGAATGAATTCATACAACATACCCTGTTGACAGATCAGCTTTCATCTCTCTGCTCATCTCTGCTCACAGGCACAGCAATTTCTCTTTTAGCAGCTGTGAATTCAGCACCTCTTTGATCCACAGTCATCTTTAGCACCTAAATGTTAAGTGGTATTAAGGGTTTGAGTTAAAAACATCAGTCTTCAGTGGTTATGTGACCAGCCTGTCTCAGGTGTCTGATATTTTTCTGCAGAGGATTTTCAATTTTTAGCCCTTCCTACTTGTTCTGATCAACCGGAAAAAAACAAACCAGGACATGACTTATTATGTAGGTGCAGGTTACTGTGATTCACCAGCTCTATTTATCTGATCACTCCTTTCTGTGTATGCCTGGGAAATGAAAGCATTTGTGACCAGATAGGTACTACCACCATTACTTATATTAACGCAAAATGCTACACGCAACACCGCAGACCCCCCATGGACACACACTGATTTCACACACATTTTCCACACATTTCTATTGGCTCTGCTTGAGATCACATATTAAAACCCACCAATCTTCCCAGCAGACTGATGAAAACCTCAGTAAAAACAGCTGCATTTCACATGTGGTTTAAGTTAATGTCTCATCCTGAATGTTTAACTCTATCTGGCAATGCTACTTTTTAATATTCACAGTCCTCTTAATCTTCTCATTAGAAGCAAGGCATTCAGCCTTGAAAAGCACAGAAGAATACAATGAGGCTGGTAGCACTTCGTTTCTGGAGTGTCCAAAATCACTTTTTTTATTGCAAGGAACTTGAAGAGAAATTCATGTTTGATAACCTGTGAGCACATAAACCAATTGCATAGCACTGTTAAACAGTGTAAACAAACACCAGTCTGTCCACACAGTAATATTTCCTTTCAATAAAAATGAAACATTACTTAAAGGAAGTAGCATTGCATGTTTTTTTCAGCTTGAGTCTATAGTATTAAAAAGGAAAAAAAAAAATAGTTATTTAAAATACATCTCTCCTCCTGGTTGGGCCAGAAGAAAAAAATTTACAAAACTGTTTACTAGGAACATGCCTAAAAACCAAAAGACATAGAGAAGTTAGAAAGTCCCTTAGGTGGGTAACATGAATTTAGAAGATCCTTCTTTTTTTCCCCTTGAACTTGGGATAAGGTTCAAGATCAGTAATGATCTTACACAAGCAAGCCCACAGTCAGTCATGTGCTCCCCCTACACAAGTGACTGTCCCAGATAGAGACATCAATGTCACCTTTCTTTTTTCCTGGAAATACACACTTCAGGCCAGAGAAGCCTTCTCTGCAGGTGCCTTCACTGCAAGTTGTGCCAGAATCCCATGGATTGAAAGGTAACATCTTAGTGATGACACACGTTCATGTCCATGGAAATACATGGCACTCTTTGCTTTGGCCTTCACTTCAAGTAAATCAATGAGATCAGAGGGAAAATATCACCCTGAACGTGCTGATTGTTAAGGCTATATGACACTGTTGCAAAAGCTCTCAGGACAATCCATCCTTCACCAAAAACAGTGGCAAGAGTCCCTGAGTCAGGATTACTGATTCCAGTTTCCTCAGCTCTAAGACAATAATAAGTTCAGCCTCTTAGCAGAAAGCCCTCCTACTCTCTATTTCAGAGCAGGATTAGAAACCATCAAATTCCATTCATGATTTCAGCTATTTTCCCTTCAATCTGAGATGACAGGCCTTATCACCTGAGAGGTTTGCTTTGCAGGGAGCAGTACGTGCCCATTACACCTAATGCATAAGGGCCTTTCATTTCAAGAAGATGGAAAACGTTTTTTCCCTAATATTGCCAAGAATAACAGTAAACCATAAATGTCTAGACTGTGTGCAGATGAGGGGAGTGTAGAATAAGAGGATTAGAAAGAACTTTCCAAAGTTACAAAGCTAGAAGAAGGTAGTGACTCCAGCTCACAGCACCGACGTCAAAGACATTCCACAGACCAGGGCCTGTTAACAAAAATGTGTTTAATTGCGTATTTCTCTGGGGAAATAATGACATGGGCACCCATTATTACTGGAGCTTTTCTATCCTGGTGCTTGTAGATAGTCACCCATCTTACAGGAGTGGCTCACAAGTCCGAAGTAAAGACAGAGGCAGCTCTAAAGCGAATGTTGTACAAACTGATAACAGCAAGCAGATGGTGAGAGCACAGAGGAAGCCTCATTTTGAAACTTTTCTGCTATAGCCACACTGAATAGGGAGTGACGCCCATTCACTGAGGTTTGGTTCCCTATCCTTTCTCATGAACTGGTGTGAGCCATACCAGCAAACCCCCACTTGCTGGGGCATGCAGCGCACTTGCTGGAAAAGTCTGGCACTGCAGGGATTCAGAGAGCCTCTCACAGTGCATCCTGAGCCACTCACCAGGGCAGAAGCCACTCCAAGAAGCAGGATTCCTCACTCATTTTCACTCATGCCCTTCTCATGCCACAGGCAGCAGTGGCCACTCACGTCCCAGTGGCTGTCCATCTGCACGTCTCCAGGCATCAATGTAGGGAAGGGCAGGAGAACTGGACTGTATTTTGCCAGGACACTCCATAAACTCCTGAAGTTGCAGCTTAACAATTCCCTAGTTAAGTGCCAACTGCCTTTGATAGTCTCTAAGGTTTTTTTATTCCATTAATTTGCCTAATTGTTTTTGAATGCGCTGTAATTAATAAAGTGAATGGACAGCAGGATTGGCAAAAGGTCACTGCTGACAACTGCCCGAATCCTTGATGGGCAAAGGCAGAGAATTTAAGAACATTTTTCTCTCTGTCCCTCCTCCCCATGTGGAAGAATGGATTAGGTCAGGCTCACTGCATCTTCTCCTCTCTTCCTGTGAAGGTGCATAATAACTAAAGGCACTCAACCTTAAAGCTCAGGAAAAGGCCGTGTCTGATTCTCAGCTGATGCATACTTATGCGTACTAAAACTAACTCTTGTGCACAGTGGAATTATGCAAGGATTGAACCATCCACATCCCAAGGTCAGAGTTGCCAGCCAGTACCATCAAACCATGAAACCCAATTCCCTGGAAACTAAAAATGGGACAGATCACCCCCTAAACTGTCAAAATGTACTTTATGACTGTTTCAACAGCAAAAGAACAAAAAAGTGGCAAAGAACAAAAGGGGAAAAGAAAGAAGTGATGTGACTAAGTGCTCCCAATGGACCTTTGCAAGCAAGAGAAGAAAGGCAAAAAGAGCGAGAGGTCACCAAAGTGCATGTGATTAACATAATCAGGGTAAGAGTGGTGTTAGCAAATTAAAAATAGAGTAGATAACCCCCAGAAAATATGCTTAGGGTGACATCAGGAAGAGCCATAAGGTGTGAGACGTGAGACTTGGGAATGAAGGCGAGGCCACAGGACTTTTAGTAACTGGAGAACGTGTGCAAACAATGCACGGACAAACCCTTCCGCTGGGTTTCAGTCATTAGCAGTCTAACTAAGAATGCGGCAGACATTTATGGTATGCAAAGGTGGATTCTAAAGATGTTCCAAGTCCCTCCCTCTTCCATCACCTTTTCTGAATGCTTCCAGCAGCAACAGAACTCACCCGTGGACGTGATTTTTCCAGGGAACTCTTGAAGGACATGGACTAAATTCCCACTTCAGTGGGAGCAGGGCTGGATTCTCTCAATCCTTCAGGCATTCAGTGTAGAAAAGCTTTGGGATGAAGAGCAATTCCAGTCTTGGAAATTAGGCAAATTATTTATCAACATACAGGAGCATACAGATATATCATGTGAAGTAATGTTTACTATGCAAAACATTTGGAATCGAGCAGGATTGTCCACTGAGTTATTTTCCTTACTTATCTGTTTCTACCTAGCTACCACTGAGCTGTCTGAGGAACACCCTAGTATATTCTGAGTTTTTTAAAAGTCTTCATAGCATTTACTTTGTAAACTAGAGTTCCTTTAATATTTTAAAGTTTTATTATCTTCTATTATATCCATTCATTACATCATACTACAAATCATGTTTCCGTTCTTTGAAAAGGATCCTTGAAAATTACCAAAAAGGAATTCTTCAGAAAAACTTAACCTCCGCAGAAATCAATTGCAAAGACAAATTCTAAGAATGATATGTGAAATACTCCTGTCTCTGGTGCCATTCTCCCTCATCCTTCCTTGGGTAGAAAAGCAAAAATCTTTGTGCAAGAGGAAAACACATCATCAGATGCCGTCAAAGAACTAATAAAGATCAAGGGTCACTGGGAAAGGACAGTTTCAAGCAACATCACATTTTCCAAAAGCTGGCAATAGGAAAATTTTTGTGTTCAGCAGTCAAGAAGTATTGGAGCATTTCGATTTGGCTTCCTTGAGCTTCAGCTGTGGGACTGATTCCACCTGCCCACCCTATGTGTGTTGGTCCAGGAGCTCCACTGAGCTCAGGGCTGGGCCCCAGTTCCCGCCTGCTCTTGCTTTCAGGAATATATCCATTTCATTTGGATCCATCACGTGCCAGGCCCTGACAGGGCAAAGATGCATCAGGCTGAGAAGCCTGAGTCCCTGCCTGGTCCCTGGAACTCGCGAGCTCCACAGTAGGATGGACGTAAAATCACCTCTGAAGACTGTTGGCTTGGTTTGCCATATTAAAAATAAATTAAATTAGCAGCTCAATAAACTCAGTTGTAAGCTGCAGTTGTCAAACCGTTCTTGCCATAGGGGCAGCAGCCCCAGAGAAATCCAGCCAAGCAGTGCTTCAGCGCTCTTCCCTGGATCCATAGCAGCCAGGAAACACGGGAGATATTCCCTTCCCTCTGTCCGCTTTACTCCATAAGAAGGGCAGAGAAAACTGTCCTCATTCTTTCCAAGTCTGTCAAACCCCTAAAACTTCACCTCTGCATTTTCAGCTGTTTCTTATTCAAAGTATATTTTCATAATATTGGAGGAGTGCTACTTTTGATTTCTATTGTTTTTACCTGAAAGTGGGCTTTTCCCTTCAGTCAGAGAAAGGTTTCAGAAAGAAGCTACCCAAAAGCTTTCTATTCCATCTTGTAATACATCCCTAACCTGTTAGCAAACCACAAAAACCAAAACCCAAACATACAGCCTTGAACCACTGCATTTTGGATTTTTGAATTTCCCAGTATGGGGAAATAAGCCAGCCCTTGTTCCTATCTCAGACGCGAAGTATAGGAGACAGAGATTTAAAAGAGAGCCTGGTTCCTGTATTCTCATGACTTTTGAACCAAAGAGGACGTGTCCTGTGCTGCCAGGTACCCCATGCCAGGAGAGGAGCCCTGCCTGGCGCAGCTCCCTGCCTTCCTTCCTGATCCCAGCTGGGGATGAGCCGCTTTCTCCCATCTCTCTGCACAGCAAAGACAACAAACAACTCCCTCCCACTTTGCATATTCCAATCTAGCATTTCAAACAGAGCCCTTTGCTTTTTATCCTAAAGTGGTACTTGTTAAAGGAGCTGTGACCACTCAGGCTATTTCCTCTGAGGATGATAACGCTGCTGCAGAAGCTTCATTATTATGCTAATGGAGCACAGGCTGAGCAGCTTTCATAACTGCCACATTAAATCATCTACCAAGGGGAGGCCTCGAGAGCCATTTACATTGCACTGGATGCATATTAATGAAGCCAGGAGCAGCAGAATTGTTTTTGAAGCAAATAGTCAGGTAAGATGGAAAAAAAAAAAGAAATAAGAAAAGACATTATATTGAAAGTTGGAAAAACTAGAGATGGTTAAACTTCACAAAGGCTCAGTCCAGGGCTTGGTTCTGCTGTCTGTAATTAGGACTGAATAACAGAATCAAGCAGAAAGCTGCAGCAGCCCATTTGTGATGGAGGTCTCTGTGACAGACTGTGATGGCTCCACAGTGTCCCTGCTGTACAACACAGCCTCACCTTCAGACAAACATATAGAAGAGCACTTCTTCCCCCCTCCTGTCTTCCTCACCCCCTGACTCCCTTCTCTCTTGCCCCTGGACACCCACTTGTGCTGCACGTAAAGCAGATAATGCTACCACAAAATGAGATAAATACCTAACAGTGTGCCTTCAGAGGAATTCAGACACATCCATCAAGACCAAGGACATAAAAGCAAACAAGTGACATTTAGAGTGATCTTGGGCTGACAGCTGAATATAGATTTACTTTTCCCCAAAGATAAACCACGTGGAAGTCACCGCAGATGAAGGGGGATGATACAGACAGGTTAGGTGGAAGAAAGAGCAGGAGCGATAATCACGGCAGCTCACCTGCCCAGACAGTGTCACGCTGCTTTATTTCACATATGTTCTAGAAAATGTCTATTGTCAAGAGGGAGTTTAAGAGCAGAGCAGTGGCATTATTGACAGGAACTGGGAGCTTTTCCCACTCATATGACAAAACTGCATAAAGGAGAGAGCTCTGTGGAAAATGAGGATGATGTTGGCATCGTTACTGAAGCAAAGTCAGGACCTTTTTATCAGATCACAGGTTTGTTTAGACAGTTAGGTATATTTTAAAATGATTTATAGGTGAATATTAGTGCACCGTGGAAAGAAAACACACTTTAGAAACCTGGCCTCCAAGGAAATGTTTTATTTTATGATTCAAGCCATGCACTCTCTTCCATCACCGTGTTCTGTAATATCAACAATCCACTTCCCTATCGTGCTCCTACTACTCTACTCCCTGGACATCTACCCTCCACACCCAAACAATGCTTGACAGCAATCCTTCATGTCCTCAGGACATCACCTTCTAGTGCTCCCTCCTTCCCCACACCTCTTGACTCCAAAGGAATCCGATAAGAGAAAGCCAGAGTTTACAAGAGTAAGAATTCACCTGGAGCCAGTAAAGAATGACTTTTCTTTGTGGTTAAGAAGCATTTATCCACACTCTCATTTGAAACCCAAGAACATATCATCATCAAAATATGTATTTTCATTACGAATGAAGAGACCTTTTGCACACTGTCACTGCAAATGTCACAGGGAACCTTGCATATTACATATGTGCAGAAGTTTGACAAAAAGTCAGCCACACAACCTTCCAAAGTAAACATTTGCAAGCTTTTATCTGCCAAGGAAATTCTAGAACTAGAATCAGGAAAGTCTGCAATAGCTTTCTCCATCTTATGACCAAAGAATGACCGAGGTTAGAGTGGGCCTTCAGAACAGTGACCCCAGCCCAAGGGAAAAGCTCTGTACCAATTTAGCACAGTACTGAAAAAAAGCAGATACTGCAGCAAGATGGCTTACCCCATCTTCCCCAGTCTAAAAGAAAAATTATTCTCCACTTCAGCCTTTAATTGACTTTTGCAGATCCACAAATTGGCTTTTGAAGCAATTCCCTAGTCTTGTTTTGCAGCCGTTTAAAAATGTTTCCTACCCCATTGATATTTTTGACTCCACCTCACTAAATGTTCATGTTCTCATGATAGCTGCCCTCTCTACTGAAAGCAGCAAAGTTTGTTTGCCATTTTTGAGACTTTTCCTTTAAATACTGCCTTTTCTATCTCAATTGTGGTTCCAGCAGTAAAGGGCACCATACCAGCAGATCAGCTGATACATAGAAGTGTTGTAGTGCCCATCATTCATGTCTCCTCACATATTCCAAAATACCTAACTATAGAGAGAGTCTAGTATACGCTGCCCTTGAAAGGGAAAGAAAATATTTATGAGTATCTTGCAATTCAACAAGTAACATTAATCTGATAATAGATGAATGACAGAACAATGTAACACAGTTACATAAATACTCCCACAAATGACAGGCAATATAATGGATATATGTGTATATATATATGTAAATAGATTTTTGTACTTCTAAAATATACCAGCAAAGCATAAGAAATGTTTTGAGTGACTGCCAAAGAGCTTAGTTCAGCAAATGGATAAAATATGTAACATTTCCAGCATCTAATCACAGATCAAGCACACGGTTTGATTCACTTCTTGCACACCTTACACTCATTTTTGCCCAATTAGCTCTTCAGTCTCTAAAGCTTTGGGTCACAGACAGATCTCCTGTATAAGTTTATGTAGCTTCTCTCAACAGCACCACAGGTCTCACTCCTAAATGAGGTCTTTGCATAGGACTGTGCTGCCATCACTGCTGCTGTTAAAGACCATGGGAGTGATATGCATGGAGCCAGGTAAGAGGCACAGGATGGCAGTGGATACTTGCATACCTTGCATGTATTCTGAGTGATAATTTCCAGGTTAATGTACTTTCATTATCTAAGCAAGGCAAGTACGTGTTAGAAATGTGTTTGCTTGGAAGTTCCATGAAGGGGATTGGTTTGTGTTGTAAGCAAATTAATGAAACTTAACCTTTTAAATATAAACAGATGGCAAAAGAAACAGAAATTCCATTAGCTAATAAGATAAAAACTGTACTCAACAAGGTAAAGTTCATAGTCAAGAATCTACTCTTGTATATACACAGAGATCAGGAGATACCCTGAGAGCTCTGCATGGTTTTGATTTGTACAAAAGCCCCACAAGTCTTCATTCCTAGTCTCTGAAAGTCTGACATTAAATCAAACTTACATATGTGGTTGTGCTGGGGCGGGATGAGGATGAAACTACTCTACGTATTTGCTAAATATTATCAACAGAGGGGACATTCCCCACTGCTGATACCCACAGATTCCACTTCATCACTTGTTGGTGAATCACGAGATCCTAAAACACTGTTTGTCTCTTCCATTTTAAGCATGATTTATCCAAACCATTTAATGCCAGTTAGATCCCTGTAACGTGCTGGTTTTGCCCTGTTTCATTCCTATGTCTGCTTTAGAAATGATTTATTCTCTTTCACTTCCCCAGAGCTGTTCTGCAGCCTATTGCTGTGTGCTCCTGAAGGGATTTTTCTAGAAGGTTCTGAGAGGTTTCGGTGCTATCCCTGCAGAGTTGCTCTCTCAAGCACCACAGGCACTGGGGTTGACTCTGATAGCTGGAACGTCATTAGGAGGAATCAGGAGGGCTTCACACTAACATCCAGGGATGGCAGGGATGCAGCAGTGCATCAGATGTGCCTGTGGGACCAGCACTGTGACTGGCCTATCAAACTGGGCACTGAAGTGCAAGACAGCATCTGAGTCAGCACGTAAAGCTGAACCATGGCTGGGTCCTGCTTTTCCTTCATGAGACCACACAAAACCAGAAAGGCCAAAGTGCTCTCTAGAAGCAGCTTCTGATTCTCAGATAGATTCATCACTCAGTGGTTAAAAAAACTAAAAAAAAGCAACTTTCCTTCGTTTCAGAATAACTGCCTAATCTTTCCTACAGTGTAGATGACAGTTTTGGAGCTCCAACCTCCATAAGAGCTCTTGTTTTGGAAATCAGCCATTCTGACTTCCCTCTTGCAGGCAATGGCAGAGAAGAGAGGATAAACCTTCTCTTCCAGGCTGGGGACACCAGTGATCAGAAGGCACCAGTGACACCAGATAGAGGCCCTTAGAGCTGAAAATCTGCAAGCTGCTCTCCTCTGACAGGCTGCTAGGAATGCCACAGGCAGGCAGACAGCCTAGGAGGGGGAATTTGCTCTCCTCCTCTTTTTTTATCATCTGTAGCTTAAAGCCATCAACTAGACATGTTGAGAGAAATATATAGCCTGTGTTTATCTTAAAAAACAACACTTCTGGTAGCTCTACAGTTTGTGACTTCCAGTCAGTTCATTTTCTAAAACAAATTGAATATGTTTCCATGTATTGATACTTAATCATCAGATCAGCTGGCACCTAGACTCTTGTGTAGAAGCTGAGGTAACACATTCCCAATGGCAAAAGAAAAATGTCTGTTTCTTAATGGACAAAGCAAAACATATACCCAGGTTAGAGGAATATGCACACTGTAATAACACTGCCCAGTTTTGAAAATGAGTTAATTCTTTACACAGACAGCCTAATACAATAGACCTGGAGTGCACAGTCCTGGGCCTCTGCCAGCACCTGTCTGTTCAGGAATTTCATCCACTTTAATAAGCTGCTTCTCTCTGGATCTCAATTAACCAGACAAGCTGCTGCAATTGTAGAGAACTCAAAAATAAGAGCGGGAAGATTTCACAGATTCTCCATCTGTAGGCCTTCTGTAAGCATGACACATACAAATAGAACCCGATATTGTAGGTGACATCCTTAAAATTATGAATTACTGTGAGGCAATGAGAAGCTGGTAGAGAAACACCAGCATGAGGCCCCAGAACAAATGTTATTTTTTGTGGCTTACTTCAATCATTGTCATCAGAAGTCGGCATCTCAACCAAGCACCTCATCGATACCACGGCTCGAGCGGAACCTGAGATCTGCCAGGCCTGAAAACTGCTCCAGGAATTAACCCCAGCTCCAAGAAGGCAGAAGGGTTCACCAGCATGAATCTAATTACGGGATGGAAGGCCACGTTTATACAATGACAACATAACTACCAGAGTAGAGATACATCAAAGTGCCTGAGCAGCACGTTAAGTCATGAGAACTTAATGTTTGCATTGCGAGAGTCTCACAGGATTTTAAAAGAATGCAACCAATGGATTCCTAAAGAAATTACAGAAAAAATCCCACAATGTTTGCTAGGCAATTGTATTCTTTCCACTTATTAGCCAACCTCACTAAAGAAATCCAAAGTAGAGAAAAAACTTCCTGGTAAATTATTTTTGCTTATATATGTAACCCAGAGATTCCTACTGGATGCCATTTGATTGCTCACATGCATTTTTATTTTTTAATCATGGCACAAAATGCTTCTACCCTGCCCCATAAACAGCTGGCTTTTACCACAGTCATCATCTGTCCAGGCTGTTGGGACTGGCTGCTTTTAGGATGGGATGTTCAGTGGAACCTTATCCGTACACAACCACAAACCATAAAAGACAACTCAAAGTGGGAATGGGTAAGGCAGGCAAATAAGCATCAAGGCTAAACAGGAACGTAACCAGGAAACCACCCAAACAAAGAGGGCAAGACAAAATATTTGCAGATGTTATACCTCAGTATGTCACTATTCATTAGGTCTATTCATAGCCCAAGATTTTACTTCTCTTCTGTGATGTCTAATACAAGCTGGGTATTGAAAAGGCAGTAGACATCCATCACACTACATAAAACACAGATTTGTAATTTACAAAACATTATAAACTGTTTTTCAGCAACAAGTCCAGTTCAGATCTTGCCTCAGAATGTACATTTATATCCTAAGGAGATGAATATGAAAATTTTGTCTGAGGAAAGAATTGAGCATTAAAATTTCAACTCAAGACAAATAAAAGTTACCATTAATTTTCAAGTACCTGACTGTGTCCCTTGTGATGGAAACCAGGGGCAAACACCTTCACAGGCAGTGTCGACTGGCACCCTCAGAATAATTCAAGTTTTAAGATTCTAAAAAGACAGAGAGCAAAGGCCCTTAAACAGAGGTGAACTTTCTTAAAGAAGAGCAGCATATTAATTCTCTCTTATGGATTTATCACTATTCTTAACATAAACAAACCGGTTTTTCTTCACTTTTTTTCCTCTCTTTCCAAGTGTTAGAGGTGCAGCAATACATGTGTCCTGCCAACGGAATAACTCTTAGACAGAAAAATCATGTGCTTGCCAATTATCTCCTTTTGGCTGATCTTTGGACTGTTTCACATTAAATATACCTCTGCCAACATCAGCACACCACAGCCATGTAATTCCCACCCCCATCCCATGGAGGTCCATCACATTAGATTATCACCCTCCCTGACATGACATAACCTGATTCACGCTGCAGATCTTCACTGGCAGCCTGAGGCCAGGGTAAAATAAATTGCATCAGTGTTATCTGTGGGATCAATTGATTGCAGGGTCTAATATGGCTAAAGTCCCGGAGAATGCGTGAATGCTCCAGACACAGGGCAATTCTTTGGAATCAATGGTTGCTTGAAAGGCTTGATAACTAGGGGCTTTAGGCTATTAACACCAGCTGGTCATTAAGTCCACACAAATTGTTATAGCTTTTATAACCTTTTCTTATCTAGAGAAAACAATTAAACATTTTAATTACATTACAGGGATGACAGAAGATAATTGGAGTTATCAGGAAATTATGTAGTCCTGTTAATGTGAGTTACTATGTCATTTCCATTGCTTACAAATGTACTTGCCATCTAGATAAAGTAAAACTAACTCTCAATTAGGTCCACATTCAAACCACAAAGGTGGAAGAACACAAGTAACCCAAAGCCAAAGGAATTATCATATTAAGATGGTATTGTATAATCTTTGAACTATTGTCCTGGAGAAAGGACATAGTGATGGAGCCCGAGTTGAAAAAGTACAGTTGTCATCTGTGGAAATAAATTACTTTTCATATCTACCTTTATTTTAAAATTGTGAAGTCTATAGAAGAATACAAAAATTCTGTGTTTATGTAGCTTCTGTGAACTATCCTGCACCTTTTACTTAAAAAGAAGTAGTACCATCAATAGGAGACAACCTGCCAAAAGTTGCTTCCTGTATTACCTCGTAAAGTCTTAGCCCCTTCAGATTTGATCTGGGTATGTGGATCTTACAAAGATCCTAATTCTACAATACCAGGATTGCCCCATGTTTCAGTACATCAGTTCTACACTGGCACTGGGTTATTAAAGCGAGATTTGCAAAGGACTGCAGCTGTGTCTAAGTGGGGAGCTTTCACAGTGTGACTTCAGCCTTTTCAAATATGAAGAGAATGTGAAGGAATGCACCCCTTAATTTTTCGCTGTCAATCTTTTCTTGCTTAAATTGCTAAGGCTGAACAGCAGGCACAACAGCAGTTGCAGCAGTTCCCAGGGAATTCCTGGTCATGATGTGCCAGCCTATTGGATTTTGAAGATTTACTGTTTTGCACTTAAGGGAAATGTGTAAGAAAATATTTACAAGAGCTCATTAAGGCTAAATTGTGTCCTTATCCTGTGCAGGTGCCCTGGGAATTAAGAAAATCCTGTAATGAGAATGGATGTAAGGCTGTCACACTTATGCAGGAATAGTCACTCGGACAAGGGAAGAATGAAGAGCTATACTACAAATAGAGTAAAAGGCAAAGTTTAGTAGAAAGTGAAATGTGAATCACCTTTATTATGGACACAATCATACTGGGTTGCATAAACAGGAATATATTCTGTAAATATTATATTAACCAGTCTTTTCTCACCGCCAGCCCTAGTGAGGCTGCAACTGCATCACTGTGCCCAGGTTTTGTTCTCATACTTGAAGCAGGTTGCAGAACAGAGACAGCACAGCATTAAAAATGCTAAAAGATTAATGTTCCATCGTGTCTAGATGATTCACAGGGAAAGACTGGCCTGCAAGAGATTTATGCAGAGAACAGGATTACAGTTATCAATTACAGATTCATAGGAGATTGCCATGCCTACAGCAAAAAAAGCTGTAGTGGAGGAGCCTCAGGTGGAACTAAACCATGGGAACAGATCACGCAGGTGTCTCACAGAGACTGTGAGCAATGGCAGGCACAGATGACCCTGCTGTGAAAACAGACAGGGACCATCACGTGGGGCTCACCCACATGATTTAATATGATTTTTTTTTAACAGAGTCCCACTTCAGTTGCTCACTGCCTTGCCAGGAACTGAAAGCCTACAGTATGATGTTTCTAGAGGAAGGAGATGAGTGAAAAATCTGCATAGCTGTGTAGGGAAGGCTAAAAGTCACTGTACCAACCTGCAGAGCTGGCAGCTCAGAATAGGTAAAGAGCTGCAGTTCCATCCTAGCCAACACACCAGAGCCTGAATCGTGGACACTCCTGATATATCAGGACTTTTACTGCTCTAAACAAAGAATCAGGTCCCCTAGCTGGGGACCTGACCATCTCACAGGCTTTGTATATAAGCAGAAGCGGATCTGTAACACGATTTGGAGTTACTTATGATGCATCCTGAAAGGAATAAAAGACACTACTTTGAATTTGCATGACAGAAGAGCCAGGAGATTCTGAATTTGATTCAAGTTTATGAGATCAGGTCTTGCAAGCAAATCAGGATTTGTGAGTCTGTTTGCAGATCACACATATGAGATAGTACATTTCAGGACATAAATAACTGTATATGAACCTTGCAGAAGAAAACTTTGCACTCCCAAATTTTATGATGGGGATGGATTCAAATTAAATCTATAAGACTTGATTTGCAGGTGTTTTCATTTAACCACTTTATTTTAGTATATCTTGGATTCTTAATCTAAATCTGTCTGAAGTCCACACATTGTGTACCCATACAGAGGAATTATTTGGTTCGTTTCAGGGGCAGGGCTATTGAAGATGATGTGTGCTCCCTTACACAGAAACACAAAAGTTTTTATATTTTCCTATATTAACCAGCCATTTACCTCGTCTTCTCCAAAGTTTGTCATTTTACACAGACGACACACTTAAGTTTGTTTCCATTGGCTTTCTTGACATTTGTGTAAAGATAAAACCAGTCAGAATTAGACTCAAAGGGCTTCTTCTATTTTCCTGGATAACTGACCAGACTGTCCTTAAACATAACAGATCTATGTATGACAGCAGCATAAATTCAACTGTCCTGATATCCCAAATTCCTTCCTATCAGGAAGGCACACATGCAGCCAGCTGCAATATTACATGCCAAGAAAATACAGTTATTCTTTGGGGTGGTAGTTCACAGAAGAGCCACCATCCTTGAACTGATGCTCTGCTCAAGGAGGAGTCAGGAAAACCAAGGAAGTTTGGTTACAGCTACACAAAGTCTCAGATGGTTGCATGCAAAAATAGGCCCAAGCTGTTCCTAAGGCAGATGCTAACTAAACCTTCATAGCAAAGCTGCTCCTCTGGAAATTATCTCATGTCTGCCTCAGAGTTCTAAATTTACCTTAATATACCAACCTCAGCCTGCTCATAACAAGCATTGCCTTCATGTCCAACATCATTTGACCGTGTTCATTTGCTCATTTGCTTTTTCAGCTCTTTTCCCCCAGGATGTACCATCTGTAAAAGTTTCCAGTGTTTTTTCACAATGTCTCTGTGCATATGTGGCCTTGGGGAGCAATCCACCATGTTAAACAACTGCAATAATTCTCCTGATCTACATGATGAGCTATACTGGATAAAATGGTGCTGTAAGAGAAGAACTGCTTGAATGTGAAAAGGGTTATAGCTCACCAGGGAAAGCAGCAAAGAAGGCAATGGCCACAGTATCAGTGATGATATTGAGAAAGTGGTACAATATTATAATTATTTCCTTATCATGACTCTCTTTTCTTAAATGAGCCATTAAGAATATCTGATACAGATGCCTGAGCAGAAAATAAAATTTCCAGTTTCTTTTCCTTTATTTTTTTTTTCCTCTTGGTGTTCATTTTCTGTTTTTGGAGGGACCTTACATGTGGCCTCACTCAACTATCCAGCTTTGCTAAGGATCACAGTTCCGAGGGGACTCAATGCACTTTCATCATTCAAGACTCAGTTTAAGTTCTGCTTAATTTAATGAAGAAACCCAGAACATATTCCCTGAATATTTTATGAAGCTGCCTGTGCTGCATGTTGGAAGGTCAAGTCCAATGTACATCAAGAGCCCAGAGAAGTGCAGGCCAAGAATTGCATCTTGATGTTAGACAGGTTTTTTTCCAATCTCAAGGGAAAACATCCTGTATGTAAAGCATCTGCAGAGAGAGCTGCTTCAATACATGGTGGCAAATCTTTGAGCTGCTAAAATGAAGATGAAATAAGGCTATCAATAGAGCAGCTATGATGATGACAAAAATCGAATCAGCAGTTTTTGCTATTTTAAAAACTATTTAAAATACCAGCTTTCAGAGTGATATTTTTCATTTTTGGTTTTATGATGCATCTAAGGGAAATATGTGCTTCATATGAATTCATGGTTATTACACCACTGCTGCAACACTTTAGTGTGTGTCAGCATTTTCATGGTGAACCTTGGAGTGCTGGGTCTGTAACTTGTCCATAAAAATTTGCCCAAAGCAGGACCCTGACATAAAAGCTAACATAGGTGCATTACTCTAAGCTGGATGGGAGAAAACATTTTAACCTTAGATAAATTAAAAATTATTGATTAATGATTAGATTAATGATAACTGGATTTGGTCACTTCTTGAATCAGATTCAACGCATAACCCAGGGTGATAAATCAACCATTTATAGTATCATCCTAACCTTCAAATACTGAGATATTTCAGACCTCTTTATTATGTAAACAAGGTGTCTCAGTCGTTTAAGAAAGGTGGTTTTGCAGTTCTTTATCTTCCTCAGTTGACTCTTAAGTATATGTCCAGGACATACACTTTTCATGCAGAGACATTACTGTTTCCACATTTTAGATGGGACTTTCAGCTCAGAAACATGCCAAAGGTGAGGAATTGTGTGTCAGAGTGAAAAATCAGCCTTCTACCCCTAAATCCTTCCCCTTCACACCAATCAAAAGAACAGCAGCAACATTCTGATCTTTTCATGAGAGTGAGTTTGTACCAAGAGCTTATTTTTTAATATCTCTCATTTCTAAGTTTGTCACAATAGCAACCATCACTTCTATAACAACTGGACTAGAAACCAACTCATAAAAAATATTCTGAGATTAATCCTACCTCATCATGCATATCCTTTCAGCAACAAAATTACAAAATTTATATGGAGATTATTCTAAGCCCACATCTCTTGGATGACTGTGAGCACTAGTGATTGTGCTGTGAACCTAGACTGAATGTTGATATACACTGAATGTATTTATGTTTTTTTCTGGGAGGGACTGTGTATCTTAATGATGATAAAAGCAGTTAGAAAATCAGCTTGGCTCCTCATTCCACAGTTTACAGCCTTGAAAGGAAAAATATGATATCCCATGCAATTTGCAAAGCACACAACCTGAATTTGAAGTTGGATAAGATTATTCTATCAATGAAGAGCCGCAAGCACAATGTTAGGTAACTGAGACTGGGAGGGAGAGGAAAAAACAACACCACAAAAAGCTGTTTCATTAATCTCAATAAAAGTAGAAAGTCTTTGAAATCTAACAAGTAACAATCTTGAAGGCAGCTTCCACATTAAAAGGGGGCTCTGGAGTCACTTGCTGGAGGCCAGATCAAGGTTGTTTTTGAAAGCCAAATGTGTGCTGTCTAGGCTGTGGTACTGTTTTGATACTGGCTGTTTTGATAATGCAAAAGAGAAAGCTTTAACAGTGATGTCCCATCATAATAATAATGTTGCTATAGAATGCTTTAGAATATGTAGCAACATATAAAATACACTAATGTATATTGTTTAAAGAAAAAAAAATCTCAGCAAAGTACATTATTTGGGATCTAAGTGGGTAATTCCTTAGAGCTGCAGTCTCCAAGATAATAAGCTAAACATTTGGTTCCCCATTGTGTCTTGCCAGCAGTTCTTGTTTGTTGGCTTTATGTATTAAAGCATCACTTCAGTATAATTGATTCACATCATATTCAACATCTACAGTACAGAAATAAAACCATGCTTATTGCTAACCACCTTATAAAGTGGAAGAGGGTCCTAACTGCCCTTATCTTTCAAATATCTGAAATTTCATATTTTAAATTCGAGCAATGGGTATTAACAGTCTAGCAGAGAGAAACATGAAGATCCCTCTCCAAACCCCCACTCTGCATTTATATATTAGCTTCTAATGTTACAGGAAAATTACTATACAGTGTGCTATAACAAAGAAACATGTATGTAATATACAACAATTATAAACTCAGATTCCATTCAGCTTGATTCATCACTTAAGCAGGATGAGAAATTTAGGCTTAATTAGAAAGGTACATCATGGGACAAGACACAGAGAGCCCCAGTCAGACCCTGGAACAGCTGATTCATGCATTTATTTTCTCAGTAGAAGGGGGTGTTTCTGTATCATTTATCATGTGAGAGGCTCAGGACACTGTAGTTTAAAAGAGCCAAATTAATCAGTGTGCTGACAGCTCTTCCTTCCTAACAAGATTTCTCCTCACTTAGGTAAGTTCATTTCCAGGTATTAAAACCTAATTTTAGCTTGAAGTTAATCTTCAGACTTGTGCGATACCAAAGGCCACAGCAGAACATCCCATCAATACTGTATTTCCAGTACATGAATTTGAAACAAATTTCCAAAAGGAAGTGCTCTCCAGTTCAGAGACAAGCCCTGGAGAGGGAAGGGGAGGCACTTCACATCATTAGCACAGGACAGCTTTATGGGAACATTCTGTGACTTCAGAAAGCACTCAGGCCCCATTGCCCTGTATGCCACAGAGCCTGCATGGAAAAACTTACCAGGGGTGCACACATGCAGATATATTTATGATTTAATTATTTCTACACATTAAAGATTTGTTACACTTTATTTTTTTTAGTTTTACTTTGTATACTTTTATTGGCTTTCTGAAAGACTAGTGTTCGTTTTCCAAGATGTTTATGATAGTGCTTCTTAAGGAATATCCTAGGATCTGTTTCATGACACCCAAACATGGGAGGATTAGGACAAGAACCTCCACCTTCTAGGGCATTTCTGAGTGCAGTTCATTCAAATTAAGTTGCCAGTTTCTGCTCTTCTACAAAACCTCTTGATTTTGGGCAACCAGACATTTTTTCTGAGGGCTTTCTACCCTGAGCTCTCAGAGCATGGAGCAGCAGGAGTGTAAGGAAGTCTGACTTTGATCTTTAAAAAAGATCAGCTCTGATGGATGCCTTGGGCTCACAGTTTTCTCACCAGGCTTGCCCCAGTACTGCTTGACACATGATCTCTTGTTAAATCACTCCAGTTTGCAACAGGACATTCATCTCCCTGTCTGCCTGACACCCCTGCGTGCACCAGGCCCTGGTGAACATTTCCACTGCACCACAGAAATGCCATAGAAATGTGAGATTCCAGAGAGCTCAGTAACCACTTCAAAGTGACCACACTGAGGAACTTTTGCAGTCTCATTGTCTCTGGAGGGTGTCACTGCCATACTGCCCTACTGCAGCCAGGTACATATTGGGAGTGCTCTGACAGGGCCTGGTGTATGGCTGGTTAGGAACAACCTGCCATGTGACTGGTATGATCCCACCTTTCAGCATAAAAGGTTCCAAATTCCATGTTTCTTTTAGTACAAGCAGTCTATGAGCCTCTGCAAAGCTGTTCAAATCAGAATGTTTCAGATAAAATTGTCTGGACATTCGTGGCAAAGTTTACCTTATCTTACAGTACTCATGTGAGGCTGACTAAAGGGGGATATGAGAGAAACATATCCTGAAACAAACTGTGATTCTTTGTCAGAGTCAATACCCCATGTGAATCAAGGGAAAAAAGGTTTCCTGTAGCCTCAAAGGACACCACAAATAGAAGCAATTCCACAGAATTTTATCTGTACTGAATCATACACTGCAGCCGCCAAGCCCTCCTCTGTGTATGCAGGACCTGAGATTTTGTACAAATTGAACTCGTACAAAACAAATTTTAAAGCTAGTCATTCCCTAGGTTCCTTGCTCCACTGAGACATTTCATGTATCCATCCAGGTAACCAGTTCTGACAGAAAGAACATTGCTATATTTTAACATCAGGGAAGTGCAATTCCTTAAACAAGGATCATTCAACCTGTGGTTTTCACATACATTCACTCTCTAGTGTAAACTCCTAATGATACATAACTGGGAGGTGTTTGCCTTGCTTTTACAAAGCTGAGAGCAGACCTAAGGTGCACAGTGACCAAGCACACTAAAAAAGCACACCATGCAAAAGGGCAGCTGAAGCAAATTATTCAAATTGCCCACTGTTTCAAGATTTCCTCCATGAAAGTCGTTGAAATCTATTTGTAGAAGAATATTGAGATTTAAAACAAGCTGACAGAAAACAAACTCTCACCCTCACTGGAAGTTTGAGGTTTTTTTCACTTCAAAGCACCTCTCAGTCTCGAAGAGCACTGCAACCCAAACAGCTTTCTAAGAACATTCAAGAAAACCCAGACTTTTAACATTTGCCTGCCAGCCAAACAGACCTCCAAGGTGTTGTGTCTCTGAATGGCTTTACCCAAAGTATGTGCAATATTGAAGGAATCCTAACTTAAATGGTTTTCAAGGCAACTTCACACACAGAGGAAGTCACAAACACAAGCCTGGGAAAATAATACTGCCTCTGGATTTGTTGGCTTGGGTTTTAATTTTGTTAGAATGCTAATGTATGAAGGGTTAGAAGGAAATATAAGCCCTGAATCAGATGCACTTGGGAGGAAATTGAATCGAAGAAGCAGCAGAATATGCTCAGCAGGCCAGGGAAATGAAACTTTAGCGGTCTCTTTGCCTATATAAGACCTGTATTCAGTATTACATCCCACAATGCCTGCACAAAACACCTCAGCACAGGTTAAAGGCTAAGCCTGTGCTTAGCTTCCACTGAAGACAAGAGAGATTTTTTAAGATGTCGATCACTAAAGAAGCTAAAGGTTTTTAGTTCAAATACCCCAATTCTCACTTGCAGACAGCAGGACTCCTGAAAGAGAGAACGTTTTTCCGCAGCACACCTCACTGTTAGAGGAAAACAGTTATTACAATTTTCAAACCCTGAAATTAGGTATTTAAATCTCAAGCCAGGTACATAAATAATAAAGCTGCCTGACATTCAGATGTGCTGAGTTCCCACTGATTCTCACGAGAGCAGTACATATTCAGATCCTCTTGAAGGCAAGATTGTTTAGATACCCAGGTATGAATGAAGAATCTTGACTTTCAGACGGAAGCTGCTTTTATAAGAGCCAGTTGGAGTTTTTTGTTGCTCCTTTTGCACGACTGATTAGGGAGTCTGGCTCTGAGTGATTATCAACCAGCATGTCCCACAGGAAGAGCTGCACTTTTGTTTGCAGTGGGATGGTACCCGAGGTAGAAGCATGCTGCCATCCACCCCCCAAGGCAAAGATAAAACACGTACAATTTAAATTGAGTTTCTTCACTAACATCCCCATGCACACCAGGGTTTCCTAAAAATGTGACAGGGAAGCTACAGCATCACAAAGAAATGTCATAGCTTCAGACTTCTCAGACATGGCAGGAGCAAGATATATTTCATTGTTCTCTGTTTGTAATGCATCCTTTAGCACACATCTTACAAAAACCAGCTTGGTTTAGAGGTTTTCTCCATCACAAGAAAGATAAGAGCTTGAAATCTAGGAATAGTCAAGCTGTTATACACTTTAGCCAGCAAATTTCAGCAGGTCATTGCCAGTTGACCTTCCAGTCCTATTTCCAAGGTGGAAGGTTGAAGCCATCCACGACCTGTATGAAACCCTGGTTTTGCCAGCTTCTCGAAGCTGGGCAGGTGTGAGACTCCAGCATTTAAGCACTAATCCATACAACATTGATCACCACCTCCAGTACCCTCTTTGTCAATATTTTCAGTGGTAGAGGCAAAATACTGTGCAGTGCTTTGGAAGAGATTGTTCTGCGGTGTCTGGGGTAGAGCTGACAGGAGAGAGCTGCTTATTGGCGCTCACACAATTAAAATAATGCATGTGGCACAATCCATCATCCATGGCAGACATTAAGCACTCTCTAATATCAATTACCAATTAAGAGCTGACAAACAAATTTTTGTGATTAGCAGACCAGTAAAATTATAGTCTGCTGGTAAGGAAGAATCTCACCTCCTTTTCTAGACTTACTTAGCCAGCCCATTCTCAAATAAAGAGGAGGAAATTCAACTGCTTCAGAGAAGCTTCTGAAAAACTGGGGGAAAAAATTCTTCATGTGATTTTCAGATATTTGCAGCTTTTTTAGTTTAATTTACAAGTTCATCACATTTCCCAGTGCCACATTGCATTTATCAGTGTAAACAACGTGATGGGTAAGATCACAGCAAATCAACAGGGAAGAAAACAATCCATACTGCTGGCAGAGTTTATATACCTGCTCATTACTTTCAGCAAATTGCTCAAAAGGACACAGCTTTTTCCAGAAGCTGTTTATTTAAGTGCTTAATGGATATTCTTGTCACACTAGGCCAAAAAAAGTCCCATCAAAACCTCTGACACATCATCTGATGCTATTTTATATCTTAAGAAATTTGGCACATATCAAATTACAGGGCAATGCATTATTATGTGTCATTCCAGGATATGAGATAATCAATCAGAAAGATCCTTTGGGATCAAATGAAATTGAATAACTGACATTTCGGCATGAACAGAAGTGTAGGGTTGGCTGAAGAAGTTGCCATTTGAAGAAAAAGCTCTTCAAAGATGCTTAATTATTTCTATTTCCCCTTTTTCTCTTCATAAATATTCCTAGTAGCGTTGCATTTAGGTCTCAAACCCAAGGCTCTTCCTCTGCTCAGTGCCTGGATTCCCCACTATCTGCACTGTGAGTCCTGGAAAGCCATAAAATACAGAGAAATTCTCTGTTAACAATCTGATTGTGTTACTCAGACCATTTGGCCTTGTGCTTGCATTCATTATAAGAAATGGAATGCAAGGAAATGCTGTGAAGGCCAGGAACAGAGGGGATTAGGGAATCTCTTTGGGTTGCTCATTCATTTCCCACCCCCTTCCCCTCTCCCTCTGTCCCAGGTCAGGCTCCTTTCCCAGATCAGTCTCTGTGCACTCAAACAAAATGCAGACTGATGGAGAATGCTGCAGTAACTGAAACCCTCTTTGGAGAAAAAAAAAAGAAGAAAAAAAAAGGCGAAAATAAAGACAAATTGCTGTCTATCTGAAACAATGCAAACCTATTCTGATGGGTATAAATAGCGGTTGGAAAAATGACTTTTGTGACCCAGTATATCAAATCCAGCATTTCTGTTTGGCATAGGCTTGGCTGCCTTAGTGCAGAAACAGCCCAGGCTGGGAGAAGGACATGTCTGTCACACCCATAATGGCTCAGTGCTCTACACTGAAGTAATTTATGAATACCAAGAGGGCTAGATTCTGCAACTAAGGTTCAGGAAAAGGCACATTACAATATATTTTATTACTTCTTTAATTCTTTTATTTCTTTAGCTGTGAATGCCTCCTTTTGGCCATTTTTCACATATTTCACAAGCCTGCACATCTGATCCTAGGACAAATCATCCATGTCAAAGAGGCAGCTCCTGAGCAAGAGCAGCCAAGGAAGCACCTGTGCACTTGGGTACAGACACATGGTACATTATATGAAAACAAAATACATACACAAAAACACAAATGCCCAGTGAATTTACCACGTATTTTAAAGATGTCACTAGCAGAAATTCTCAACAGCATTTCTCCAGAATGTCTTCTGTCTCACATCTCAGAAAGCAGCTTGCTGGATAATAAAAACCACATTTTAATAGGTGCCATTTAATTCAGTATTGTGTAAGCAATGGCACGACCTCTGCTTCACAGACAAGAAAGGGATTTTTGAAACCAACTAACCTTAATTATTTTCAATTTACTAAACACATAAGCTAGCAGTAGGATGTTTAAAACTGACAAACTTAACAGCTCTCCTTTAATTATTTTCAACTAAGTAGCCAGCTAAGTAGATATCTTCAGAAGCCAATAAATGAGTTAGGCTTATAAATCCCATAGTAGGATAGGATTTAGTAGGATGTCAATTCCTTTAGTCTGATGTCCATTCCATGTTGCAGCTGCTGAAAACTATAACCTCAGATATTGCATTTACCTGGCTGACCACACAGAGGTGAGGTCAGAAGGATCTGGTAAAAACGAGCAGAAGGGTCGAGGAGCAACCCAGTCAGAGAAGTAAATGTTCATTGCAGTGCAGGAAAACCTTCCCTAGGGAAAGCTTGTCCTGGCAGAGGCCAATGATAACTGCAGGGCTTTGTTCACAGTGTCTTGGCCTTGCTGGACAGTTTCAAAAACTGGAATTTCCCTTAGGGAACAAATAGTACCATTAAGTTTCCTAACAAAAGTACCCTGGGCCTGTCAGGCATTACACACTGGTTTTCTCCTTTGGTTTTTCTCTAAGCATCACACCTGTGAGGAAAATCAAAGGGCTTTTTTCCCATTGGGAAAGAGTAGAGAACTGCAGCATGCAAGCAAAGGGACTGTTCAAGAGTTCTATTCTATGTACAATTTTTGTGTTAAGCTGTGTATTTATCTATCAGAACGTCTATGGACTAATACAGGAACACAGGCCATCTTCCTAAAGACACACTTTGTATCTTAAGCCACACCCAGGAGTCCTTCCCTGACAGCAACCCAGTCCTACATCCATATTCCTACCGGCATCAGTCAGAATTTGGGCTGAAGAGAGAATACAGAAGCAGCATTCTTCAGAACTCCCACAAAAATGGGGTGCATGAGAACTCCTGAGCAGCAAGTGGTGTGGTGCTTTGGGCAGGGAGCTGCATCTTGCTCCCACACATCTAAATGAATTCACAACATCATATTTTCCCTCCTCTCAATTTCATCCCAAAGACACACAGTTCTCTTAAAGATCCAGAGCAAAAGAGCAATTCAAGGCAAGCTCTTCAGCAGTGGTCACACCCCGTAACCTGCCTGAAGGTTTTCCAGTACAGTTCAAAGGGCATAAAGGGGACCTTGATTCTTTGAAGTAGAGCTCCCCATGGTGTTTCTTCCCATAAAGAGCAAAACATATGCCATAAAACTTTATGACCAAACTTACAGGAATCTGGCTAAGAGCCTGGGAGTGCAAGGAAACTAATTAGTTCAAACCACCCCCCCTAGTCTCCCTGTTACTTCCCATCCAAACAGTAGCAAACCCGAAAGAAGTTAAAAAGCTTAATAAAAGTGCAGCCTGACCACGAGACACCCGTTTCTCTTTATGCAGATCTTTTTTCTAAAGCAAGACACTGCAAGAGCAAGGAAACAGACCCCAGCCAAACTGCTTATCTCTCTAATGCACGGGAAATAACCAGTGATCTACGGGGGGAAAGGAACAGATTCCAGTTTTGCCCAGGTATCAGTACTGTGGTATTTTTATATCTACCTGTGTGTACCGTCACAGCACATGCAGTATTTCAGTGCTGTTTTCCAGGGTATTCAGCAACATTACACAGGTTTAACCAGGAAAGAAAAAAGGTCAGCAGCAGCACAAGCAATCAGTCCAACCAAGGGACTACAAGATACATGCTCGTGGCAATCGAGGCACATGGGTGATGTGAAAGATACTGTGGTCAGGAATTGCGAAAATAACTGATTCCAACAAGAGATGTTACAACACCACCACGCTCTAGAGAGCTTTGCTGAGGAAGTTTGGAGCTGATAAAGGCAGGCACCAATCCAACAATCTGCCTGCCCAAACTGCGGTATTATGTTATGACAATGCTGACATTTCCACTGAGTAAGGAACACAAAGTTAAACAGATTGACTGGATTCTCTCACCTGAGGATGTATGCCATTGTACTGTCTGAAAACTGAAATTCTCCTCTCTGTAAGCACAGAGCAGGATACTCTGGCAGCCCGTGCAGGGACTATGGCCCACTAAGCAGCAGAGCAGGCGGTTTCAGGAACTATAGCTAAGTTAGCCACAGAATTTCAATATGTACTATTTTGGTGGGAGCAGGAAGAGGAGAACAGTGACCCACCATCATTCCTATTTTTTTCCCAAGCCACTTACTGTCTTACTTTGCATTTTGTGGAAGAGCTGACAAGGCCATTTTATGTAGCTTCAAGTGCGTTTTTACAAAATTTTTGTGGCACCCACAAAAATTAGCTCATATCTCACTCCATAGCTTCACTCATCTTCCAGCACTGTGCCATGAGTTTTCCTCTATAAGAAGATCCCCCACATGCCAGAAGGAGACAGCTAACTATGTGTGTGCCCTGTAGGCTCCAAGAAAGAAGAGATACCAAGGACTCTGCCAAATTTGGGGTTGTCACTCCTGCCCAAAGGATCCCAACTCTAAGGCACAGCCCTGTGGATGAGTCCCACGTTTCCACAGGATCCTCACAACTTCTGATGTCAGAGCACTTTTCTACAGTAACAAGAAAAAAAAGAAGTTGTGTTTGAACGTGATGTAGCACAGTCAAGCTTTGTCCAGGCTCCTCATCTTGGGAGACAGCTGTTCTAATCAAAGGAGGACAGAAATGGTGGCTAAGGACAGCTGCTGAGAGACCTGTGGACAAACCATACCCTGACACTTTTCAGTTGCAGGAAGCTTTCAGTTTTCTCTGGACAGTCACATCAAATGAAGAAGAGTCACAAGATCTGCTCAGGTAATACAAGAAATCAAAATGCCTCTGTGTATGACCTGGTGATCGTGAATAAGATGTCACAAGATGCTGTGAAATTCCCCAGCAATGAGACAAAGGGGTGGCAGGGACACCCCACCGTAATGTGCTTCGTTCTCTGTGGTGATGAGAGCTTTTGAGTCACTTTATAGAGGGACCAAAAACCTGATCCCACTGCTCAGTTCAAAAACCCAAGCTTGTCCATGGAAATCCACATTTTGCATTAGATTCAGTTTTACAATGGCTAAAGTCACAGAAACCCCTGTGACCACTTTAATTAGCGAGGGCTACTGACACGAACATTTGTGGGCTCAGGACCTGGGAGCACAAACATCCACATCCTCTCACACAGTCATTTCAATTTTTTATATCATTTCTGGGGAAGAAAGAGCAATTTGCGAAGTAATGCACTCAATGCACTGTGATTTGAATTTGCATAATAAGAGCATTTGCCTTTTAAAGCGTATATTAATGCTTAGAAGGAAGAGCAAGTGAATGTTCTAATATAATTCAAGATAGCTAGACACAGTTCCATTATTTTAATTTACATTTTATTGGGTTTTTGCTTTGGTAAAGAAACACATGTTATAACTAATCACAGTTCTAATTACTGCCTGATTCTATCTTTTATTACTGCTAAAATTTCTATTAAGGGAATGAAAGAAACGAATAGGATCATTAAAAGATCAATAGGAAATATTGCTTACATAGAAGTTGCAATGTATAAACTTCAACTCAATAGTTAGGATCAAAAGAATTCCTTGGAAACAGAGGATTATGAATTCATTCCACTTAGGAAAGAACATGAACTGATTTAAAGGCTATCCACAAGAAGAATTTTTTAATTTCACTCCTCTGAGAGCAATAAGCAAACAAAAACCACAACAAAATTATGATTAACTTTCCACCTCCTCACTTCTAATACTCTTTGTACAGAGTCTGAGTATCTTTAAAGGGTATCATTAGGAATCTGGAATGCACATGGCATTTCTGAATATAAACATGGAGATGTGACTCGCTTACAATTGTAGGCTCATGGCCCAGATTCTTGTTCTTAAGATGATGCTCAGGTAGATCCCATTGACTACCCAGTCTATCTAAAACTTCTTCTTCGCTTAGTTTTGGCAGGAAAAAAAATTCTTTTACTTCAGGTCACTACTCTCCCTGAAGTGGTTAACCCAGAATGAATGGCATACATAAAAATATTAATATTGTCATATGACAATACCTACTTTGATCCACCTTCTTACTTTGGCTGCCAGAGCAAAAAGTATAGGTGTACTGACATACCAGTGGTGAAATTAGAGCAGAATAACTTCTCTCTCTATTTGTTTATTAATAATTTTGATACCTTTTTAAACCTCCAGTGACCAGTCCCAGAAAGAATAAGGAGAAAAACATAGGAAATGCATTTCAAAGCACAATTCATACAGATGCAGTACCTGGCCCATGTCAGCAAGAAAAACAGAGTGGCAATGCAGCTACCCAAAATTAAAACCACGAAGCTTCTAGATCTGCTCAGACCATTAGTTTCAGCCCAAAATATCTCTCTTTCTCTTTTCTGGTTCTGCAGTGACCTCTTCTATGTTCTGTGTTGTGGGAATTAACAGCAGGT
>VZRR01002585.1:1007-61040 GCA_013398015.1 Oreocharis arfaki
AGGGAAGGGAAGGGAAGGGAAGGACGAGCCCTGTTCATGGCCTGATCATCTCTGCTGACGTGGGGATCCTTGTTTTACCCCTGTCAGCACCATAAGAGCAGCAGAGCTCCGGAGCCACCATCCCTGAGCCTGGGGCACCCTGAGCACCGAGGTGTCAGCACATTCCTAATCCTGGAGCATTTCCTGCTGGGAATGGGGCAGGAGCAGCAGCACAGCTGGGTTCAGTAGCTGAGGCTTGGGCAGGCTCCAAAGGGCTGTCTGAGGACCAAGAGTTGCTGTTCTGCTCTCCAGATGAGCTTTCCTTGCTGCTGGTTAGGAAATGTTTTGCCGTGTGAATGGAACTGATGTGGGTGGGAATTGCAGAGCTGCTCTGAGGGGGATGTGCTCCCAAACCTCCCGTGATGGGCTCCCAGCTGCCCACAGTGTCCTGCTGAGCCCGGGACTGCCTGGAGCAGGGCTGGCTTTCCCTCCCTGCTGCCCCACGAAGGTGTCCGGGCACAGCTGGGAGGTCGCAGCTCTCACAGAGCTGGTCCTCGTTTGCCTTCAGCTGCCACAAACTCAGCCTTTGGCAGCTAAAGCAGAACAAGCTTTTGTGAATCTTGGCAGGAATCTCCCTCTGTTGGGTAAGGGAATCTTCTCCAGCTTCACTGTGCTCCAGAGGATCACCCAACAGGCTGAGTTTTTTGTTTTCTAATGGCTCCTGTTCCTGCTGGTTTGTCCTGCCTGTCCAGCCTGCTCTGGATCACACCCAAGCACCTCTTAAATACATTTTTTTAACAGGACATGGCTTTAACCCTCAGTATTTTCATTGTTATTTGCCTCAGTAAAATTGCCAGGGGATGTTTTCTAGGGAGACTCAAACAGCCCCCAAAGAGCCCCTGGCACGATGAACCCCTGCTCCTGTGCAGGGTCTCGTGGCTGGAAGGGAGCAGCCCTGGCACTGCGCTGATTCCATCCTCCCTCGCTCCTTGGAGGATCCCAGGACCCAGCTGGGGCCAGCCCCGAGCAGCCTGGTGGGAATGCAGTGCTGAGCCTCCAGGAGGAGGGAACAGATGCTTTCCTGGGGTCCTGGGTCCCTGCCCCCTTCCCACCTGTACCACTCCACAGGTTTCACACCCCAGGAGAGGCCAAGAAACCCACGCAGGGTTTTATTTGGATTTGCTTTGTTTTACCCTGCTCTGAGTTAGGCCCTGTCCAAGGCACAGGAACCCTTAATTCTCGTCACACCTGGCTCTCAGTTTGACAGGGAGCAGCTGAGCTGGATCTCTGGGATGGCTGCAGCTTTAATCCCACAAACATCCCATTCTCCATGAGCGCAGCGAAGGCCATCCCGGTGCAGAGGTGCCCTTGCTCTTCCTGCTCACCGAGCCCCAGTGCTGCTCACAATTCCCATAGGAAATCATTTAGAAAAGAATGAAAAACCAGCAAAAGCTGCTTTGCCTTCAGTTGCCAGGAAAAAGAGCTGCAACTTTCTTGGCAGAATCCCCAGTGTTAAGAGACTTCTGTGAAATGTTTGGTTTTCAGATAGAAAAAGAGAAATTTGGGGGTTTTTTTGTGGAATGCAGCCACTTTTCCTCCAAGGCATCTGCTCCGCCCAGCCCAGCCCTGTCCAAAGCCAGCACAGGGAAGTGGTTCCAGGCATCCTCCCTCAGCTCCTGCAGGGATTGATTCCCTCTCTCTCTGAAGCAGCTCCTTCTCCTCTCCCCAGCACTTTTATTTGTGCTGTCAGTGCCCACAGCTCAGGCTCCTTGCCCTTCTCTCCACATCACTGCTCTGTTTCCTCAGCCTCTCCCTGCCTGCCTTCCCTCTCTGATCCAGAAAATCCATCACTTTTTGTGTTCTCACTTTGGGATTGTTCATTTCTCTGCTCTCGGCAGCAGCAGCTGCTCCAGCAGGACCAGGACCCCCCTTTCACCCGTCCCAGTGGTGCCCACCCGCCCTGGGGGTTTGGGAGGGGCTCTGGACCTGGGCCTCACTGGGGTCAGGGCCCCAGCCCCCAGAAGGGCCATTCCCACAGGGAACGTTCCCTGATGGATTCCAGTGCCCAGAGTCCAACCAGTGACCCCTCAACTCTCAGAGGGTGGGCAGGCCCTGGCACAGGGTGCCCAGAGCAGCTGTGGTTGCCCCTGGATCCCTGGCAGTGCCCAAGGCCAGGCTGGACGGGGCTGGGAGCAGCCTGGGACAGTGGGAGGTGTCCCTGCCAGGGCAGGGGTGGCACTGGGGGGGCTTTAAAGCCCCTTCCCACCCAAACCATTCCATGATCCAAGATCTCTCAGATCAGTCTCGGGGCTGGGTCTCTGCACAGCCACGTGTGGGGCTGGGATTCCCAGGCTGTTGGATGAGATGCAGGAACCACTGAATTCCCATAATTATTTTTCTTTTCAATTTTTCTTTTCTCCCTGAAACATCTGAGATTTTACATTTTCCCCTGTCCCCCTCCTCCTGACACTTCCAGGCCGTTCTCCAGCATCCCTGGCCCTAACCTGGCCCTACCTCTCTGTCTCATTCCATGACCTTTTAGGAGGAATTCAGCTCTTCCAAGGGATGTTCTGTCCCACCCCCAGCCCCTCCCTTGTGAGGGCCAGCAGAGCTGAGCAACAGGGCCCAAACCCAGACTCCAGCTCTGCATGGGACACTCTTCCCTTGGTTATCCCAGGAAACTGGCTCTGTCTGGAGAAACGATGACAATATTCCCTCAGAAAGGGACTTCGTTGTTCCAAAATTCCCCTCTGTAACTTAGCAACATTTTTCCTCAGCCAAGGAGCTGTTCTGGAATATTTTCTGCAATGAAAGGCCCCGAGCTGGGAGCAGTTGGGTGCTCCCTGGCTCACAGATGCCCAGGCAGACACAGCGATGTCTCCCTGCCAGGCAGGATTGGGGCTCCCTCCTCCCGGATTCCAGAGAGGCCAATTACTTCCGAGTCATTTTGCCTTTTCCTATCTGCCACTGTTGCTTAATCGATGGTCTGGGGTTAACGAGGCAGAAAAGCAGCGAGAGAATCCAAAGGTTTCCTTCAGGCGGGGATATTTCACATGTAACCTCGGGAGGGAAGGTGGATCTGCCCTGCAGCTGGCACTGGGAAAATCCTGAGGCTGCAGCAGCTGAGGGGGACTCAGGCTCTGCCTGATAAACGGGGAAAACTTCTAGGAAAGATTTTTTTAATAAGAAAATAAGCTGTCACCTTTCTCAAAGCATCTTCATCCCAGGGCCTGAGAGCAAGGCTGCAGAGAGAGCCTCAGTGTCAGCCCACAGCCACAATTCCCAGCCTCCCCCCACTCCTCATCTCCGTGGAAGCTGCTCCTCCCCGTTCCAGCCCCCACACAGCTGCAGGGCACCCAGGTGCCAGCCCCGAGGGGATCCAGGGATGCACAGGCACGGAGAACTCCTGACCGGCCACTCCAGGGATGGAGAGAACACGGCAAGGCAGGGAAACCCCTGCAGCATGGCAAGGGTGAAGGCACAGAAAAACCCTGCTGAAGGCACTGAAACCCCCGGAGAGTCCCTCTGCACAGGGAACGCGGCACCAAGCACCCCATTCCCTCTCCTCGCTGGGAAGCGCCTCGGGCTTCCTCCCACTGCTTTATCCCATCAGCTTCCAGGCAGCCCCCAGGACTCCCCCCTGCTGGAGGCTCGGGAAAGCCTTCAGGGAACCGGCAGGGAGCAGGGACAGAGCCATGCCCAGCCCACAGCAACAGCCACGGCTTCCCAGCTCCCCAACCACCCCACAGCTGAATTCCAGTTCTACCGGAATGCCAGTGGGCCTGGAGACGATTCTGTTGGGAAATTCCCACTGACCTCTGCCTTCCTAAACCCCAGCACTTCAGTGTTGCTGAGAATGGTCCCGGCCCCGAGGCTGCCAGAGCTCCAGGAGCGTTTGGGCAGCGCTGCCAGGGATGCCCAGGGTGGGGGTGTTGGGGGGTCTGGGCAGGGCCAGGGTGCGACTGGGGGATCCTGGGGGTCCCTCCCAAGTCTGGATATTCCATGATTTTATGGTCCCAGGAACAATACAATGCCAGAGGGAAAGCACCACGTTCTTATTAGCATAAATCTAAATACAATACAATTAAATCAAATAAATCATCAGAACTGTGGGGCTGGTGCTGGGTCCATTTGGTGACTCCGGGCTGCAGCTCAGCAGCTGCCACTGGCTCCGGTAAATGTGCAGGGATTGCAATCAGCTCGTGTCTAATTAACCATGACCATTGTCTCATCAGCTCCAGGCACAGTTCTAACCACGGAGCCGCCTTCTGATCCCTGCCCGGGGGGCTTTGTTTCGTTTGGCAGCGGCTGGGGTGGGACAGGTGAGTTGTGCTGGGAGGATCCCTGGCAATGCCCAGTGACCCCACAGACATCCCCAGGCCCCACAGACGTTGTGGCATCAGCACCAGGGGCAGTTTGGGCACCTCCAGACCAGGATCCGTGGGAACTGTGCAATCAGTGCGAACATCTCAACCATGCTGAGACTCCCCAGCCCTTTGTTTCTGGAGCAGCTGGGCGCTGCTTTGGGGTTCTTTTATTCCTGCTGTTCTGGTGTGGTTGCTCTAAATCCTCCATCCCTACACAGGCCAAGAGGAGAGGATTTGTACTGAACACTGCACTGATGAGGGTGTTTCCCTTGATAACCAGTTGGTGTCAGTTCAGAGACAATTCCTTACCCACAGCTTTCCTTTTGTTTGTCTGTACAGCTCCATCACAGGAACCGCTTTGTGTTTGCAATTCACTTGCTTTTTCTCCTTTCTTTTTTCTCTACAGCAAATAAAGAACCAACAGCCTTTAGAGATCACACAAGAAGGTAAAAATTCAGTATCTGCCTATGGAAGTGAAAAGAAATAAAAAGCCACCAAGCCCCCAAACCAGGAAGGTTCAATTCCCCTCTAAAGCATTTGGTTCAGTGATCACCCTCAGCACAAACCCAGAGCCAAGGCACAGCCCCTGCGCAGGGCAGTGACTGCTCCAGGGCAGAGCCCAGGGCAAGCCCTGCCCCTGACTGCAGTGGGTTCGTGTCAGCAGCGAGAGAGGAAATCACTGGAGAGCACCAGCGAAAGAGTTGTTCAAATCCTGCATTTCTGGGGTTTATTTTCCACGTCTCAGAGAAACTTCCTCTATTTTGGGCTCATTGAGTGTCTTTCACCATTAAAAGAAATGAGTTTGGGTTCAAAGGGACCTCAAAGCCCCCCAGTGTCACCCCTGCCCTGGCAGGGACCCCTCCCACTGTCCC
Organism: Oreocharis arfaki; assembly: GCA_013398015.1. NCBI lineage: Eukaryota > Metazoa > Chordata > Aves > Passeriformes > Paramythiidae > Oreocharis > Oreocharis arfaki. The sequence continues at coordinate 6,226 of VZRR01002585.1, forward strand.
AGGCTGCTCCCAGCCCCATCCAGCCTGGCCTTGGACACTGCCAGGGATCCAGGGGCAGCCACAGCTGCCCACAGGAGGAATTCCACAGGAGGAATTCCTTCCCAATATCCCATTTAAACCCATGATTCTGAGATTCAGCAATCTGAATGTTTGCCAGGTTTGGTCTCAATACCTTTATCTAAAACACAGCTTGGATGTAGTCAAACATCCCCCCTGATTTAAGTGCTTCTCTGAATAGAAAATCTTTCACTAAAATGGGGATGCTTTGGGGAGAAGTTGATTTTTTGACAATGTGAGGTTTCCCTGACAATTCCTAAACCCCTCTCGAGTTGGGACCTGGACCTTGTCTCTACTGAGAATCCCAGCTGGTTTTTTTTTTTAATACCCTGGCTGCCAGAGAGGAGAAGTTAAGTTAAATAAAGTTAAATAAAATCTTCCTTCCTTCACTTTAAATGCTTCGTTTTTATGCTTGTCATTTTGAAGGAAACACAACCCTTAGGCAAACAGAAAGAAATATTCCAGCAGTTTATCTTTTAAACCAGTCCTGGATGTGCCATGAGTGGTAGGGAAATATGATTTCTCAGGGCCTGAACCTGCCCAATCCCCAAGAACACACAAAGAAATCACTCCCCAGACGATGCCAACGCCACAATTTATTATTTTAGAGCTGCTCTACAAAGAACAAAGCCCCGAGCTGAGCACATTACACGTGGTTGTGTCTATCTTTAAAGATTTGAGTAGGAAATTCCCTGGGAACCGCTGGAATCACTCATGCTGCAAAGCAGGCACGTGCTGGAGGTGTCTCACGAGCTGCCTGAGGATCGGGATGAGCTCAATGAGCGTTCATCCCAAACACTGGGCAAACACGAGCCGTGAAATCCTCATCAGAAATAAAAGGCCTCGAGGCATCCCGAGACGGCTCATGAAGAACAAATCGTGGAGCCTCTTATCAAAGCCGGGCCAGCAGCCCCTCGTGCAGTGAGAGCAGGAGAGAGCCTCGGCCCCGCGAGGATCGCAGCAGAGCAGCAGCGAAGGAGTAATGGCAGGAGATCAGATCCAAGGGAGCAGCACCTGAGGATTCCAGCGTGGGACAGAGAACATCTGGCCGGGAGACAAATGTCACCCAGCTCAGCAGGAGAGCTGGAAAGTGTTCAGAGAGTCCGGGAGTGCCAAACTCTGAGGGAGCTGCACCTCTCGGAGCTGTGCTGGGCTCGTGCTGGGAGCAGGGCAGGGCTCCAGCAGCACCAAATCCCAGACCTGGACCTGGAATATCTGGACCAGAGATATTCCATTTTCCTGGGTTAGCCAAAGCCCACTGCAGAGGAACTCACTGTGAACACTGACTGAGGGAATGTAGAACGCACAGCTCGACTTCCTGAACGCTTCCAGGGGCACTCCCAGCCCCCAAACCACTCCTGTCTCCTGCATCCCAAACGAATGCACCTCGGGCAGAAGTGTCTCCCACAGACAGGAGCTTTGTGAGCCAGGCCCCCGACCTCTGTCACAGCAACTGCCGCGGCTTCCCTGCCCTGATTTGCCCAATTCCCGTGTTCCCCCTGCAGGATCGGTACAAGCTCAAGGCAAGGAGCTCAGCAGGATCACAGGTTTCTCCCTCTGTTACAGCGCAGCACAAAATACTTCACTGTCCTTAGCAAAGTGCTGCCACGTGTCAGCACTGTGAGGGAATTTTACCCATTCCAGGACTGTACCTGTGGAAGGCTCCTCCGAAACCACCTGAGGAAAACCCTCCTCACAAGAATGCAAAAAAAATCCAGCAGTTTATTGCACAAAAAGTTTCTGGAGCTTTCTGGGAACTTCTGAGAACCCAGTGTCTGCTCAGACAATGCTGAGGAGCCAGAAACAACCCCAGCTGCTTTAATGGGCCCACCTAATACGCATAATTGAGAGAACAGCACTCGTCCAGAGCCGGCACTTGGAACCGGGGGACTGTGGGCTCAGAGGAAGTGCTGGATTTGCCCGGGCTGGGGACACTCTTCAGTGCTGGGCTCCTCACAAAAGTGCTGCTGCTGCCGGAGCTAACGGGGATAAGAGCAGGAGGGGAGAGGGAACCCCCCTGCCTGCGCTCCCTACCCACTCCTGGCTTATGGAAGTCAGCCCTACATGGGCTGTACCTTTAGACCTGGGGCCCAGCTTATCCTCCTCCACCTCCTGCCATCCCCTGAACTCTACTGTTGTGTTAATCCCTTCCTCGCAGCCAAAATCAGCCTTTGCTGGTGGAAAAAATGAGTTTAGTCTCTCCTGTGTCTTCCCAGCCACCACCTTCTCCCAGGTCTTCCCAGAGCCCCCAAGCCCTGCAGTGAGGTCGTCTCCCTTCTTGATATTCCTTCAATTTTGACAAGGATCGTTAATGAATATTTAAAGAAACTTTTTGCTGCCACGAAGACGTGACTGTCAGAGGCCCCAGTTTCCCCATCTTTCACGAAATGCACAGAGAAACACAAATCCCAGATGGCAGAGCCCGAAGGATTTGCCTGAACCTCAGCAAAGAGCTCCATGCTTGAAGCCCAGCCCTGTGTCACGGAAATGTGAAACTGCACCTGCAGAAGGAACACAACCTGCTTGGGGTGCAGAAATAAACCCAGCAGCACAACTGCTGAATTATTTGTGCTTCCCAGGCGAGTTCCCTCCACCGAGAAGGCCGGAGATCACTCACAGAGAAAGAGAATTACAGCCCCAACCTCCTTCTGCTGAAGAGAAGCTTCAATTATTTATGGGGGCTTGAAATACTTAGCTTGGCACTCGTGCCCTTAAGGAAACTCCAGTTACCACTTCCCCATCACGAGGAGCCAATCATTTATTCATGGGATCAATAGGAGCACGAAGCAGGAATGAGGGTTCCCGGGAACGCTGGCTCCTGGCAGCACAGGGCTCAGGGCATGGAGGGGCTGTGTCCTCCTGGAGGCAGTGACCTGATTTTTGAGGTCATTTACCCATTCCACGGGTCCACGGATCTGGAGGGTTTGGTATGGAAAGGCAAATGCCAGAGCCAGGCAGGGATCCCAGCGGGGGCTGAGCACAGCCAGGTGTGGGGCTGGGGAGCGGAGGAAACCCCCAGACCTGCATTGGGTGCAATAACTGAGACCACTGGAGATTTCTGGTGGATTGCTGAGCTTTTCCTGGCAGGGAATGGCAGAAATGCAGCCTGTGACCGGATTTCAGGAGCAGGAACTGAACCTGGAACCTTGGAACCTGAAACCAGAAATGTTTATGGGTTCCCTAAGGATCCTGTCTCAGCAAGGCCCAGAGCAGGCCCACGGAGAGGCAAATAAAAGTTATCTGCTTGGTAGCAAAATCATTTTATAGTAGGGAGAGGTGGGAAAATCTGGTTCCCATTGGCATCCTGGGCACATCAGCCCATTTCCAACAGCCAGAATGGGAAGGGTCCCTCCCAATCACAGAGGTACAATGCAGTGGGAACCTGTTTTAACCTATTTCTATTATCCTTGAAGTCCTTATGGAGGTGGTTCTGCCCCTCCACCCCAGGGGAAGGTGTCTCTGCCCATGGATCTGGTCCTTAAGGTCCCTTCCAAACCAAACCATTCTGGGGTTCTGTGATGATAATAAATAGTTCTCTCATCAGACGTCTCCAAATCTCCAATAACTGCTACTTAATCAACAAATACAGCGGTCTGGGAAGTGGTAAATATTGATGAGGTCGAGGTTCCAATACAAGAGCAACACTGAACACGTTGTGACTGAAGAATAATTGAACTTTAATCATTTTAAAGAACGGGGAAAGGTCCTCTATGAAGGAATAAAGGCAGAAAAAATGTTCCCAATACTTGCTGAGGAGATCAGAGACTGCTCTTATTGAGTTGGATTTTACAAACCAAGACAGAATTCTCAGTCCAGGCAGAGGCAATCAGGGTCCCAAAGCACTGCAGCTTGGGCTCCCTGGGCAAATCCTGGGATCATCCTGGACAGCGGCACAGGGAGGGACTCCCACTGCTCTTTGCTTGGGGCTGCATTAGCCCATTATCCCAATACCCCATTATCCCACGAGCCTGGATAAGCAGAAGAGAATTTGACATTCAGACTTCCCAGTGCAAATGGAGAAAAATGAAAACTTTCATTTCTGTGAACATTTTCAGACATTTTCTATACAACAAGAAGAGCTTTGCCTTTGCCCTCTCCCACTTCTTCCCACATTTATAAAGGATTTTGTCTGCAAAGAGGCTCTGAGAAGATGAACATCAGTGACAGAACCTGCAAAGGGAAGATAAGGTGGAAGATCAGGTTGTGCAGAGCAGCTGTGGCTGCCCCTGGATCCCTGGCAGTGCCCCAGGCCAGGCTGGACGGGGCTGGGAGCCCCTGGGGCAGTGGGAGGGGTCCCTGCCATGGCAGGGGTGGCACTGGATGGGCTTTAAGGCCCCTTCCAACAAAACCCATTCTGGAATTCTGTGATTCTCTGTTCCTTCTCCTGGTGCAGGCACACCTTGTGCTGGGCTGTGATCCTTGTCTCCATGCGATCCTGGTGTTCCACGGCTGCAGAACCATCTCAGCATTGCTGTGTTCATCCCACCAGGAGCTGGGAGAGTCTGAGCAAAGCGACACGAAGGCAGCTGTGAACTGATGAGCAAAATCCCCCTCCCGTGGGAAGAACAGTGGTGTTTCAATGCTTTAAAATGCAAAAAGGCCTGAAAGCCTGGAATGAGAATCCCTGTTCGTGCTGTGCCTCTTGGCTCTGGTGGCTCCTGCCCTTTCCTTGCCAAACCCGGCAGCAGAACCACTTGGATTTGTTGAATTCCTCACGAGATTTTCCAGTGCCTGAACTGCAGCATGGACCCTCATGGCCACAGGGCAGGGTGGGAAATCAACTTTGGCAAAGGAATTTTATCCAAAATGTGGGGTTTTTAAAAAAAATAAAATTATCAGGAGGCACAAATCCAACCCCAGCAACTCCCCTGGAGAATGAGACAGTTTGGGCCTGGACTGGTGCCCAATCCTCACAAGGCAATTTCCTGGATTGTTCCCTGGCAGGAAAATTGAAGCTGCTTTACTTTGTCAGGCTGGGCTGGGCCGGGGCCTTCCCACATCAAAGTCTCATTTTGTAGGAATCAGCTCTCCTGGATGGATGGATGGATGGATGGATGGATGGATGGATGGAGGGATGGATGGATGGATGGATGGAGGGATGGATCCATCCTGACCACCTGATGGATGGATCCATCCCTGCCAAGGCCTGACCACCCTTTCCATGGGGAAATTCCTGCTGGTGTGCAAGACTGGACATTTTATAGAGCTGGTTGCACATTGTTCCTCTAAAGACAACATCTGCCTGTTGCTTTCAGCTCTGTATTGCTGCAAGGGGATAATGACACCAATATTCCCTGTTGTCACTGGGAATTTGACACAGATTAATGTTAAACTGGATTTGAGATGTTGTTTTTCCATGATGGGTCTGTAATTACCTGGCTGGTAGCAGTGACAGTGCTGGAGCAGAGTTGTGAGCTACTCAGGGAAAATTAAAATTAAACCCCACCCTCACTGAGAGCACGTTCAGGAAATTCAGCTGGGTTCACACCCAGGATTTGCTTTCTGTGTCCCCCAAAAGCACAAATGGTTCTTGTCCTGAGCTGCCCACCTACAGCACCAGGGAGAGGAGCCTGAGGAACCTCCCCAGAACCTTCCAGTGCTGCAGAGCAGCTCCTGCTGACCCCGCCATGGACTGGCCTCCAGCAGGAATGGGGATGAAGAAATTTCCCCCAACATCCACCCTGAGCCTGCCCTGGCCCAGCCTGAGGCCGTTCCCTCTCCTCCTGTCCCTGTTCCCTGGCAGCAGAGCCCGCCCCCCCCCGGCTGCCCCCTCCTGTCAGGGAGTTGTGCAGAGCCACAAGGTCCCCCCTGAGCCTCCTTTTCTCCAGGCTGAGCCCCTTTCCCAGCTCCCTCAGCCCCTCCTGGGGCTCCAGCCCCTTCCCAGCTCCGTTCCCTGCCCTGGACGAGGTGTTCCAGCCCTTAACCACTGCTGTGGGACAGCTGGGATTTGGGAAGATCCTTAGTGCTGTCTGCTCATCAGACTTAGAGCTTTTCTTCAGAAAAATAATATCAATATCTACACGTACAGCACATCCCCACCGCAGCTTCCCTGCACTGAAGCCCAGCACCATCAGCTGCTGCAGAATTCCCCACACAGCCTCACCTCAGCTGTTTAACTCCTCACATGTCACTTGCAGCTTTCTCTACTCAACCATCAAATTATCCCTTCACAGAACGAGAAGAAAGGAGAATTACAGTCGTCAGCACCGAGCACAGATGGGAGGGAAGGTTGCAGTTGAAATAAAGCTTCCAAAACCTGCAAGTCTTTAGCTGTCCTTTCTAGAAAGCTCTGGGAGAAGTTCCCCCCCTCCTATGAGGGTGACAGCCAGGCCAGCAGGGTGTTTGGTGTGTCCCACCTTGGCCTGGCTCCTGGATCCCTGGGAATTGTCTGATGGGTGAACCCTCCCAGGGATTCCCTCCCAGCCCTGACATTCCCGGCTCAGGGTGGGCAATCTGCCCCCCTGCCTTTTCCCTGGAGCACACTCCCCACACGTGGGAAGGGCAATGGCACCTGGGCACAGAATGGTTTGGGTTGGAAGGGACCTTAAAGCTCAGCTCCTCTTTTCCAGCGCACTTTGATGTCAGGCCGCGATGTAACCAGACAAATGAAACACGCCCACGCTGCAGTGCCCCGGGCTCAGGGACAGAATTCCCTCTCCAGTGCCCAATCACACAGAGAGTGACACAAGGCTGTGAGCCCTGGGAGCAGCAAAATCCTCTGGAGGGTCAGAAATGGTTTCCTGAAAGGTTTAGACTTGGAAGCATCAGCTGGTTCCCGCAAACAACAGATGCTGTAGCTCCCACTGGTGCCCTTCCCCCGGAATTTAGGGAGGTCTACCAGGGAGTAAATCGAGTTCCTCAGAGGGTTCAGGGGTCAGCCAGGCTGGGGCAGTTCGGTTTGCTGGACAAGTCACCAGTGGGGAAAAGGGCTCAGGTTCTGCACTCCTGCAAAAACCAAAATCCAGGTGCCTGTCTGGCCCAGCCAGGAGTGCTGCACTTCTCCTTTGTCCAGGAAGGAGATTCATAATCGTTTGGATATTCAAACAAATCTTAATTGTGATTTAATGGCTCACACTGTAATTAGCCTCCAGGGAAAAGTGCTTTCAATTAACCATGTAAACATTGCATTTGTTACACCATTACATGTTCTGCTAAATCTCCTGGTGAAGAGCTGGGAGTGGAGCAGCACCGGGCCAGAACTCAGGGAACAGAAGGAAAGGAGGGATGTGACTGGAAATTCTCCCTTCTTCCCTCTGTGTGTGACACTGGGAGGTCCCCGTGGCTCCTGCTGCTGTGGCTGCCGAGGCAGTGACCGGCTCAGGAGGCGGCTCTGAGCCATGGAGCTCCTGTCCATGCCAGAAGGGACGACCTCGCTCCTGTCCCTGGATCCCAGGCAGGTTCCAGCACAAAATACACCTGCACGTGGGATGGGAGAGCATTCCCAGGGGCCTGAGGCACAGGAAGATTTCCCTGCCTTATGGTTCTGTTATATTTACTTTGTTATATGGCCTTTTATATTTGATGGCCTCAAGTTGCACCAGAGGAGGCCTAGATTCGATAATAGGGAAAAAATTGTCATGGGAAGGGTTGTAAAGCCCCTGGAACGGGCTGTCCAGGGCAGAGGATGTGGCAAAATCACATGGATGTGGCACCTGGGGACAGGGGTTAGTGGTGGCCGTGGTGCTGGTTCATGGTGGGACTTGACCTTAAAGGTCTTTTCCAACCTCAGCGGCTCCATGATCCGCTGTGCCCTCATCAGCTGGCAGAGCACAGTCACCAGGGTGGGTCTGTTCTCCCAGTGCCAGGGAATTATCCTTCCTAGAGGCAGTGAAATAAACCCAGCAAAGTGACGAGGAGGAAACTGCTGCTGAAAGTCAACCAAAAATCAAGGACACAGACTTGGCAGGGGGGCACTTAAAGCCCCTCCAGTGCCACCCCTGCCATGGCAGGGACACCTCCCACTGTCCCAGGCTGCTCCCAGCCCTGTCCAGCCTGGCCTTGGGCACTGTCAGGGATCCAGGGGCAGCCACAGCTGCTCTGGGCACCCTGTGCCAGGGCCTCCCCACCCTCCCAGGGAACAATTCCTTCCCAATATCCAACATCGAACAGGAGGGAATGTCAGGACTGAGTCCCTGTGCCAAGGGGGAGGTTCATATCCCCAAAACTCCTGTGAATGTCCTTCCCAGGGAGAGCAGAGGCAGCATTTTCCCTTTAAACAATGGGAAAGTTTGATTGTGGGGTGTCACTCAATCACAGGATGGATCAGGCTGGAAGGGACCACAGTGGCTCCTCTGCTCCCAGCTCCTGCTCCAGCAGGGCCATCCCAGAGCACACGGCCCGGGATTGTGTCCAGATGGTCCTGGAACATCCTCAGGGAGGGAGACCCCACACCCTGCCCGGGCAATCCGTGTCCTTTGTTTATTCCGTGTTGTGCCTCTTGACAAAGCTCAGTCCGGGGGCCGGGGAGGGGGAGCAGAATTCCAGTAGAAATTCCCTGCACCTGAGGCTGGTCCGAGCGCTCTGCCCGGCACCGCCGGCACTGCAGAGGGGCCAGGCCAGGTCTGGGACATTTCCCCGGCAACTCCCGGCTGATTCTGCAGTGGAGCTGGGAGGCCAGGCCGGGCTGGAGCCCCTCTGTGCCCTGGAGCCCCGGGGGAGCTCCCGCATTGTCCCGGGGCCGGTATGCGCTCCCGCATCTCCCGGGGCCGGGATGCGCTCCCGCATTGTCCCGGGGCCGGGATGCGCTCCCGCATTGTCCCGGGGCCGGGATGCGCTCCCGCATTGTCCCGGGGCCGGGATGCGCTCCCGCATCTCCCGGGGCCGGGATGAGCTCCCGCATGTCCCGGGGCCGGGATGCGCTCCCGCATCTCCCGGGGCCGGGATGAGCTCCCGCATGTCCCGGGGCTGAGATGCGCTCCCGCATCTCCCGGGGCTGGGATGCGCTCCCGCATCTTCCGGGGCCGGGATGCGCTCCCGCATCTCCCGGGGCTGGGATGCGCTCCCGCATCTTCCGGGGCCGGGATGCGCTCCCGCATCTCCCGGGGCTGGGATGCGCTCCCGCATCTTCCGGGGCCGGGATGCGCTCCCGCATCTCCCGGGGCTGGGATGCGCTCCCGCAGGTGGGCAGCGCCGGGAATTCACGGGCCCCGCATGAGACAAACCCCGCGGGGACAGCGAGGGACCGCGACGGGCGCTGCCCCCTGACTCGCGGGCGGGGAGAGCAGCAGAGCTTTCACAGCCCTTTGTGTGCTCCCGTCGCGGGGCCTTAGGGGGAATTCCGGCCTGCAAGCAGCTTGAAGGGTCTTTGACGAGCAGCTCTGGTTATAAATAGAAAGTTTGGGTGGCTTTTTTTTCCTCCTACCAGTTCCATAAAATATGGAATTTACATTCTGTACGTTTTTACACTTTATTTTCTGCCCATCTTTCATTTCCTCTGGCAAAAGGAAGAGTCTAAAAAAACGAGCAGGAAGTAAAAGTCTGGGATTAAAACATGGCAAATGTTCATGAGCTTATCAGTGAAGAAGTTTTCAGGATCTGTTTTTTCCCCTTATCCTTTAACCTCCTCCTCTGTTGTTTTCTTGTCAGTGAATTACTATTCATAAGATTTTTAACTAGAAAAGAATCTTTTCAGCTCCACTATTTACTCATCATCTGACCTTCAGAATTAATTTCCAGCAATGGAAATCAGAATCAAGCATTTGTTTCTTTTGCTCCATTGAACCAAAGAAAACATCTGCAGTCTCTGCCTTTTTTTGTACTTGAAAGCAATAATTAAGATGACAACCTCACGTTCAGAACGGCACATCCCCCATCTCTCAATATGCCAAGGCCAATTTAGGATGAGGAGTAAAAGCTCAGTGCCATGAGTTTAAGGGGTTTCATTTCTCACTCCACACAACATTGCAGGAGAGGATATTTGCAATAAGAACTCCGTGGCTGACTTAGACTTGAGCTGAAAAATTCAGTTCTCATGGAAGCTTTGTAGCTTTAAATAGTCTGAACTCCTGAGAACCATTCCCAGAAAGGATAATGGGATATTCACTGCAGATACCAGATAACAAAGGCAAGCATCAGGTAACAAAGTTGATGTGGCCATGATGCTGTCAAAGGAACTGCTTGACATGACAAAGGTAAAAAGGAAGAAACAGGGCCGCAGTTACAGAGTTTAAAGATCAGACATGGCTGTGGTTTCATTCAGAAATCAGCCTCACCGTATCTGACATTTCAAAAGCTTCCCCGAACATTTCCAGCCTTTTCTGTGCTCCTGAAGCTCATCCTCCATCACAGGAGCCTCTGCCAGGCCCCCAAGTGCAGCCAAACCAGAGCGCAGGAGCTGCTCCGCTGCCTCCCTGCATGTCCCTGCCCCAGGCAGGCTCCTCTCCGCAGGGAGCAGCCCCTCCTGACGCTGTTCCCAGGGGTCCTCGTGTGCTGGGAGCACTGGGAGCACTGACACCTGCAGCAGCCATCCCAGCCCTTCCTTTCGAAGGGAGCAAACGGCCCTGCTGGAGAACCCCCTCAGCTCCCGGGAGGATCCAGGCACTGCTCCTGCCTTGAACAGACTCACCTGACGGGGGTTCAGTGCCCGAGCAGCTCCCAGAGTTGTTTTATCCCAGCTGCACACCACGGGAATGCCCTTTGTGTCCCATTCCCACCTGCTCCTACTGACCTGCTCCTTGAAGCTGTCACCCTGCACAGAGGGTGGGGAATGAATTCCCTGGGTCTGTGATCCATCCAAGTGAGTGCAGAGCAGCACCCGCCGGTGTCACTACCGGGCCCTGGCAAGCTGAGTTACCAGAGAAGTTCGTTTCCTACTCACATTCTGCTCTTGAACACAGAGACATGAAAAACGGAGATTTTCTTGTCCCTTTCCGGGGTAATTATGAACCAAAACAACTTCCACAAATTGTTACATCTCCTCCACTCATGGAATCCTGGAATATCCTGAGCTGGGAAGGACCCCCAGGATCCCCCCAGTCCCACCCTGGCCCTGCCCAGACACCCCAACAATCCCACCCTGGGCATCCCCGGCAGCGCTGCCCAAACGCTCCTGGAGCTCTGGCAGCCTCGGGGCCGTGCCCATTCCCTGGGGAGCCTGGGCAGTGCCCAGCACCCTCTGGGGGAAGAACCTTTCCTGATCTCCATCCCAAACCCCCCTGGCCCAGCTCCAGCTGTTCCCGTAGGTCCTGAATTCCTCGTTTGAATTCCTAGGACCTGCTCTCTCCTCTTCCATCATCACCTGCTCACCTGTTCTGCTCAGGCACTGCCTTCAGTTCTCCTAAAGCCAAGTAAATTTTTTGGCACTTAATAATAAATATCTTCTGTGCACTTCGACGTTTTCACAGCACACACAAATCAGTAAATCCAGTACAAGGGTGTCCCTCCAGGGGGAAGCTGCTGACCCAGGTCCTGTGGATACAGGGAACACAAAGCCCTGCAGGTCCAGCTTGTTAGGCCAAAGGAGATGTCACATGAGTAACACAGAGCCCGGGTCCCGAGCTGCTGGAGCTGTGCCACACCTCCTTCCAGTGGGAATGGGAGAGACACTTTCCTGGGAGAGGTTTCCAGGTGGTTTTCTCACTGCTGCAAACAGCTGAGCTGGTGTCGGAGCAGCCCTGCCGTGCCCAGAAATGCTCCATGTGCTGCCTCCCTTTGCACCTCTCACACCTCATCTCCCTGTCACCCAGGGCACCTGTCCCAGACCTCAGCACTGCTCTGGCAGCATTTGCTGTCCCAAAGACAATATTTATCCTGTGCTCCCTGGGGAGCCTCAGCAGAAGCAGGGGAATGGTGTGAAGGAAACAATTCAGGAATAAGGATGGCTGATTATCCACTCTCAGGTTCTTCCCTTCTCTGTGGAGGTGCAGGAACGAATGTCTGCCTTTTGTGAGGTTTCATTCATGACTGTTCTATTTAACTCAGTGTTCCTGTGATCATCTTAATTTCTAGCCAGAGAACAGACCCCTGGCAGGATCCAGGTCTTTAATAACTGCATTGTCATTCTGATATCTCCATCTCTCCTCCTGATTTCCATTGTTTTCATCTCTTCAAAGGCACAAAGCGGCAGAGTCCCAAAGGAGGAGATTTTTCACACATAGTTTCTGATATCAGTGCAGACATTTAGCAGCGAGCAAATGAGAGCCGTGGTTATAAATTGCTGCTGGGGATGGGAGAGGATATGGAAGATGACAGGGAATGGGTCCTTGCTGCCCTCAGGGCAGGGCTGATCCCGTTTTTCTGGATCCACAGAGGTCCCGAGTCACGGAAGGGAAACTGCCCGGGGAGCAGCTCAGCTCAGGGGAGCTGCAGAGCGATTCCCGTTCCTTTCTAGGGCAATCCCAACATCCTAAGGCTGTGTGCAGATGCCAGTGGGAGCCGTGCATGGACTGTGCGGTGATGCGGGACAGAGCCGGTACCCACAGGGACAGCGGGTGCGGCTGCTGGGAGCTGTCTCCGCGGGCTCACGGACGTTCTCACTCCTTTAGAGCCCATTAGAGACCAGGGATTGTTCTGCGTTCCCCACCAGGGCTCCTTGGAACAGCTCCGGCTCTGGGCAGACTTTCCTGGATGTTTCTTCCAGCCAGCGGGGGAGGAAGGTCCCCACAAGAAGGAAAGAGTCTGAATAGATTTGTCTCTTGAGAACTGTGACAATGCTCAGCGTCCTGATGGCTGCAGCTGCGGGAGGGCAGGGATGGACGGGATCTTGGGAAGGAATTGTTCCCTGGGAGGGTGGGCAGGCCCTGGCACAGGGTGCCCAGAGCAGCTGTGGCTGCCCCTGGATCCCTGGCAGTGCCCATGGCCAGGCTGGACGGGGCTGGGAGCAGCCTGGGACAGGGGGAGGGGTCCCTGCCATGGCAGGGGTGGCACTGGGTGGGGTTTGGGGTCCCTCCCAACCCAAACCATTCCGTGATTCTGTGATTCCATGATTCTGTTTCTCTTCATTGCCATTAGAGGAGGCATCAGTCTCAGACAGCCCACAGTAAGACCATCAGAACCAGGAGCTGGCACAGGAGGCCCTGGCATGGGTGATCCATGTGCAGCTCCCTGTCTGTGAGCCTTGGAGCAATCCCAGCCCCCAGGTCCTCAACAAAGCCAGCAGAATTATTCCTCTTTGTAAAGTAAGCCCAGGCAGAACTAATTCCATGTTAACAGCAAACACTCTGTGTTTATTCACAGCTTTTCATCACCTGAACAAGCCCTGGGGCGTTCCCTCAGTGTGAGGAGCACTTCAGGCCCAGGGGGTGACCTGCTGGGACCCAGCAGTGCCACAGGGAGGACCTGAGCCAGCCCCTCACACCACATCCCCTTGACCTCCTCCCCTCCCACTCTGGTCCTCTGTGACTTTCAAATTCCAGCATAAATCAAAGGAAACTCTGGCACCTTAATTAAGGCCAGCATTTACCCAAGGAATCCCCGCTCAGTCTGCACAGCTTTGCAGTTATTCTGCATAAGGAGCACATGGAGTGCTGGAATTAGGAGGCTGCAAAACTAATCCACACAGAACAGAGAGACATGCTGGGAATCTATCAGCCTGAAATTCATCTGGATATCCTCAGCTGCAGGACTGAGAAGATGGAATTTAACAGAGCAATACTTAAAATTCAGTTTTCATCCAAAGAGCAAAGCACTTAACAAATTAATTGAGCTTAGCATCCATGTTGAGAGCTCAGCACTGGTAACATCACCACAGGAGAGAGGCTGGTTTATGAGGGGCTGAAGGAAGTACAGCGAGCCCTGGACAGACAAATCCCCGCCCCAGAGTGCCTCGAGGTGACAAATGGCAGCTCTGCAGCCTCTGCACATCGTAACTCTGGTGCTTTTACCCTGGCACTGCACCCAGCGCTGGCCAGGCTTTCCCCAGGAAGCAACACATCTTCCTTAGGCAGGGCTGGGACAGCTTCTCCTCATTTTTCCTGGCTGCTCATCAAAGCACAGCACCCTGGGCACCACAAACCTTTTAAAAGCACTTTTTTGGTTGTTTGTGCCACAAGCTGCAGGAAGCTCAGCAGTTCTCCTCCCTCACAGATCTCTCTCTCTGCTGGTTTTTCCCCTCCCCTGCCAGATCCTGGTGGGAATGTGCGGCTGGATAGAAGCCTCTCCTTCACCCTCGCTGCTTAAAGCACTGCACCAGTTCCATGGAACAATTGAGTTCTGTTCCAATGAACAAGATTTATCCTTCCTTTAAGGAGAGCCTGACTTTGCTCAGTGCAAATCTGTTTGCAGTCACCCCCAGCTCCCTCACAACCTGTAATCCACCACTTACATCCTCCCCCCAGTCCCACAGGAGCTGAGCTGTTCATCATTTTCTTTCTGGACACAGGAAGTGTAAAACACCCTTCCTCCCAAAATAAAACCATCACATAAAGGGCAAGAGCGAGAGGCTGTGAAAACCCCTGGAGCCTGTGACCACTCCGTGATACTTGGGTAAGATTTGCCCCTTCAGAGTCAAACATTGCACCCCATAAATCCATTCTGTTCTGTGGAATATTTATGGTGTGTTCTGCAAAGCATTCAGTGTACAGAGGCAATTCCCCTCTAAACTGTACATTAAGGAACCATTAATATTCCAAAGGAGAAGGCTGGAAGTTGATAAATGCCAGCGCTGAGGTCACTGTGGCCGCCCTTTCCCCTCCAGCTATTTAATGAGGTATTTGCTCCAGGTCTCCTTCTCACAGCTGACAGGAACTGTTCAGAAGAGCTGGGATGGGAACAGGCACAAACACAATTCCAGCCCAGGAGGGTCTGGAGAGCAAAAACTCAAACTCCAATGAGGGCAAATCGAGTGTCTGTGGATGCTGAAAAGCTGCAGGCAGAGAAAAACCCACCCTTTTGCAAGTATTCGGTGAAAGTCCTTGGTTCCCACATAAACAAGCGAGATGCTTTTCTAAACACCTTGCAGGTGTGTCCTATTAGGAGTCAAACAGGTGGTGTGGGGTCTGGCCAATCACTTGGAGAGGTGGTTGGACCAGGGACCAATGATCCCTGCCATAGACCAATGCAGGGATTATATAAGGCCTGCCTGTAATTAAATGAAGTGGGATATCATTTCCCTCAGCCTGAGCTCTGACCCAGACCTCCATTTTTCCTCACTGCCTGTGCTTCAACTGCAACAGAGCGTCATCGTGTGGCACAAAGTGTCTCAAACATCCCCAGTTCCTCCTGCAGCAGGGAACTCCCTCAGGGGCCACCAATGCACTGGTGTGAGCTGGAGCACTGAGCGTGTCAGCAAGTGCCCCATCCCAGCACGGGGGAACACAGGGATCCCAATCCTGAGTCACAGGATGATGGAACAGTTTGAGTTGGGAGGAACGTCAAAGCCCACCCAGTGCCACCCCTGCCCTGGCAGGGACACCTCCCACTGTCCCAGGCTGCTCCCAGCCCCGTCCAGCCTGGCTGGGAAGTGATTCTGTGGGGGATTCTGTGGAGCTGGGAAGGGATTCTGTGGAGCAAACAGAACAAGAAAGGGGAGAAACACCCGTAGTTGTGGGCATTCCCCAGTAAGGGGCTCCATTTCCCAGGGAGAGCAGGAGCTGCCCCGGGGTTGCTGCTGTGCCCTCAGGTCCTGTTACCCACGTGCTGCTTTCGGGGCAGGTCAAAGAACCCAACACAGCAACAGCAGCAAAGGAAGGGTTCACAGGGGAGCTCCTGGCACAGGGTGCCCAGAGCAGCTGTGACTGCCCCTGGATCCCTGGCAGTGCCCAAGGCCAGGCTGGACGGGGCTGGGAGCAGCCTGGGACAGTGGGAGGGGTCCCTGCCAGGGCAGGGGTGGCACTGGGTGGCTTTGAGACCCCTCCCACCCAAACCATTCCAGGATTCCCTGATTCACATCAGACCAAACATTCAAGCCCAAAGTGTTTTTCTTTTCTTTTTCCTCATATTCCCAAAGCCAGGTGGGTCACAACCCATTTTCTCTGTTTCCCCTTCCATGCAGGATCTGGAGCTGCTCCTCTTCCACATCACTGCAGGAGAAGCCAACTGCACACGAGTGATACGAGCGGAGCGCTCAGAACTGGGGAGATGTTTATCAGAAACGTCACCACGCTGGTTGTGGTCTGATGGGAGGGAGCAGACTGAGCCACGACTCGAGGCAGCTGCAGGAGATTCTGAACAAGTTATTCAGCCAGTGTGGAATCTGCCCTGATAAGAAACACCGAGTGACTGGAGCAGGATTTCTCAGTGTAAATTGAAATCAGGGCTGTGTAGAGCTGAATTAAACCTTTGTCACGAAGCTGCAGAGCTGTCACTTGTATTCTTCCAGGATAAATTGGCAGCATCCACTGAGAACAGCCTTGGAACAGTGCTTTGACTGCAGTCGCTGCTTTTAGAGCAACAGCTAAAGGAGATGATCTGTTCTTCAAAATCCTAAAATGATACTCATTTACAGCACCGTGCTCTGCTTAGGGAACTGCTCCACAAAACTGAATTTCTACTATAAAGCTGCTTTATTTTCATAATTGCCCCTCTGGAGGAATTTTGTTAATTGTTCTTCTCTCTTCCCCTACCTTTAATTCCAATGTTCCCTCTCCAGCCCAGGGGAATGAAGCCAAAGGGTATCATCTCGAGTTTGGAAAGCTGCTCAGCTTTCATTAGGGCCTCAGTCACTTTTAATCAGCTCTCCCCAAAAAACAATTGACAATAATTACCTGAGCTTTGCCTGGGCTTTGGGGTCAGTAGAAAGGTGATCAACTGAAGACAGACCAAAGGACACTGCTCCTGTCAAAGCCTGGACACTTCCCAAACTCCGAGCCAAGGAAATAACACCGAGTTTCATAATCCCTGCCCGTGCCAGTTAAGGACCCATGCAAAAACCCTTGCAAAGCTTCTAAGTGATTTCCAAGTGTCCTTCACACTGCTGCTTCCTCTGGCTTGGTCCTGGCTCTTACTCAGAATCACAGAATCAAGGGATGCTTACATTTGGAAAAGACCTTTAAGGTCATTGAGTTAAACCATCACCACTGCCCCACATCCCCAAGTGCCACACCCCCAGGTTTTCTGGGCACCTCCAGGGATGGGGACTCCACCCCTGCCCTGGGCATTCCAATGCTTTGAAACCTTTCCATGACAAAATTCTCCCGATAGCCACCCTGAGCCTCCCCTGGCCCAGCCTGAGGCCGTTCCCTCTCCTCCTGTCCCTGTTCCCTGGCAGCAGAGCCCGACCCCCCCCGGCTGCCCTCTCCTGTCAGGGAGTTGTGCAGAGCCACAAGGGCCCCCCTGAGCCTCCTTTGCTCCAGGCTGAGCCCCTTTCCCAGCTCCCTCAGCCGCTCCTGGGGCTCCAGCCCCTTCCCCATGTCTCTAACCCATGGTGAAGTTGCTCAGACCTGCACAGAGACCTCAGCAGGTTTTGACTCTCCCCAGCACACCCTGCACCATTTCCCTGAGTCAGGGCCGAGGTGTTGAAGTGAAAAGCGAGGCTGTGCTGACAATTCCACAGGGAAGGCAGCACAGGAGAGAGCAGAGGGAAGAGCTCCACAAGCAGCAGAACAGGCCCAGTTTCTCAGACCAGGGGAAATTGGAGCACTGGAGCACTGAAAGGCTCTGAGAGCTCTGGTTCTGCAGCTGGGATGAGCTGATCCAACAGCTCCCACAGCAGCCGCTGCTTCCCCTTCTCCCCTCGCTCCCACACCGTTCCTCCCTCCCTTGCCCCAAAGCAGCCCCAAACCAGAGCAGATCCCCCCCACCAGGTCACCCACAGTCCTGGCCTGGCTGAACTGACCCATGGGACCCTTACTGGGCACCCCCAGAACTGGCCCCAGGGAAGGCTGAACATTCCCATTCCACAGGAATGAGCCCTGATCCCAGCCCAGGCACTCCTGAAACGGCTCCTGCTGGGCCAGGGGCTGCAGGGACAGGTGGGACAGGGCCCTGAGCCATCGACAGGAGCCAGAGCACCCATGGAAGCCATGAGGCCACTGCCCAACAGCTGCAGTTGAAGTCCTCAAAAATTACTTTTATCTTTGTGGAGAATGGGAGACTTAATCATAGAATCCAAGAATTATTGAGGATGGAAAAGCCCTCCAAGGCCATCGAACCCACCCTGTGCCTGAGCCCCACCTCGTCCCCAGCCCAGAGCTCTGAGTGCCACCTCCAGGCCTTCCCTGGGCACCTCCAGGGATGGGCACTCCAAACCTCCCTGGGCAGCCCCTGCCAAGGCCTGACCTCCCTTTCCATGGGGAAATTCCTACTGAGGAGAAATGAAGCAGGTCCAGGCCATGTTTGGCCAAAACGGGGTGTTACTGTCTGCGGGGAATGGAATGGCAAAACTGCTCGGAAATGCTCTTCACAAACGGGGACGTGTGGGCAAGGTCAGATTCAGATTGGGCTGAAGTTTCCCAAAGCTCCTCCCCTCATCACTGCACAGCCCTGGATCCCCAGGGGAAATGTGTTCACTGAACTCCTCTGCAGCACAAACACACGAAAGGATCCCCATCCCCTCTCACATTCCTGCCTCTTCTCCATGAAGTCCCCCAGGAAAGGAAAACCACTGAGAAGCTCCTGGCCAGGGCAATGGGACACCTGGGAATGTTCGTTGCCCCATCAGCCAGAAGTGCCCCCGGGAGGGGACAGGCCCAGGTGCCCCTCACTGTCCCTTGGAGCCGGGCACCCTCACACACAGAAAACACAGATCCGTGCCCAACTTCCAGCAGTTAAACTCCAGATCAGAAGAACCACAACTGCGGATGTGCTTTGCTTGTTATCAGCTCTGTCTCTGGTTGCCTGAAGGTCTTTCCAACAACGTTGACTTTAATCACTTTAATGAGAGAGAAAATGATCTGAGGAGTGTCAGCTCAGTGGGGCAAGGTCCTGATGGAAATGCTGAGTCTGGGATCATTAGTTCAGCAGTTAATAGCACATTGTCTGAAGTTATCGGAGCTAAATGTAAACAGCTCCTGCAGCCCGACTGATGTCAGGGGCGAAGCTGGGGAAGTAAATTAGGAGAGGCTTTGAACTGAGCTTGTGCTGGTTCTGCTCCCACCTTCTTTGTTGGTCCAGAGCAGAAAAAAGTGTTTGTAGAGAGCAAAGAAAAGGAAATTGAATCCACCATGGGCTCGTCTTCACCAAAACCCTCCCAACAATTCCTTACAATGAACTTCTTGAAGTGACTGAGTTTATCTAAAGCAAATTAAGATAAAGCAAATCAAGGCCACTTCAGCCCTCCAGGGAACCCCGAGATGTTAATCTGCTCCTTTAGCAGTCCTGAGCCTCCTCTCCAGCTCGAGGAAGGCGAGATGGAGCGATTTAGCTTCATTTGCAATGAAAAGGGATTAAATTGCATTGTACGACCTCATCTCTGCTGCAGGTGAGCGCTGCCCACAGCCACCCAGCTCAGCCGACAGGCAATTAATTTGAGGCAGAAGTAATGTGATTCAGGTTCTGGGCCGGCAGTATTTGTTACAAGGATATAATCTGGTTAAATTAATCCCATTTAATTTTTCACTTGCCTTGGTGGAGCCTGCACTTGTAAGAACAGCTCTTCCTCGTGTTCCCTTTGTGAGGATCAGAGCTGCTGCTTGTTTCAGCCTGGAATTACAAAGGGAACTGCTTGAAAATTGGTGAAACCGAGGATTTTGCTTCCCAAAGAAAATCCTTTCCTGAACTTTCCTGTGTTGATGTGGTCCTGTGCATAAGCCAAGCACTGCACGTATCAGAGATAACCAAAGCCATCCTTGGAGATTCCAGCTCATCAGACGTGCAGATTCCTGTGCAGGCTTCGGTTTTTCTCGGAATAATTCTTGGGTTTTATACAAGTGCTTTGAACAACTTTGCTGGCCTGTGGCTTGTGGGAGCAGAATGTGTCTTTTAAATGACCCTGGAGTCCCCATCCATTGCAAATGCCCTGTCAGGAGCAGCCTCCAAACCTGCCAGAAATGCCTGAGGAGCTTGGCCAAGTACTTGGGGCAACGAGGAGAGCACAGGCTCTGCCACAGGCAGGTGAGTGAACTCAGCACCTCAGGGGCCAGAGCTGTCCTGCTTTGTCCTAAACCAGGGAAATTTGGTCTTGGGAGACTGAGGTGAGAAGCTGTGGCTGCCCCTGGATCCCTGGCAGTGTCCCAGGCCAGGCTGGAGCACCGTGGGGCAGGGGGAGGTGTCCCTGCCATGGCCTGGGCAAGGTGTCAATAGAATCACAGAGACATGGGCTGGTGGAATCCTGGAATGGTTTGGGTGGGAAGGGACCTTAAAGCCCCTCCAGTGCCACCCCTGCCCTGGCAGGGACCCCTCCCACTGTCCCAGGCTGCTCCCAGCCCCGTCCAGCCTGGCCTTGGGCACTGCCAGGGATCCAGGGGCAGCCACAGCTGCTCTGGGCACCCTGTGCCAGGGCCTGCCCACCCTCCCAGGGAACAATTCCTTCCCAAGATCCCATCCAGCCCTGCCCTCTGGCACTGGGAAGCCATTCCCTGTGTCCAGTCACTACTCCTGGGGATGCTTTAAGATCCCCCTGTGCTGATGGGAACCACGGGGTGCTTTGTGCAGAAATCCCCTCCTGGTGCAGGTGAAAGGAAGAAGACACAGAACAGGGCACCACCTCGGTGTCTTTCCCACAGCTGACACTGCCTGGGGGAGGAGGAAGAGTGGAAATAGGGAATGTGCAGCCCTGCAGATTTTCATATAGAGCATTTGAATTTATTGAAGGCGCTCGGAGCCTTCCCGGCCCGTCCCTTTCAGACCATGTTTGCCTGGGGAAAGACAAACATCCAGTTAACCACAAACAGCAGAAACTGCAGCCCTGTGATCTGAGCCATGACCCTGATTCAACAGCCAGGATATCCTGGGAAACCTCCAGAGGCAGCATCAAATTCTTTGCCTTGGGGTGAAGGAGACGGAAACAAGGAACAGATCTGTGCAGCCTCAGAGAGGGTGAGGCATTTCCAGCACTCAGGCAGAGCATGTGCAGTGACAAGAGTGAGGATGCAATTACCAGGGCACCCAATTTCTCTGCTCCAGGCAGGAGCTGATCAGCAGATGGTTTGCAAAGAGCTCCCATTGCTCCTGGTGGCTCACACGGCGTAATTAGCCAGGGAAATGGGAGCTGTGGCAGGAGTGTCACAGTCCCAGCAGCCCCAGACACAGCCGGTGATGTTTCGTGACGCTGCAATCCTGAGTGCAAGAGAAAACTGCTCTGGAATGGGGAGCAGCACCACGCTGGGGACCCAGCTGTTCACTCCTGCCTGGGTGCTCCAGAAAAAAGCCTCAAATGAGGAATGTGTTGGACAGACCCACTTAAAAGCAATTTGCTTTACCTGTGGCAAGATGGGAGTTCATGGGGTGAGAGCTGTACTGGGAACCTCACAGAAACCATGGGGTTTATTGGTGGGAGCAAGACCAGGGAGAAAGAAGGAATTTGGAATTCCTTCCTGTGAGGGTGGGCAGGCCCTGGCACAGGGTGCCCAGAGCAGCTGTGGCTGCCCCTGGATCCCTGGCAGTGCCCAAGGCCAGGCTGGATGGGGCACCCTGTGTTTACCCCTGGAACTGCTGCATACTCCAGCAGCGATCTCTGCATGTGGATGCTGAAAAGCCGCTGGCTGGTAAAAATCCGGCATTTTGCAAGTATTCTGTGAGAAAGTTGTTGGTTCTCACATGAACAAACAAGATGGGTTTCTAAAGATCTTGCAGGTGTTGTTTGTATGTAGAGTTGTTATGTATCTAAGTAGAAAATATTTTGAAAATAGGTGTCATGAAATCCAACCAATCACTTGGAGAGGTGGTTGGACCAGAGACCAATGACCTTTTGCCATGTACTAACGTGAGGGTTATAGAAATCCTGCCTGTAATTAAATAAATAATTCACTTCCTCTCAACCTTGTCTCCAGCTTGGTCTTTCGTTCTTCTTCGCCATCCGTGTTGCAACAACAACTCTGCAGACTGGCACAGCCATTCCAGAGGAGCTTTATGGTGGATATTTCACTGCCTCTTTCCTTCCAGGTCAGGGACAGACAAAAACCTTTCTGAAAAGCCCAGGGAAGGGTTTATGGCCCAGCAGTGCTGAGCAGCCTCAGTCTGTCCTGACTTCTGTTTGAGTTCCTGGGCTTCCCAGGCAGCCACAGACTTTCCCCTCTCAAGACACTCTTCAAACTCATCAGATCTCAGGCTTCCATGTGGCAGGAAATGCCAGTCCTGTAAGCCCTGCTTTGATCTCAAACCCAGAATTTTTGTTTTCTTCCTGGTGGAGTCATCAAACCTCTTGCTCTGGGTGATGCTGGCACTTCCTTGCTCACTTTGCAGCTCCATTTTCAGCTCGGAGCACTGATCCCATCCCAACCATTTCCTTGGGATCAGACAAAACACGGGAGTACTCAACCACATCCCTAGTGACGAGTTCTCCTGAGCAGCTGTTACTGCTACAAAACAGAGCTTCTGAAGAAAAACCCCACTATTGACATGCCCTCCTGTCTCCTCTGTCCTCACCTGGAGCAGGGCCAGCACTGGCTTTGGATCAGCATTTGAGCTGGTTTGAGGGGCAGGAGCTGCTCCAGTTTCCCCTCTCTGCAGTCCCAGTATCTCGGATCACCCATGTCTGTGGTTTCCCTGCCATTAATCAGCTCCATTTCACAGAGCCCTCATTGGAATGCTGAGGCTGAACCTGCCGGGGCTCCTGTGGGACACTTTAGGGCAAGCAGAGCATCCTTGACAGAAGTTATTCGGTGTCTTTGTGGCCCAGGCATTGTCTGGCTCCAGCAGGAGCTGCAGGTTGTGCCGTTTCATTACTGAAGAACTTCTGCTGCACCGTATTCAGGACGTGAACTGTGGGGATTTCTCATCTCAGGAGTTTAATTACCTCTTTGATTGAAGCCAATGTTGTATCAAGTGGAGAGAGGGAGGTCAGGGCTGGAATGATCTCCTCATAGCCAGATTAGAAGCGCAGCTCCTGTATCTGCCATTGGCTCCTAATGAGGAATTTCAGATTCAGCAACTTCAAAGTAATCTCCAAAATGCAGCTGAACAGCTCCAGAGAGGAGATTTGACTTTGTTGCTCTGCATTTTGCACCATGCCCCTTTTTTCTCTCCCTTTTGAACTGTTTGATACTGGCTGTGTTCCTCGTGCTCTGGAAACTGCATCAGAGATTTGGGAGCTGCAGTTGCATGATGAATGTGATTAAACGAGCCAGAGGAGTTGGGTTTTCTCTGCTTGGTCTTGGCTCAGCTTCTTTATAAAGGGTTACAAAGAGCTCCCCAGGTCAGGGGAAACAGCTTGGTGCCGTTATTTATTTATTGTCCCTCCTTCCCAGCCCTGCCATGTTCCCCACAGCACCAAATCTGGACCCCGGAGCAAAGGGGCCGTGGGGAGAAAACTCCCGAAGAAATACTGCAACAAAAAAAAGGGGAAGAAATTTCAGAGATTCACTGGAGCTGGAAACTTTCAATGTAAAGCTCTGCTGTGGTGGACCAGGAAGAGGCTGGAGACCGGGAAACCAGGCCTTAGTCCATGACTTGGTGTGTCCAAAGCTGAAGTGTTGGAAGGTGCAGCTTTTCAGCCCTGGGGACAGAAATCCTGGAGGATTCCTGAGCTCCAGCTGCAGTGCAAAACCATGCTGAGCTCTACATCCACTGCCAGAGCTGCCTACAACTTAAAAACCAGGGGGGGAAAGTTGTTCAGCAACAAAATTTGTCCCTTGGTTCTCATCTCTAAAATTCTTGAACCAAGTCCTTCAGAGCTCTAAATTTTATTGGTGAGAATCCAAGCCCTGAGTGCCTGAGGCTGGGAATCCAGCAACTGAAGGAACTCAGAACATGCCTAAAAGTAGGAATTTAATAACTAAAGTCTTCTTTGGATCGTAACTCCGAAGGTTGGGTGCCTTGAAGATCAAATTGTTCAATAAGAGACATTGTGGAGGGTGGGGATTTCTTTTTCTGAAGTTTCCTCGAGTATTTAACGGACCAAATTCCCTTCCACAAATACCCAGATTTCCTCCTGTTCCCACTCCATTGCAGCAGGATTTCACCAGTAAAACACTCATTCCATGACCTTTTAGGAGGAATTCAGCTCTTCCAAGGGGTGTTTTGTCCCACACCCAGCCCCTCCCTCGTGAGGGCCCCTCTCCTGCCAGGCTGATTTCCTGAGCAGAAAAACACAGCTGAAAAAGGCACCTCAGCCCAACCTTTGGAATGTCCTCCAGGAGAATGCAGAGGCTCCTTCCAGCCTTAATGCCCCTGCACATCTCCATGGCACTGTGGATGGAATCAGAAAATGGAATCTCAGACTGGTTTGGGTGGGAAGGGACCTTAAGCCCACCCAGTGCCGTGGCAGGGACCCCTCCCACTGTCCCAGGCTGCTCCCAGCCCCGTCCAGCCTGGCCTTGGGCACTGCCAGGGATCCAGGGGCAGCCACAGCTGCTCTGGGCACCCTGTGCCAGGGCCTGCCCACCCTCCCAGGGAACAATTCCTTCCCAAGATCCCATCCAGCCCTGCCCTCTGGCACTGGGAAGCCATTCCCTGTGTCCTGGCCCTCCAGCCCTTGTCCCCAGTCCCTCTCCAGCTCTCCTGGAGCCCCTTCAGGCCCTGCAAGGGGCTCGGAGCTCTCCCTGGATCCTTCTCCAGGTGAACACTCCCAGCTCTCCCAGCCCTGGGATCATCTCCATGGCCTCCTCTGGACTTGCTCCAGCAGCTCCATGTCCTGCCTGTGCTGAGGGTCCCAGACCTGGAGCCAGCTCTGCTGCAGGGGTCTCACGAGGGCACAGGGGGACAATCCCCACTCCCAATCTGCTCCCACTCCCTTTGGATGTAGCCCAGGGTGTGTGGCCTCCTGGGCTGGGAGTTCACAGCCTGGCTCACGGCCCTTTCCCTTCTCCCATTACTCTGTGTGGGCAGGACAGGGACAGGGACAGGGACAGGGACAGGGACAGGGACATCCTGCCTGGCCCAAGAGGGCAAACAGAGGAGCCAAATCCTGCATGAACAAAGCAAGACAGGCTGTGACAACGCCAGAGCTCCAACCCCAGCCCAAATCCAGCCTGAATTCTGCAGACTGCTCTTTCTCCATGATCCTGCTCCTCCTGCAGAGGCAGCCCCCCAGCAGGATCCCACAGGATGTCACCCAGGGCTACCACAGCTGCCAGCTCCGTGCCACACTGGCTTCAAACAGGTCCCAGTTGCCACCAGAGCTGCAGAGAGATAAGAGACTCTGGGCTGTCACAGCAGAAGCTGCTCTGGGTTCAGCTGAGGTGGGGTAGGAGCTTCCCAGCTCTGCCATCAGCTGGCAGTGCTGATCAGATCCTTGCTGTCTAACCTGGTTCTGTCAGAACAGCTTTAAAAAATTCAACCAACAAAACCCTACTATTAGCAATGTTTTAAGCTAATCCAGATCATTTTGATAGAACTGGGCTAGGGAGAAATTCCAGCTGTCACAGCAGGAGCAGGGCTGGCCCCTGGCCAGGGCCAGGGCCGTGGAGCAGGACACAGAGCCGAACCTTGTCCTTGGGGAGCTGGGGGGCCCGGCAGGACTGGGCTGGGCCAGCCCTGGGTGCCCAGGTGGCTGCAAAGCTGTTCCACTGCAGGGCCACACCCAGGCTGGGCCTGAAGTGAGAGCAGAGCAGGCTGGAGGGCTCTGATGAAGTCGCTGCAGGTCACACCTTGCTGTGCTCCCCACGCTGTGCCCGAGCGTGCCCGGCCAGCCAGGAGCCCCGGCCGTGCCAGGGACGGGCCCAGGAGCAGGGGCTGTGACGGGCACTGCGCTGTGCCACGAGCACCACTCGAGCACTGCGCTTGTGTGACATTATCAGGGTGACAGCAGCGTTCTGGTGATGATTCACCCTGGGCTCATGGGGCTGGATAATTCAGTGTCTCAGTGACACCACACAAGAGTTCAGGCAGAGCAGCAAACGCTGCCTCAGCCCCAGCCCAGCCCTGCCCAGGGACCTGCATCGGGGCTTTCGCAGGATCACGGAACCAGAGAATTGTTAAGACTGGGAAGACCTTTAAGATCATCAAGCCTGATGTGATGATCCTGGAGCAGCCCAGCTGCTCCCAGCACCGTGATAATGAAGAGTTCAGCTGTAATGAGAGGAATCTTTGACCCAGTTAAGGATACCCCAAGTCTAGGCAGGAGTAAATGAGTGAGGATGTAATTCCCTGTGTGCAGGTGGGGCCCTGGAGCACAGAGACTTCAAGGAGCAGATTTCTGGCTGTGCATTAATCAACGTGGGGACAATTTTTTATGTAGATGCCAATCCCACCTCAGCTGTTGGACACCTCTGGTCCACCGGGTGTGATCACAGCAGCGACCTTGCTGTGGCATTTCTAGGCTTGGATAAATTAATTTTGGCTCTGCCTTGAGCATGGCAGTGCCAGTGCAGACCCTGCCTCAGACAGGAATTTCTGTGCTCCTGCAGCAGCTCCTCCGGCCCCTCCACCAGCCCCAGTTTAGCCCAGTGTTGGTCCCACTGGGAGCCAAGCTTTTGAGTGGATGAGCAACAGATCTCTGCAGCTGCCTGGGGATGACAGAGGTGTGCCCAGAGCTCTGTACCTTAAAAGCTCCCTCAGCACTTCAGACGGAGGGGGTCTGAAGGGGGGCTCGCTCCAGGCTCCCTCCCACATTTCCATGCAAACAGGTTTGTTTATCCCTTGCAAACACAGACAAATCCAGCAAAAATTGCCCTTCTTGACTCGAGGAAGCAATTTGGTGTTGCAGCAATTGTCAGACACGGTGCCACCATCTGCCACTCTCACATGACTGTAATTTGCCAGACACTGCATCACCTCCCTGTTTCCAATTATCCTTTTCCTCTGAACAAAGCCTGTCTTTAACACAATGCTGGTACATCCAAGGGAAAGGAGGAATAATAATCACTGTTTACCATTATCCAGCAATACATTATTCATGCTTCCCTCTCTTAGCAAGATCTTCCCTTCCCTAATATCAAGTGGTACATATTGGAGGCGAATGGCAGAGCCTCTGGGATTCCAGACGACTTTGCACGGCTCTCATTAGCACAGGCTCTCAGATTAATCAGGATATTCATTATGGAGCAATTTCACTGCAAGGACTTCTTGGGGAGCAGGTGCAGTCTCACCTGGGCTGGGAGCACAGCACCAGGACCGGCTCCTGGGGCAGGGGCAGAGTGACTTGGCCCCCACTGCCGTGGACCCCGATAACCCAGGCAGGGCCACACCAGTGCCGGGGGTGCCGAGGGCTTGGCACATCCCAGGGTTGGTTGCAATGACCTCCTCAGGGTCACAGAACCCTAGGGCAGGTCCATAGCCCACATTACAGTATCAAGGCTTCTCAAGGATCACACACACTCCAGGCACAGCTCCAGCTGCTGGGATGGGATTGTCCAACTGCCAGGTCACAGCCTGGAGGCCCCCGAGCAGCCCTGGAACAGCTCTGCACCAGCAGCAATAAAGCAGCGACAGGCAGGTGCCAAAACCCAAACCGAAGCAGGCAGGGAGCTGGGCAGAAGATTCCTCCAGCCAAGTGCTGCCTCCGTCAGGCTGTTTCGGGCATGGAAAAGAGATCCAACACAACCTTTGTGGGATTGCTCACACAGAGACACGGTGCTGGGGCCATAAAATGTCTCGGCTGGAAAGGAAAGACCCACTGAATTGAGATGAAAGCCAGAAAATTTTCTAGGGTGAAAGAAGATCAAAATATTAATAAAATATATTAATAAAAAACTGGACAGATTGCCCTTGCCCAGAGAGGTTGTGGACTCCACATCCCTGGCAGTGCCCAAGGCAAGGTTGGATGGGGCTTGGAGCACCCTGGGACAGAGGTAGGTGTCCCTGCCCATGGCAGGGGTGGCACTGGAGGGGCTTTAAGGTCCCTTCCCAGCCAAACCACTCCATGATTCTCAGTAGGGACCAAGGGAAGTGGTGCATTCCAGGTTTTGTGATGTCTCCAGCTAGGGACAAACAGCTTTCGCAGCTGAGACATTTCAGTGCCATTCCCTGAGGAGCCAGAGGGATTTCTGCTGTTTCCAGTTTGCAGGAATTGTGTGGGAAGGATGGTGCAGGACACAGTGCTCTGCCATGGCCCTCACACCTTCACCTGCCACACTCCAGTGACTCCTCCATTAAACCTTAAAGGGCTTCTGCATAAAACAGAAGGGCAAGGTTTAACAACTGCGACATTTCACAGCCAAACTAATTCCCTGGCCAAAGGAGAACTTCCTCCTCAGTCCTAGCAACTCTCCAGGTTTCCTTGGAGTAGATCCCAGGGCAGGTTTTCCTCCATGTTTATTCTTGCAAAGAGCAAAGGCACCTGTTTGCAATGACCAAAATCCACCGTCTGTAACCAGTTTCTAGAACAGGAGCTTTAATAAACGTGTCCAGCCAGAATGACCCAACCCCAGGGACAAGGCTGGTGCCTGCAGCTGTCCCAGCATTCCTATCCCAAATCCAAATCCAGGAAAAACAGAAACACAAGGAAGTGCAGATTGGTCCTGCCCCTCCTACCAAGCCTTGCTCAGCTGCTTCTGGGGTGGGTGAAGAGGAAGAGCTGCCTTTGGTTCAGAGCAAACCTGGCACATCCTAAAGGATCTTCCTTAGCTGGGAGTTCTGGGGGTAAAGCAGAATTCCGGACAGTGGAAACAGGGCCTGCACCCTCCTGGGCCAAGTCTGTTTCATCACCAGAAAAATTCTGATCTTACAATGGAACCAAGAAAACTTGTGCACTTGAAAGCTCCTGTAAATTCAAAAGCAAAACTGTAACTTCTGCTGAAATGATTCTGTTGGGAATTTCTGCCAAAAAATAACACGAGGAGAGAGAGAGAGAGAGAGAGAGAGCACCCTGTGGTTTCCACATGCAGTGGCTTCTAATCTCCATCCCTGTAGACTGCTCTGGAAATCTCAATCTCGGTTGTCTCAAATTCCACCTTGTAAACACACTATTTATTGACACTTTATTAAATGCAATCTACTCTTCCTGCTCAGATTTGCAAACCTTTTACAAGTTGCAAATGATCTTTTATTGATTTTTCCCTTTATAGAGTTGTTGTTACTTACTTTGTTTACCTGGGAGCTAAAGGCCTGCTGGAGAGAAGGCTCATTTACTGCAAGTTGGATGAAAATAAGTCCAACTGGAGCTGCTTAATTGTTTTGAATTATTATTGTTAATTGGGATTGTGTCTTTGATTCGCTGAAAGGCAGTGATTTAATTGCACTGCACCTAATTAGGAGCCGTTTTGATTACTGGGAGCTTCAAGTGGCACCAACCTTTAGCAAACAGAGCCTTGAGTGAATATTTGCCAAACATCACAGGAGGAGACAGGCGATGCTGGTGTTGGGGAAAGCAGGAGGACAAACCAGAGATGGAGGACAGGAAAATCCTCCCAAGCAGGAGCTCCTGAGCTGTGTCTGAAAGGACAGGGGGGGGAACCACGAGCTCCAGGTGTGGAGGTAAAGTTCAATCCTTTAGATCACAGAATCATCACTGCTGGAAGAGACCTTCAAGTTCACCCGGTCCCACCATCAGCACCATAATCCCAACAAACCACTGCATTCCCAAGTGCCACATCCAGACTCCTGTGGAAAGCCTCTAGAGAGTTGTTTTCTCTGCAGCATGAGCTGGGGTCATGCTCCAGCTGGCAGAGCTGTGTTCAAACCACAGCTCAGATGATGCCAAGGGAAGGAAGCCACTGACAAAAAGGCCAAATGTGTCCCAGGGAACGTCCTCGGGGCCGCATTGTTTGGAGGAGAAGTTGCCTGGCTCCTATCACTGGAGAATCTCTTCTGGGAAGGAAAACATCATTACTGCAGTATTGAATTGCACAGAGAGATTTATGATCTAATTTAAAGGTGCAGGGATTTATTTGTTAATTGTAATAAACAGCAAGTTCGTTACACTCCAGCCTCCAAAGCAGCAGCATCTCGTCAACAGGGAATAAAATACTGATTTCATTCACTTGCAGGGCAGAAGTTCATCAGGGACGTACCAAGAACTGAGAACAAAACCACCACTCCCCCTCTGCCAGAAAATGTCTTTCAATGGGAACAAACACATGGGAAAAGAGGCTCTTTCTTTGGAAGGTCCACCTGGGTCCTGGGAGCACCACACAAGGGGTTCTAAGATTTAGTTTTATTTCTCATGATGTTACTCTGATTTATTGGCAGTAAATTAAACTCAGTTCCCCAAGCTGGGTCTGTTTTGCCCAAGGCAGTGATTGTTGAGTGATGTCTCCTTGTCCTTATCCCGACCCAGAACCTTTCAGCCCATTTCCTCTGCCCTGTCCCGTTGGGAAGGGCAGGGACAGAGAAGTTTTGGGAGCACCTGGAATCCAGCCAGGGCCAACCCACCAGAGTCTGAGCACTCCAAGGGAAGTTTTGAGTGTGAATAGGACCAAACTTTTGTAAGGAAGCAGGTTCACATTTCCCTACACGCTGTTCCTCCAAAACCCATGGCTTTTCCGGGGCAGGAACACGCTGAGGTTCCAGGGCCCTCACGTGGCAGCTTTGTCATGGCAACACCCTGACCCTTCTCAACACTTAAACCATTTTAATTACATTTAGATTTGGATTTGTATTTATTTATATTTATGCATACAAACTTTCGTTCTTCCTTGGAATGCAGGCTTAGCCTTGAAACTTAAATCCTTTCATTTCCCTGCTTTTATTCCTTTGGATGTTGCCTGTTAACAGCCCGTTTTCCTGTGACCAGGAATGTTCACTGGAAAATGGCATTGGCCTCTTCCTTCAGTGTGAAAGGAAAGATTTAGGATCTGGTTTATTCAGGAGACCTCTCCTTCAGCACCTGATGCTTGGCAATGGTTCATCATTAAGGGGACATGTCCATGTCAGGACCTTTTGTTGTTGACTTGTGCAATTTGCTGATTTTATCTGCAAATCCCGATTTAATGGCTTTAATGTTTCCTCTGAGCCAGGGATGGGCTCCATGTGACACTCTGGTGAAAATCAAGGAAGTGTTTGAAGGAATTCAGCGGGAAAAAAGAGAGAAAAATAAAAGATCCCGATCAGATGCTGAAAAAAAGGAAACCTCTCCCAAAAGCACAAATCCTGCTTGGCACAATGAATTCAGTTCCATGGGGAAAGAATTTGCTCTCCCCCATATTTTTCTGGCCTTCTTTGCAGTTTTTGGTCCTCTGGAGCACAGCACTGAGTAGTGACAATTGAGTCCCTGACTTGATTTCAGGCCACCATTTCAGGCTGGTTTTCCACTGGGAAAACCTGGAGAAACATCAGCAAGAGAGAGGAATTCACATCTGCAGACTTGGATGCTTTTCAACCTTCACAGAGACATGGACTCAGCCAGGCTCGGGGCCCTTTTTCTCCCCATTCCCTCTTTTTCCTGGCTCTAGTCTTGGCATGGAACTGGCACCACTCCCAGGACCATGAACCACACCAGCTCATGGCTTAACAACAAGAAATCATGGAATTACAGAATCCCAGAGTGGTTTGGGTGGGAAGGAACTTTGAGGATCCACCCCTGCCACGGCAGGGACCCCTCCCACTGTCCCAGGCTGCTCCCAGCCCCATCCAGCCTGGCCTGGGACACTGCCAGGGATCCAGGGGCAGCCACAGCTGTGCCAGTGTCTCCCCACCTCGACGGGAGAAGTGAGGGCAGGAGCTTCCCCTTCTTTGCAGGGAGGGACAGGGATTTGTTTCTCCCTCCCCTCCTTACTCACAGGGACTTTGCCTCTGCCCTGAGCTGGAACAGTCCCCAGGCACTGAGTGCAATTTCTCCCACTCTCTCCACTCAACACCAGTCAGATTCTGCAGCTTAGAAAGTGTTGTCCCTAAAAAGGAAAACCTCATCCTGCATCTCTTTCCAAAATTCTACCCCAATTCTCCTAAGAAATTAAGGCAAAACCCCCATGCTTTCTCTGGGAGGCAGAACTGCTGTCCTTTCCGGTATTTTTATTTGCTTCCAAAATGCTTCAGAACTTCCAAATATTTTTATTCTATTTTCAGTAAAAAGCTATTTTTTAATTAGCACAAATTCCCTGTAAGAACAGGCTCTCCCTACTGAATACAGGGGGTGGATCCACCATCTGCACAACAGACTCTGGATCCACAGAAAACAGAAGCAGAACAATCTGGTGCCATTGCCCTTCAAAGCAGCAGAATGTTCCTTTGCAATTTTACAGCCTGGGGAGATTTCAGACCGGACAGAGGGAGGTTTGATGTTGAAAAATCGGGGACTGTGCCGCTCAGCACAGGGTTTTTAACAGGCCTGGAGGACCGTGGAACACTCACAGGGAGAGCTTTGCTTTAAAGGCAGCATTGGGTTTTGCAGAGATTTGCAGGAGGGTACTGAGGGCTCTGATGGAGCAGCCACAGCTGCTCTGGGCACCCTGTGCCAGGGCCCCAATATCCTGTCCAGCCCTGCCCTGTGGCAGTGGGAGCCCAGTGTCCCTTGTCCTGGCACTAGCACTTTCTCAGCAGCCTCCATTAGGCACTGGAAGGCCACAATGAGCTCTCCCAAAGCCTCCCTTCTTCATGCTGGATTATAATAGAAACATTAATTATAACTATGTTAAATAGATATTCTTTATCTGCCTCAGGGATGGATCAGTGCTGTGAGATGGAGCACGGAGGTGCTGGGCTATTGCAGACTCTGCAGCCCAGACGGAATGGAAAAGCAGGATCTGCTTTGTTCCCCTTTGTTCTGGCCTGTGGCAGCACCTGCCTGAGCTCTGGGGTTAAACCTGCCCGGGCTCTGTCACAGCTCAGCACGGGATGTTTGTAAAGCAGGGGAAAGGCAGGAGGCAGAATAATAAATTCAAAAGGAGGAGGCTTCAGGAGCTGCTGGACTGAGAATCGTCCCTGGCAGTGCCCAAGGCCAGGCTGGACGGGGCTGGGAGCAGCCTGGGACAGTGGGAGGTGTCCCTGCCATGGCAGGGGTGACACTGGGGGGTCTTTGAGGTCCCTCCAACCCAAACCATTCCAGGATTCCATAATTCCATGGTTCCAGCTGTCCTAGGTTTTCTAGCTGAGTATCACTGCCATTTAAAGTCCTGAATCCTCAACCACATCAGATGGAAAAGAAGACATTAAGGTACGCACCATTTTAATTGAAAATATTGATTAAGTGGAAGTGCCTAAGAAGGTACTGCCAGCCCATAATCAACTCACCTCTTTGTGACACAAATCCCAGGTGGACAGTTCACATTCACAACTGAGCAGGGTGAATCATAAACTTGTTTCATTAAGAAGCACAAATACAAAAGGTATCTACAGAGAAAAGATTTTGAGTTCTGCCTTTGGATGCAGAATGTTTTAAATAAAGCCTTGGGGAAACAAATCTGTGGATTTGCTTTGGTGAAGTTGGAGAGAAGAAAACGGGGTCCACCAAAAAAACAAATTTGAAAACAATTAATCCTCTCTAAAGCACTTTTCCAGGCCTTAAAGCCAATCAAAATTGTGTTGGCAAGTCCTGCTTCAGCCCGTGAGCTCCAAGAGCCCTTCGGTGCCACTCTGGGTGCAGCAGTTCAGGACACATGGAGAAAACTGCCAGCCCTGCCCCGGGGCTGTGGGGGGAGCAGCAGTTGGACCACACGATGTTGTCTGTAAAATTTGGCACATCATTTAAAGTGTTAACCTGCTCCAGAGATTTTCTTTACTTGCTCCGTATCCATGAGTCCTTCACCAGGGTTTGTGAGGAGTTTGCTAAATGGGTTCAGAACCAACTCCACATTTCCCTGCACGTTCCATGTGAGACACTTGCTGTCCTTCTGCTTCATAAACAGAATCCCAGAATGGTTTGGGTTGGGAGGAACCTCAAAGCCCCCCCAGAGCCACCCCTGCCATGGCAGGGACACCTCCCACTGTCCCAGGCTGCTCCCAGCCCCAATGTCCAGCCTGGCCTTGGGCACTGCCAGGGATCCAGGGGCAGCCACAGCTGCTCTGGGCACCCTGTGCCAGGGCCTGCCCACCCTCCCAGGGAACAATTCCTTCCCAATATCCCATCCAGCCCTGCCCTCTGGCACTGGGAAGCCATTCCCCCTTGTCCTGTCTCCCCAAACCCTTGTCCAAAGTCACTCTCCATGTTTCTCGTAGCCCCTTCAGGTCCTGGAAGGTCACAGTTAAGTCACCCTGAATCTTCTCCAGACTGAGTTTATTGTCCCACAGCATCTGCTGGGGTCACCTCACATGCCAGCTGTCGGGAGTGCCCAGGAAGGTCAGGGTGGAGCTGTCTGGAGACAGTCCAGCAGCACAGGACCTGAGCTCACAAGCTCCCAAATGTTGGGTGCAAAGGACAGAAGCTGCTCCTCCAGCACAGGCGATTTGCAGGTGACTGAGGGGGATGAAATCTCTCACAGGACCAGCAGGAAAAGCTTAGAGGAGCTCCACAGGTCTGTCTGTACCTCTGAGATAACCGAGACAAGAGCCAGTCCAGAGGAGAATTCCCTGTAGAAAGGGTGTTGGGATGGAGAAAATCCTTCCAGAGCCAAAGCCTGCGTGCAGGAGAGGGAAAGGCATGGCCTGACTGAGCAGGTTTCTCCCAGCACTAGGGTGGAGTATGGAAAGTTGGCTGAGTGTATAAAATTGACTGAGTACATAAAACTGTCTGAGGACCTCAGATGGCCTCTGGGAGCTTGGTGCACACACCTCCCACACCAGGAGTCTGTGGTATTTCTGCAGAAGGGTTGGCAAATCACAAAGCTACTCATGATTAACAATTATTGCCAGAGCTGATGGGAGATCCACAGCCATGGCAGGTGCTTTATTTCTGCCTCAGAGGACCCACAACTTAATTTGGGTCTGAAATACACTGGTAAGGTTCAGGGAAGGACATAGGCAGAGCAGCCTTGCATCCTTTATGTGTGGGAGTGCACTGCTCAAAAAAAGTAAGAGAGTGGTGGAGTGTAAGAGAGGCTTTTGAAATTAAAGGTTGGGATGGGGTTGTGGCTTCCCCAGAAGTGTCCAAGACCAGGTTGGACGGGGCTTGGAGCAACTTGGGACAGTGGAAGGGGTCCCTGCCCATGGCAGGGGGATGGAATGAGATGCTCTTTAAGGTCCCTTCCAACCCAAACCTTCCTGGGGTTCCACGATTCATTCTAAACTCTTCTCATTCCTTTGAAGGACATCACAATTCCTGCCATATTTAGCAAGTCCTACCCCGTCTTTGTTTCCCTTGGTGCAAACCAGGAGCATTTGCTGAAGTGCTGCAGGTGATCCATAGAACCAGCCCATGCAAGCACTGCAGGATCGCTGGGCTTGGGGCGTTACTGACAAATGAGCTGTTCCTGCAGCAGGACCCTCCTCTGCCAGGCAGCCGTGAGGAAGGGGAGCAGACATTGGGCATTATCTGTTTCGATTTTGTATCTAAGGCCAGCCCGGAGAGCTGTGCTGAGCTGTCCGAAGCTCAGAGGGAGCTTTGAAACCACACCTGGCACAGGAGTTGCACCAATAGTGTCAGAGGCTGGCTGGAACAGATCAGAACTAGGCCTCAGTTTGGGGAATGACTTCTCCTCTCCTACAGAGCCATCAGAGCAGCCATCCCCTGCATCCCTCCTGCCAGGTTGCTCAAACCTCTTTTGGGAGCAGCACTTTGCTCCTGGAGAGACAGAGGCGCTTTTCCTTCCCTCCCATCCTGCTTTACAAGAAGGCCTCAAAGCAAGGACATTTTATTTTCATTTTTTCAAGGACTGATCACTATCAGACTTCAGGTCAGAGCTGATGTATGGATGCTTTGTAGACTCTCCTGGAAAACCAGGTGGAAAATGTCACTGCCCATCAGATCAGCTGTACCCCAGCTCCAGGAGCTGCCCTACAGAGGAGACAGGTGGTTCAGGGAGAGGTTTCTGGGAGCAGAATTGTAACTCAGATCTTTCCCTGGCACGAGGGAGCTGGGGCAGGGATCCCTCAGAGCAGAATTCCATCATCACGTGAGAGCCCCGTGCTGGGATTATCACCTGAGGTGAAAGCCGGAACACCTGAACTCAGGGTGAAAGGACTTAGAGAGTTTCCAGACAGGGTTTTCTGCCACTCAGAGTGGCAGTGTCCTCTGAGTCCAGAGGAGAGGGAAATGCTTCCCTTGGATGATTCTGGGCAGTGGGATGGGCTGTTGTCATGGCTCGACCCTGGCCCAACCCCCCCAAGAGCTGCTCGTTGACCCTCCCCTGCCACAGCTGGGCAGAGGAGAGGGAAATAAACGAAGGGTTCATGAGCTGAGATAAGGACTGGGAGAAACGCTGCAAGGGCAAAACAGGCTCTGCTTAGCGGTACAAAGTGAGTTTATTACTGACAGAGTCAGAGGAGGATAATGAGAAGTAAAATAAGCCCTTCAAACACCTTTTTTAACCCCCAGCCCCTCCCTCCTTCCCGCCGGCAGCGCAGGGACACGGGGCACGGGGGTTGGCCAGTCCATCACCGAGATTCCCTTCTGCTGCTCCGGGAGAGGAGCCCTTCCCCCGCTGCTCCGCGGGGTCCCTCCCACGGCAGACAGTTCTCCGGGAACTTCCCGGCGTGGCTCCGCTCCCAGGAGCAGCAGCCAAACCTCACCTGCTGCAGCGCCAGCCCCTCCCACGGGCACACAGCCCCCCTCAAACTGATGGCCGTGGGTCTGTGTTCCACGGGGGGCAGCCCCCAAGGACAGGCTGCTCCAGCCCGGGAGCAGGGCCCCTCTCTCCATGGGTCTGCCCCAGGGTCACAGCCTCCTCCGGGCATCCCCCTGCTCCGGCACGGGCACCTCCCCAGGGGCTGCGGGGGGATCTCTGCATCCCCCGGGGATCCCCAGGGGCTGCGGGGGGATCTCTGCATCCCTGTGGATCTCCAGGGGCTGTGGGTGGATCTCTGCATCCCTGTGGATCTCCAGGGGCTGTGGGTGGATCTCTGCATCCCCCATGGATCTCTGCGTCCCCCATGGATCTCTGCGTCCCCATGGAATTCACGCATTACAGGGGGACAGTTTGTTTCACCACGGTCTCACCACGGCCTGCAGAGGAATCTCAGCTCCAGCGCCTGGAGCAGCTCCTGCCCCTCCTTCTGCACTGCCCTTGGGGTCTCCTTGTTGTTTCCCTCCTGCTCTTCTCTGGATAAACTGCACATGCCCCACTTTGTTTTGATCTTCTTCTTAACTCTGGTATCACAGAAGCGTTACCATCATCTCTAACTGGCCCAGGCGTGGCCAGCAGCGTGTCCATCTTCAGAGCCACCAGGGACTGCCCCTGCCGGACACGGTGGAAGCTTCCAGCAGCTTCTCACAGGGGCCACCTCTGTGGCCCCCCTGCTACCAAAACCCAGGCTGTGCCAAACCAACACAGCTGTGCACTGCTCATTTTAAAACTGTTCCCCCATCTGTTTGCTGCTTTATCTTAAGGTGTCCCTGCCCATTTTCCAGCCTTTTCCATGGTCCCAGCCCTTCCTTTGAGCTCTTCACATGTTCCAGTTGGTACCAGCAGCAGGCAAAGGTTAAACCTGTCCTGAAAATCCACCAAGGTCAAGTTAATGCATAAAGAAACAACAAACCCTTCTTTTCTATCCTGTGGTTTTCTTAGAAATAAAAGATTTACTGAGGCCAGGGTCAACCAGCAAGAAAAAAAAAATTCATGAGAAATGACTGCCTTGGGACCATGTCCTTCTTCTGTCCCAAAATACACCAAAGGCTATCTGGGAACATCCATGAGTCATTCTGCTTTAGGAGGTGGGTGGACCAGAGGATACAAAGCCTTGGGAAGGGACTCTGAGCACCCTGGGCTGGTGGAAGGTGTCCCTGCAGAGCAGGGGGCGGAACTGGATGAGCTTTAAGGTCTCTTCCAATCCAAACCATTCTGGGGTTCCATGAAAAAGCCACACCCCCCATATTTCTGCAGTGGATGTTTACTGACAAATATAATTCACTTTCTTAAAAGCATCCAAACAAAGGCACAATCTGGCTGGAATCAACAGGTCTCAATTTCCAGAGGCTTCAGATCCTTCAGATGAGATTTTTGTTTTGTTTTCCAAGATAAATCATCAAAACACAGATTTACATTTCTTCCCCTCCCCCCACACATAATTTTGTTACACTTGTAGATTTTGTAGACTTTGCACTGCAAGAATGGCAAACAAGAGCTCTGCGATCCCTGTGGAGAGCAGGGGATGACTCAACTCCTGCATTTCCAAAAGAGGCGCTTTGATCTGAGCACAGACTGGTTCCTTGTGTCTCTGGGCCTTGGTGAGGACTCACAGCAGTGCTCTGGGTACTTCCCCCAAGCCTGGTCTGTATTTTTAATTGCAGAGGCCAAACAATGGTGTTCAAGGGCCCATGGACCCCTCGATCCCCACCAGGACTGCTCAGAGTCTCCCTCATCCCTTGTTTTTTGCCCCCTGTGCCCACCCCCCACTCTGCCCTCACTGCACTGCCCTGGAGGCACCCGGGGTTATTTCTCCTGAGGCTCTGGCCTGGGCAAGGCACTTCTGCTGCTCCCAGAACTGGTGCCTGGGAGCTGCTGGAAGAGGGGAGAGCCCCCTCCAGCCCCTCTGTAGGGTACCACAGTTGTGGTGTTACAGAAAACTGCAAACACAATCCTAAAATAAGGAGCTGGTGGTGGAACTTCCACAGCAGATCCACGTCCCTCCCCAGGTGTGCCAGCAGCAGCTCTCTGGAGCCAAGGGGGTGTAACTTTAATTTTTTTCAAAATTAAGAAGGAGGCAATAAAATCACCTCTCACTCAGGAGTTTCACTGATCTTAAAACAAAACTTTAATCATAGAATCCCACAGTGGTTAGGGTTGGGAGGGACCTCNTGCAGCTCCTTCAGGCCCTGGAAGGTCACACTGAGGTCACCCCTGGTCTCCTCTCCAAGCTGAACAATCCCAGCTCTCCCAGCCTGGCTCCCAGCAGAGCTGCTCCAGCCCTCGGATCATCCTGGAACCTCCTCTGAGCTCTCTCCAGCTCCCTCCTGTGCTGGGCCCCAGAGCTGGGGCAGCTCTGCAGGGCAAATCCTGCCTCTACTCTGCCCCTCCCTCCTCCTTCCCCATCCTTAATTAGCGCCTCATTAACACATCTTCGAAACTCCAATGATTTATTCCTGGGTTAAGCGCTCTGGCTGCATCTTGAGGTTCAGCTCAAGGGAGAAAGCAGCCGAACCATTTTTCCTTCCCTATGGATAGGCTGGTTCACCGCAGCATCCTCCCTCTCAGCAGCTTTATTTTACCTGCTTTTCACAGCAATAAACGAGCCTTTACATATTTCCTGTGCATTATTGTTGAGAAACAGAAAACCACTGAATTTTCAAGCGTTAAAGCTTTCATCAGCAAAGCTGAACATGGAAAGGCATCACATTATCCAACGAGTCTCGACCCTTTCCATGTTTACTTTTTGATTTTGGTTTGACTTCTCTTTTTTCAATTTTCAGAAAAACAAAACTTTCAGCAAAACAACACCAGCACTTCTGTTTAAGTGTAAATTAATTGGCAGGACTCCTTTCAACACTGCAGCTCTTCACGTCTCTCTCAGCTGGTAATAAATGCTCTGCATCCTTTGGACTTCCAGGCTGCCTTTCATCTGAGAATCTCAAAGTGTTTGGCCAAGGACTAATTAATCACTTCCAGCCCAGCTCTCAGTGAGACAGGTAAATTTGAGGAGTAAAAGTGTCAATATTCCCAGCACAGATGAATTCCCCAGACTCCTCGGGCTGCTGTTGGACCCACAGGAGCTTTCCTGCCCTTTGGGTCAAGGTGGGGTGTTGGAGCTCGCTCCAGGGAGGTGGGGTGAGGGCACCTGTCTTGCTCAGGTCTTGGCAGCTCTCTTAGACTTGATTTGAAATTCTGCATTAAACCAGGAACTGAGCAATTCCCAAGGAGCCCAGAGCTCCCTCTGAACAGGAACACAAAGCAGGTGGCTCTTTCAAGACAAATAAAAAATTCCCAGCTACCTGAAAAATGTGAGAACTGATCCCAGCAGATTTCCCTGGGCCTCTGCAGAGCTTCCAGCCCAGAGCTTCACACAGTCTCCTGTTCCATTCCTGGGGTGTTGCACTACCCCGGATATTTTACCTCCCATAGCACCGGGTATAGGAGCTTCGAACACCAAGAGAAGAGAGGTCAGTGTGCTTCCCTCAAACGCTGCTGCCGTGTGAACCCCAGGAAGGAGGGATCCATCAACCAGGGCTGTCTACAGACCCCTGTGAGAGCTCAGCCCTTCCCCTGAGCTGCACTGACTGCACAGCATTGACCCCAGATTGTCACCCCAAATCCCCCTTAGACCACTGAAAATTAGAGATATTTATTATTCAATATCTCAATACAAGCACCATTGTTTCAAGTGCTGGGAAGAAGAGGCCCTGAAACAAACAGGGAACAGCTGCTCCCTGGGCATTAAAGGGGCACATCCAAGAGATTTGTCTCCTTCCCCATAATCCTGCTCACAGCTCTTTGGACATTTGTGTGACCCCATAGGCACCATCCCAGCTTTGGGAGAAGTTCACATCCTTCTGTGCTTTCCCAGGGATGATCAAAGCTTAGGGGAGCAAGCTCGGTTTCGTACCCAGCCCTTTTCTTGTGGAAATGTTCTCCAGAAGGAAAGTGGCCCCTGATTAGGAAGGAATTCTTTACTCAGAGGATGGGGAGGCCCTGGCACAGGGTGCCCAGAGCAGCTGTGGCTGCCCCTGGATCCCTGGCAGTGCCCAAGGCCAGGCTGGATGGGGCTGGGAGCAGCCTGGGACAGTGGGAGGTGTCCCTGCCGTGGCAGGGGTGGCACTGGGGGGGCTTTGAGGTCCCTTCCCATCCAAACCAGTCTGGGATTAAAGCACATGGGCTCTTCTCCAGCCAAGATGTGAAGTCCACACTTCCCATCACAGGGATGGATCTTCCCTATTTCCTTCCCCAAAGACGCGAGATGGTCCCTTTTGTACAACTTGGCACAGTTCATATTCTGAGCACGATGTTTCCTGGTCTGGAATGTCCCTCTGGCCAGTTCAGCTGTCCTGGACCTGCTCCCTCCTGGCTTCTTGTGCAGCTCCTCTCTGGCAGAGCGAGGACACCGAAAACGCCTTGACTCAGAGCAAGCCCTGCTCAGCCCCAGCTCAGCGCCAGCGCTGCCAGCACTGTTCCCACAATGATCCCAAAGCTCAGCACTGCAGGAGCTGCCAGCAATCAGTGACCCCTATCCCAGCTGGAGCAGGGCTTCCAGGCAGCATCCCAATCCTGTAACCAGCATCCCTGGCTCTGGCTGAGTTAGCTCCATGTCCCGAGCCAGCATTCCGGCCTGGGCTGGGCTGACAAGCCTCCCTCATCCCCTCCCTCATCCCCTCCCTCCTGCCGTCCCCGCTCCCTGCCCCGTCCCTCCACAGCTGGCGGTGTTTGCACAGCGCACCCTCCGTTCCCCCAGCCCCGCTGCCTCGCTGTGCTCTCCCCAAAATGAGTTCAGCAGAGGCTGACGGGCTCAGCAGAGTGGCAGTGACAGCTCCGAGT
Source organism: Oreocharis arfaki (assembly GCA_013398015.1). Classification (NCBI taxonomy): domain Eukaryota; kingdom Metazoa; phylum Chordata; class Aves; order Passeriformes; family Paramythiidae; genus Oreocharis; species Oreocharis arfaki. The sequence goes on from VZRR01002585.1 coordinate 47,565, forward strand.
GTGCTGAGGGAGCCGCGCTGTCGCCTCCGAGCGCGCGGCCCTGCTGACGAGGCCCTGGGCTAGAAGACGCTCCTGTCTCTCGGAATTAGTGTCAGCCCCGCTCACAGATGCCGGAGATATTCGCAGGAAATGACCCTCGGAGCCCTGCTGGGGCACGAGGAGCTTCTCCAGCGGCTGAATGCAAAAATTACTTTTGGGAAGGACGAGGCACCGACGCCCTTCACGTGTGTGGGTCTGTCCCAACACCTCCCGTGTCCCCAGGACAGGGACTGCAGCTCCTGAGGGGCCACCTGTCCCCCTGTCCCACTGCAGGGACGCAGACCCTTCCCTGAGGGGTTGGCACAATCCACAGGGATGTCTCCAGCCTCCAGGGACTGCAGTCAGGAATTCAGGCCGTTCCCGTGCATGCGGGAATTGCTGCTGTTCATGGGCTGACCCAGTGCTCCCGCAGTGACCTTCACACCTGTGGGGATCTGGGGCATCACGGTGTCTGATCCACTCCTGATTTATGGGATCTCTTGCACTTACACAGCTTCTGATGTTCCCAAAATTCACAGGACCTGTCTGATCTTTGACACCTCTTATTCCTCCCCAAATTCCCTTGAACTTGGCCCATGGATTCAAACACAGACAGAAACCTGTGTACAGGCAGCCCCAACCCAGCAGCCTCGTTTCCTTAGAAAACTGGGCTGGAGAACCTGAAAAGAGCCTTCCCAAGTTCAGAATTCCTATTTCAGCAGAAATTAACATCTGACAATTCATTTCCATTATATAATACTTCACTTAACAGGAATTCTGTGAGATGCTAGCTTTCTAAAAATATTCCCTGGCTTCAGAAAAGGAATTCTGGTCCAGTGTATATTAGTTGTATTATTTCCCCATTATTTCATGAACACTCTGCTCCCTCTAGCACAGATAATGTGTTATCATATAAGAGTTAATGTAGTCTGGCTTTTAGGGGTTTTTTTCAGATCATTAAGTTCCACTGCTATTCAGCACTGATTGAAATGTCTCATCTCTTTCTAGAGGAAAATGTCTGCAGCTTGCTGTAATCAAACACTTTCCAATATAAACAGGATATTTAGATGTGGAAAAGATTGGATTTTCAATCAGTGCTAAGGAACTCCTGCACTTCTCTAAAGCATTAAACACTTCTTAAAGAGTTTTGTTGATTATTCATTGATAGCAGTGTCTGTTGAGGTCTATTATGACAAACAATGAAATACAAAATAATAGAGAATTGTAGAATCATTGAAGAAAACCCCTCTGGGGTCATTGAGTTCAAGCTGTGCCCAATCCCCACCTTGTCCCCAGCCCAGAGCTCTGAGTGCCACGTCCAGGCCTTCCTTGGACACCTCCAGGGGTGAGGACTCCCCCACTCCCTGGCCACCCGTTCCATGAAGAAATTCCTCCTGATGTCCAATACAAACAGGAAAAATGCACAATATAAATGCTAAAAAGTTAAACAATATCAGAATGAGTTTATAGGAACATAAAGCTTTCCTGCAGATCTGGAGAGGGACTTTGCACAAGGAAGTGTTAGGACAATGTCACAATGTCGTGTTAGGACAAGGGGGAATGGCCTTAAGCTGAAGGAGGGCAGGGATAGACGAGATTTTGGGAAGGAATTGTTCCCTGGGAGGATGGGCAGGCCCTGGCACAGGGTGCCCAGAGCAGCTGTGGCTGCCCCTGGATCCCTGGCAGTGCCCACGGCCAGGCTGGACGGGGCTGGGAGCAGCCTGGGACAGTGGGAGGGGTCCCTGCCCATGGCAGGGGTGGCACTGGGGAGGCTTTAAGGTCTCTTCCAACCAAAACCAGTTGGGACTCCTTGAAACACGGCCCTGCACATCCTGACTAAGAAAAAGCACCTTGATCTTTCCCTGCTTCAACAAAGATACCAACTTAATGCAGCAAATAGAGGAGAAAAATCACTGGCATTTTTCGCAAAAGAAAATCACTGAACCAAGAACAGAACTTTTCAGTACTCCAAAACTCAATAAAATTTTAAAACTAGATTAAATGGAAAGTTTAGATATTTTTCGTGGCTTGTTCTTTTACAGACTTGCACATTTTTCCTCCATTTCAGCACATCCTTAAGGACTTGGAAAGATGAAACTCAGAAGTTTTGAAATAAAAATGCAAGTTAAAAACTGAAACATCTGGAATAAAGATTTTACTGTTGAGTATCTCAATCTCCGAGCACAGTCACTCCTCCCCTCCAAACACATTTCTAGTAAAAAGCAGAAGCTGTCCCATAAAAGAGTGAGTTTGCACTGATGAGAAGAGATTGTCGTTTATCCCTGGGAGCCAAACCAGCATCTCTGCCCGCAGCGCTGCGGGGCCCTGAGTCGGCTCTCCCTGCTGAGGTTCCCCACCCCTGTGTGCAGCTGGTGGTGCAGCTCTGCTGAGCTCAGAGCTCCCAGACCCCACCAGGCTGGGGTGAAGCTCTCCTTGGATCTCTGAGGAGGCTCAAGAGCTGCTCTGCCTGTGGAGCTGGGATGGGTTTGTTCCAGAGCCTCTCCCGTGAGGGAGCCCATATCCATGGGGAATATGGACCAGCCTGGAGCAGAATTTGCATCCCCAAAGCAGACGCAAATTCTCCGTCGTTTGCACCCACCGTGTCCGGAGTCGGAGCAAGAGGGGGATGGATTTTAGGAGGTGCTTCATAAAGTGAGTGGGAGCTGAACTCTGGCAGGGGCATGTTCAAGGTGGCCCAGGGTGTTTAACCAAAATCTGCTTCTTGTGGAATGTGTTATGGAGCAAAACCCCCGTCGATGGTGAGGGATCTGATCCCAGAACGAGGCGAGGAGTTACGGATCATCTCTGCTGAACTTGTGAGAATCTGTGGTTGAATCCCTGGCAGTGTCCCAGGCCAGGCTGGACGGGGCTTGGAGCACCCTGGGACCGTGGGATGTGTCCCTGCCCATGGCAGGGGTGGCACTGGATGATCCTTAAGGTCCCTCTCAGCCCAAACCATTCCATGATTCCCTGAATTCATCAATTCCTAGATTGACGTCATTCAACACATCAGCCTACAGGCAAAGGTGCAGAGACCATGGCCGAAAACGCTGATGTAGGTGAGAGATGAATTAATTTAGAGCTACAAAATATAAAAGGAAAAGTATCTTCTCAGTCAAAAGCTCAGACTCTGACAATTTGGTTTAGTCGCAGCATTTGGGTATAAGAGCAGTGTTTGTGTGGACAGGTTTATCTACATAAAAGGGACGTTTCACGTTTGTCTGATCTAAGTGTCACATTCTGGATGAGTCCAGCAGTGATTTGTCTTCTCTGCCTGAAATTATTGCTTCTGGGAGACTCTTCAAAAACCAGGTGCCCCAAATTTCACAAATTGGACATTTTCTCCTCGCTGGCCTGAAGTCCCAAAATGCACTGAGTGCACAAGAAACTCCAAAAGGGATTTCCAGAAACAGCTCATGCAAAACACAGTTTTAGTGCAGAACCAGCCAATCTCAGCAGGAGAGAAATAACAATTGCAGCTCTCGTAGGTAACAGCTGGCAGGGAAACACGGTCCAAGGTCTGTCAAAACAAGTCAGACTTCAGGGCAAAAAGGATTGAACACGAGATCTGCTTTTCTGCATAGTCCAAGTCCTTGCTGTGTCTGAGTTACTCTGTATCTCAACTGGAAAACATCTTTCTTGGGGAAAGAAAGAAGTGATTTTTTTTTAACTTAAATATTGCTGGAGCTTGAGAATGCAACAGTGCCTATTGTGAATTGCTCCGGAGCTGGGTTAACCTCTGTTAAACATTCACATTTCACCCGCAATCTGAATTTGTATGGTTGAGGTTCCCCGTGCGTGCTCTCCTCTCTCTGCTGACAGATGAGACTCCAGCAAAGGAAACGTTTCGAGTCTCCGGGTCTTCCAGCCCTGGCTGCTCTTCCTCCTTCATTTGCATGGATGGATCCAATTCCCAAGGCTTTTAACAACTCGTTTTGCAAGAGGTGTTTTGTTTTGGGATTTGTTTGAGGTTTTCTGGGAGGAGAGAAGGTGCTCCCAGTGCATCAATACCCACAGTCTCACTTTTCCTTTTCATACTGGTCTGGTTCAGTGTAAATATTTAATGTTAATAATTGAGAAGGACTGCATTTCATATTCAAGTGTATTTCATGTAGGAAAAAAAGGTAAATTCAAACATTGACTTCAAAAAGGAAAAATCAGGCCTGGCCAGTAAAAAACATCCACATTTTAACAATTTCAACCTCCCCTTGGCATCTTTTTTTCTGTGTTGTGCAGGAAGTTAATTAGACTCCTAGATTAATGAACTATTTGGTTAGACTGAAGCCATATTTGTTTCAAGGAACTCCTTCATTAAAGTGGAAGTCAGCACACCAAAACATTTTCAGTCATTTTAAACTCTTTGAAATCCACATATAAAATCTACCAGAGAAATGTTAAGGACAAGATTTTTTCTTTCATATGAGTTTTTGACTCATGTCTTCAAATTACATTGTGAAGTCAGAAATTTTAAATTAAGTAAATAAAATTTAAATAAATTCCCCCAAAGAACTCTGAAAATTAAGACAAAAAAAGAAGAAAGTAAGAGGAGAGAAATCATGGAAGAAGATGAGACATTCACTTTGAAACAAAATAAAGTTATAGTCCATAAAATATTCCCATATTGCCAATCAGCTGCTCTGAGAACAATCAGCTGTGATTAAGGGTCTGTGTTCAGTGATCTGCAGGAGGTTCCTGTAAAACTCCGCTGCTGCAGAAGCTCCAGCCCTGAATCTCCAAAGGAGGCTTGGAAAACGCATCTTCCTGAATGTCTCCAGTCTCCCCCTGAGCCAAGCTGAGCCTAATTGCCTGATTATTGATTATCCCTTTGAAGTGCAGTCATCGGCATGGGCTGGATTTGCCATCTGCCTGTCTCGCTAACAACCCGTCTATTTCCCCACACGCTGCCTCTCTCAGGGAAAACACAGATGGTTCCCTCCCGAGCACGTCCTGGGAAGGGCTGCAAACACAGATGGCTTTGGAGGGAGCACGGTGGGGTGACAGCTCTGCTTTTCCTCTCCTCTGGAGCCCTGGTGATCGCCTGCCTCGAATCAGCCGGGCTCTGTCCTCCCCTTGTGGTTCTGGGATGGTCATGGACATCTCCAAACTGAGAATCATGGAATGGTTTGGGTTGGGAGGGACCTTAAAGCCCACCCAGTGCCACCCCTGCCCTGGCAGGGACACCTCCCACTGTCGCAGGCTGCTCCCAGCCCCGTCCAGCCTGGCCTTGGGCACTGCCAGGGATCCAGGGGCAGCCACAGCTGCTCTGGGCACCCTGTGCCAGGGCCTCCTCATCATCAGAGGGCAGGATTCCAGACCTGGTCACCAAGAATTTGGAATTGGGGTTTCAGTTGGAATTCTCATAGATCACATTCAAATATTCAGAGACCCCTTTGGAGCCTGGAGTTGACTTGAAAGGAGCAGGCAGAATCCAGGCTTAGCACCTATCGCAGAGCCATGAAGGGGAATTTCTTTTGTTATCCTCATTATATCCAGAACAGCACTGATTTCCCTGGGATCATGGGCATAGAATTATGGAATATCCTGAGCTGGAACGGGCTCAAAAGGATCACTGAGTCCAGCTCCTGGCCCCGCACAGGCCTCCCCCACCAATCCCACTCTGTGCCTGGGAGTGTTGTCCAAACATTTCCCAGACTCTGGGCTTTGGCAGGGGAGCCCAGTTTGTCAAAAAAGATTTCAATGGTAACTGAGATGTCCAAAATAGAAACCCCAGATGGTCAAAATAGCTCTGGAAAATACCCTGGAGAACTGACCCAGGTATTCCCAGCCCCAGGAAGAGAAATTCCATGCCCAGAGCTTTTGCTGCTGCTCCCCAGGTGATGTGCCTGGCACATGCAGACAGGTTTTCAAAGGAATTACAGAGGAGCAATGGGCTGATGATGGGCAACTAGTAATTAGCAGAGTAATTAGAGCAGGCGGAGTGAGGAAAGAACGTGCTGGCTCTGCTCCATCTGACCCTGAACCGTGAGGATCCTACAGCACAGTCAAGGTAAAACAGGGAGGGAAGGGAAAGCAGAGTGATCCATGTGCAAAGCAGCAGGAGACGGGACTGTTCCCAACACCACTAGAGTAGAGCTGGGGCTGTGGGTGCTGCTTTGGGCCATCTCCAGCCTCCTCAGGTGCTATTTTGGGAGAGGTGAGAGAGATTTAAGCTTCACCTAAAAACATTTCTGCTCCTATTAGTGAAGAGTTACCTCGTGCCTCCCTTTTCACTCTAGGCCCACTGCAAAGCTCGCTGAGGAGAGATCTGTCCAAGACACTGGTTTTCCACTCTGTGCTCCCTGCAGCTTTCCCCTTTTCCAAGAAGGAAGACTTTGGAAGGATTAGTTCCACCACAGGCTTATTGTTCAGAGCTCGGTGGTTCTGAAATGGGTGTGAGAGGGGGATTAAGCTGCCCTGGGCCTCAGCACTCCACAGGGAGATTCCAGAACCCCCAACCCGGCGTGATGTGCAGGAGCAGGGAAGAGATGCCAGCACGAAGATTTGGGGTTTATCCAAAGATCAAAAAAACCCTGGTAAATGTAACAGCTCTGAAATGTGAGCTGCTGGGAGGGGTACAGTGTGAAGCAGGAACTGGTGGTCATTTGGCCAACTGGCAGGGCTTGTGCTCACCTGCAGAGTGTGAATTAAAGGCCTGTGCATGAGGAATTTCTCTATAACCACGGCAGGACTTTGGAAAGAAAGATTTCCTAAAATTGAGAATCATGGTTATAATGGACTTATTTCCAAAGCGGGCACCAAACCCACGTGCAAGTCGGTGCTGTTTCCACAGAACTCCTAAAGATTCCCAGCTGAACATCAGGTTCATGAAGGTTATTCCCTTCCCAGATAAAACTTCCACCCTGAGTGCATTATTCACGCATCTGATTTAAGCCATACCACTAAATTTAAGTTTGTTTTTCCCTTATCTGCAAATTTAAAGAAAAAAGGCACCCTTTAGAGAGATCTATCTGGCTCTTGCTCTACCAGTAGCAAGAGGAATGTGGAATTGATGACCATAATTTATTGCTGTTGCCACCCCAGGAGAGCTTAGAGCCCTTCTCTGAACATGGACAATTTGGCTCCCGTGTTGGAAACAGCTGGATGTCTGCACTGGCCACAGGAGAAGAGGGAGATCAGGATTTCAGCACTTTGTAACTCATTTCCCAGAGGCATCAGGCACTTGGGATCCCAAATCATTTATCAAAGCTCCCGCAGAGACTTTGCACAGACGCACAGTACAAATAAATCACCAGCCCTCTCGGTGCTTCAGTCTCCAGGCACTGCTCTCCTTTCAAAAACCCTTCCCACTCCTCAGTTATCCAGCTTTCCCAGCTGGTATTTTCCTCTGGTACTTGTGTTTGTAGAGGAAAATGAAGTTGTCAGACTTCAAATGTTCTTTCATCGTCTGAGCGGATTTGCCAGAGCAGCTGTGCTGCTTGGAGGCCTCTCCTAAAGCTTTAACGTAATTGCCTCTCGGAAGGACAACTCCCCGAGCCCCGCGGGGCTGTCCCGGGGCATTGCCCAGGTGTGGGCAGGAGCTGGGGGAGCGCAATCCCCGACGGTGCAAACCACACCTGGCACAGGTGTGCCCCAGGAAAGCTCCGCACCAGGACTGGCCCCTCGCTGCCCCCTCCACGCAGCGAACGCTCTCCAGCGCTGCAGCCATCCCTGCCAGCCCCGAGCCCTCGCAACAGCCGGGGGCCAGACGGCTGTGACAGCCTGAGCTCCAGCAGGCACCTCCTGCAGCTGCTGGCCGTCACAACTGCCTTTACTGCTCTTGCTGTGGAACGATGCCTCTGGATTAGCCTTAAACCCAGCCTATTGAGCCATTTAGCCTTCAGAAGGACGTGGGGAGTAATTGCTGCCCTCTTAAATCACCGCCGAGCACTTTCAGTATGTAGGAGATCAGCTCAGCCTTTGAGCATGTGTTTGAGAAAATGGGGTGGAAAACGTCCATGAGACAATGTGCCTGTTAAACAGCCACGGCTCCTCAGGCAAGAGACTCCAAGGACCCCGAATCCTGGGAGAGACGGAGGGAGAACGTGGCCCTAGAGCTTCTCGAGGTTTCTCCAGCTGTGAGGTGCAAACAGCCCCGGGTGGGAGGGAGCCTGTTTTCCTGCAGAGCCTGGTGTGTCCAGGGCAGACTGCAGTGGGATACCCAGGCTCCTTTCCATTTGTGTGCTGTAATTTTGCACCAGTTATGGTGTGCAATGTTTTTTTCTGGGGTTTTCCAGGTGTTCACATTCAGTCTGGAAGCTGCACATCCCCAGAGCTCCTGCCCAGAGCTTGCTCCTGCTTGCTCCAGCCAGCCTGCTCCCAATCCTGAAAGGTTTCACCTTAAAGCTGTCCCACATTCTGCAACACCAAGGGTCCAGCAGGACTGCCCAGCTCACTGGGAACAGAGAAACCAGCACAGTAAAACACTCAAACACCTCTGAACACATCTCAGGTGCCCTACAGTGTCCTGGCCACTATACCAGACTGATAAATTTAAGATATTAGAAAGCAGGCCTGGCCAAAGTTCATTACAATTCTCATTAGCTCTGTGGGACAGCTGTAGGGAAAGGCACAAAGCCAAAGTGGGCTTCAGACACCGACACCTCGTTCCCAGCCAGCCCCTCCATCTGCTCCGAGCCGGCAGCTCCTCTGCAGAGCTGCAGGTTTGCTCTGCTCAGAGGCCTCGGGTACTCCCTGGAGACTCCCAGCATTTAAAGAGACCAAGCCCTTGGAGTGAGTACTAGGAACTGTCTCTTGTGAAGCTGGAGGGAAATGAGAACCACATTTTTCAGGAGCCGTTATGTGGTGGCAGGGAAGAGCTACTGAGCAACAGCAAATGTCCACATGGTGATGCCAATTAGCTGAAAAATCCTTGTGCAAGGATGCCAGGAACACCTCCCAGGAGCCAGGCGATGCCGAGGGTCCCTTTCTGCCCACGGTGGTTTTACAGTGGCTGAAAAAGCATTTTAGCTTTTGAGAGGTGTTTTACAACTCCAAGACCAGACTCAGCCTGGAGCTACACTTTCACTCAGCAACAAGATGGTTCACAAAGGGTTAATAAACTGCCCAGGAGGAGAAACCCCAGCACCCAGGGATGGTCAGATTGGAGAGCTCCGGGAGAGCTTAGAGCCCCTTCCAGTGCATAAATGGGCTCCCAGGGAGCTGAAGAGGGACAAGGGATGGAGGGACAGGACAGGGGGAGCTGCAGTGTGGAGAAAGTCTCTTCTCGGGCTCCTCAGAGAGAACAGACTGGAGTTTGTCACAGCCTCCTGCAGCTGGGATGGGAAGGACTGAAGCTGGTGGCAGGAGTTCTGAATTCCCAGGGAACACAAAGGAGACCTTTCCAAGAGCCTGCAAGCCGTGCTGGCCACCCCAGGGAATGCTGCCTCCAGGTATTTGCCAACACTGAGGTCAGCCGAAGGCCAAACCGAGCCTTGGCCCTTTCCCTTCAGTCTGACGTGGGTGCAGCTCCAGGGAGTCCCTCCACAGCCTGGAAAAGCCACACCTCGGGACACACACAGGTGCCCTCTGACGTGAATGTGCTGCTTCGGGCCGACACCACTTCTGGGGTGGATTTGCAGAGGGTGAAATCCAAACTCTTCTGCCTCGTGCTGCTCCCGCAGCTGCAGAGGAGACCAGAGGCCAAATTCTCCATGGCCTGAAGCACGCTGGGCTCAAGGGGGAAAATCCACTCCTGGGGATCAGCTGTGAGGCTGTGAGACCAGAAGAGCCCTGGGAAGCAGGGAATGGCTGGGGACCAGGATGGAATGGCCAAGATCCTCCCTGGCACAACTGCCCCGCCAGCCTTGCTGTGTGGCACTTGCTGTGTGGCACCTGCCAGCTTGAATATAAAGTGTCCCCAAGTGCCACGAGCTTGGCTGGCAGCAGCGGGGTGTTGGCAGAAGAGCCCCATCCCTGCTGGGAGCTCAGCTGGCATCAGCAGGTTGGGATTTTAATTGTTTTAACATTCCTTAGCTAATGGAGTTAGAGCAGCCAAATTCAGAATCACACTGAGGTATCCAGTCCTCTCCTGCACACACAGCTCTGGAATCCTGGAATATCCTGGGCTGGAAGGGACCCCCAGGATCACCCAGTCCCACCCTGGCCCTGCCCAGACACCCCAACACCCCCACCCTGGGCATCCCTGGCAGCGCTGCCCAAACACTCCTGGAGCTCTGGCAGCCTCGGGGCCGTGCCCATTCCCTGGGGAGCCTGGGCAGTGCCCAGCACCCTCTGGGGGAAGAACCTTTCCCTGATCTCCAGCCTAACCAGGAAAATCCAGAAAATTTGCCCAGGAACGGTACAATAGAGGCCTGTTATGAAGGAAGAGCTGAAGATCAAATCTGGGTCAGACCCAAGTGCTGTTCCCCCACCCTTAAGACTCGCTCAGGGTTGAAGGAAAGTGCTATAATGAAGGAATTTGTAGTAGAAAAAAGAAAAAAAAAGTAAATAAAAGGGTGTTTTCAGTTCCTTTAAAGCCCCAAGAACAGTTTCTTTGAGTACATTTTGCAGCACCTCAGCCATTCCTCTTTAAACGAAGGAAGGCAGAAAAACTCTTGGAACCTGAGCCGGTTCCATCAGCTGGTTTGTGTTCCATGGCAGGCTGCACATAAAGACTCAAGAATGCACTTTCTGAAGTTTTCTTTCTGTGTGCTGTGCTAACAAAAGAAGACAATAAGGGATAACACAAGAGCAAGAGCCCAGGTGCTGTGTTTTACTTTAGTGAGAAGGGAAGAGGGGAGGCAGCTTGGGAATGCAACTAAATCCAGCAGCAAAAAGCTGAAAATCAGCATGTGTGAAAAGGATGGGAAACAGTGAGTGTGGGTCGGTATTTACGGAAAATTCCCTTCTTCGTTTGCAGCATTTGCATAAAGCCCAAGGCACGGAGGGAACAGATCTGTCTGTAGCAATCTGGAGCCCCGAGTGCCAGAAGTCTCCAGTAAATATGGGATGCAAAGGAAGCTTTTGAAAGAGGAATGCCCCGAAGCCTCAGAATTCAGAGCAATGAAATCTTTGCCATGCACAACAGCACATCTGCACACATCTGCAGCGTGGCCTGCAGTCGCTCCGTGCGTGACTGACTCCCTCCCCCTCAGCAAAGGGTTACCCCTGCACAGCCCCGCGGGGAGATCACAAACTCCCGGAGCCAACAGCGCAGCCTCAGATGCACGAGCAGATATTTGCTGTAATCCTGGATCGTTTCTTTTGCTGGTCGAGGGCACAGCCCCGGGATCACTGGTACATTCTTAGCAATGGTTATTGTGAGAATTTTCTGATGTGCAGCTTTGTGTTAAAAGCTTTTCTGAGGCAGCTGCACAATAGAGAAGATTCTCTTGGCTGGTTCAGGCAATGTCTCAGATTGGCTGGTCAAAAATGGTTGTTCAGGATACATTTGGTAAACAGGAATTTATGGGAGAAACAGGAAATCAGATTACAAGGATGTCTCTGACATGTATGATAGAACAAGGGGGAATGGCCTTAGCCTGAAGCAGGGCAGGATTAGATGGGATTTTGGGAAGGAATTCCTGGCTGTGAGGGTGGGCAGGCCCTGGCACAGGGTGCCCAGAGCAGCTGTGGCTGCCCTTGGATCCCTGGCAGTGCCCAAGGCCAGGCTGGACGGGGCTGGGAGCAGCCTGGGACCGTGGGAGGTGTCCCTGCCAGGGCAGGGGTGGCACTGGGGAGGCTTTAAGGTCCCTTTCCCACCCAAACCACTTCAGGATTCCCTGATTCTCTGCAAGGAGGATTCTCAGGCCAACAAGAGACTTGGAGCATGAGCACGCTCCGTGCACGACTGCACAAAGCCAGAGGAGGTTCCTCCTCCTGTGCTCCTCTGCAGCACTCAGACACCTCTCACTGCTCCTCCCTGTGCCCGGAGAGTCTTCCCACAGGGAAAAAATTCTGAATTTATTTTCTGAATTTCCTGAATTCGTGCTCCAAATGCACCTGCATTGCCTGACCAGACATGGAAGAACTTGTAGCCAAAGGGTTCCCACAGACTCAGCAGACTCGGTTCTGCTCTGTTCTCAGCCTTTTTCCCTGCAGAAATCCCAGCCCACAGACCCTGTCCTCCTGAGGGATCAAGTCTGATCTTCTTATCCCACCAAAGGGGGGCAGGACAGCACCACTGGAGCTCAGAGAGGGACTCAAACACCACGGGACTGGATTTTCAGTTTGAAATTATCATTTTATTGGGCTCCAGGAAGGACACAAACCCACACTTGACCATTCCCTTCATCTGTGGGAGAGAGAAGTGTTTGATCAGCATTGAGCTGTTGTTAAACCCTCCTGGAATCCGGGAGCTTGAGTGACAATTCCAGGGAACGTGGAGCTGCTTTGCTGTGGGGAAGAGAGTGGGAATTCACATCACTGCATAGCCTGTGCCAGTCTTTTCCCTGAATTTAAGCACACCAGACTCCTCCAGCCTTGCCTAGCCCTGACATCTGGATCCATTAGGAATTTGCAATTCTAATTTTGATCAGCCACACTAATTGTGCTTTTTTAAAAATTGGCTGCACTATTGATTTTACAAGATACGTGGTGCTCTTCCACCTGTGTGCAAGGCTCCTGCTGGGAGCTGCTAATGGGAAAAAACACCTCAATTAGCAAGAATTCCCACTGAAATCCTTGAAAATCCAATATTGCTGATTAGTTTGTTAAAAAATCTTATTAAGAAATGCTTTGTGACTTCCCTAATAATATCAAGGAGCAGATCCTCATGCTGGGCTCCCAAGAAGAGTAATCTCTCCCTCTCCTTTTTCCTTCCCTGCCTCCAGCAAGGCTCCAAATTTGTACCATGCAGGAATTAATTTCTCAGCCCCTCCCTAGCGAGCCATGGAGGAGGAGAACTCCACTCCTGTTTTAGCTGCATGCGGCAAATGGAGCTGTGGGAAGAAATTAATGATGTTAATCCTGATTCCAGGAGAGGGGTGGAAAGGAACCGGGAAAAAAGGGCCCTTTCATCCCTTTAGTTCCATCAGACAAATTAACTTCATCTCCTGCTTATCCCTCTTCTGCTTCAGCCTGGGATTCACATTGGCTGAGCCAAGTATCTCCTCCTGATAAACGGCAAAAATGTTCCTTCTGCAGTTCCTGTGGCCCAACCGTAACAAGAGGCGGGAGAACCCAGAGGAGCCAAGGCAGCTGTGCTTGGGACACGAGTCTGAGCCGGCTCCGAGCCTGCTGCTCTCCGTCCCGCAGGGATAATCCGGTTTCCTGCACCGAGCTCGTGCCCGTGGCAGCAGGGAACACACACGCCCGCTCAGCCCGGAATGAGAGCAATAAATGCATCTGCACGCGGTGGCCTCTGCTTTGTTTGCAGATAATCCCTGCAGCTGCTGCGAGCCACACCCGGCACTGACTGAGGGAGAGGGAAAGGGAAAGGGAGAGGGAAAGGGAAAGGGAAAGGGAAAGGGAAAGGGAAAGGGATCTGTCTCCCTTTGCACTTCCAGCGTTAACGGAACC